>JAMKCF010000005.1:12557925-12900425 GCA_023634235.1 Pisaster brevispinus | reverse complement strand
CAGAGCAATGAAATTTCATCCAATTAAAGTGTTTAAAGCCTACTTTGTAGGCCTAGTGAATGCAAAAACGGTTCATGTTTTGCCATGCATTTATTTGTACGCGGTTTAATACCTTATTTTGACGCAATACTTAAAATGACAAATTTGAAAATATGGGATGCTCTGTAAACGTTAATGTTTATAATAATCGATGATTGTGTGTACAACAAATTACACTAAATATAACAAGTCTCTCTTATTCCGCAGAACAATTTTTAAAAAAAAAAACCTTTGTAGACACCCCTCATTGCTTCCAACCTTTAGATTATTGTTCAACATCGCCAACAAATTATTCACAAAATTGTTCAAGATCACTGGATGGAAGGTCTAAACAGTGGTACTTTGAGGAAAAAAAAGTTTTATTTCCTACTTGAAATGCTCGTGTATCTCTGATTTAAAAAGGGACGGTTGGATATTCAGCAGAAACAAGTGTTAGACTTGCTGAACATGGCAAAACCACGAACCTGGTTTATATTGTGACCAAGCCCCTCCCCCTCCCCTGTTGGGGGAGGGGAGGGGCTTATAAGTTATAGCATTTTGCCGTCTTTGGAATTCTTGTCGTATCACACAGCTTGATGCATTTTCTAAGTTTGGTTTCATGTAACGCGCCTCCGTTGTTATTATTAAGGAGGATCGGAGATGCCATGACACTGTAGCGTTCTTTCCTTAACATTATATTCTTATTGCAAAGAAGATCATGTCTACTGTAAACACTTTTCAGACTCCGGGCGGACCCGTATTCCGGGTCCCATTTGTGCCCGACCCATTTCTGGATCAGTGTGACCCAGAATTTTGTGTCAAAATGACGCAGAAATGGGTCAAACTAACGGAGAATCCGGGGTAAATTCAAACTGTTAAACCAGCTTCCGTGTCAGCTTGACCCAGAAATGGATTAGTTCCCCCTGGGACCCAGAATCTGGGTTTAAATTTTGACCTGGGAGTTTTCAGAGTGTAGTTTGCTCATATAAGCATAGTTTTTGCGGTCATGTTTTGTTGTTTTGCTGTCATGTTTTACATTATAGGCCTATAAGTTGTTTAATCCTGCCCTATGAATACTTTTAATTAATTAAGCCACAACAAGATAAAACTGATTATGCGTGAACTTTCACTTTGGTTGTTACTCTGTTTTTAGGAACTTGTTCATTACTGAAGTAGTATTTCTATAAATTTAATATATCCAGGGCTGGATTTCACAAAGGGCTAAGATTGATTTTAAGTGTGAGTCAATCTTAACTGCCAAGCAAAGTGTGATGTCTCAATACAAATCAATATGGTAATATTGACAACTCATCTTAAGATGAATGTTAGTGCCTTGTAAATCCGTCCAAGTATTGCTAATGCTGACAATAGATTGGAGATTTACCCTCTCACTTTTTCTTTTTCTATACAAGTTGTAATCAGCAAGATGTTCGTTTCTTCATGTACATCTTACGCCTCGATCAACATTTTGATCCAGTTGACTCTATTATAAAAGATCACGAGCAATGTTTCTTTAATTTTTATTTATTATATCCTCCCCCCCCCCTGCGTGCAGGTTTGTCTGTTGAGCGAAGTATGTGCTTATAATGATCAATGGATGTCCGTAACACTTTTAATAATAGTGTACTCTTATTTCGTTGTGCGTGCGGCAACAATCCTCACAAAGAGCGCCCTCTTGCGTCATTACATTGAGCAAAAGAGCACGAGTTTTCCTTTCGCTCGGCCCCAACCGGTCTCATACAAGACCGCTAGCCACCCTGATCAGCTTGTACTTAATTCTTGTTTAAGATGTAGTAATGCATGATGAGACTGATTGTATACACTGCTGATCGGCAGATTATAATTGTAAACGATTAAATAACCCTTTTTTTTTAACCAAAGTTGCAATAAGAAAATAGTACTATTTAGTTTAGTGTTAAGTAAATTTTTCGCGCACTGTTTTTAGTACAAGGCAAAGAATGTCAATATTTAAAATGGATATACCACATAGAGTTACATTATTATTGATAAAAGTGACATCTGTCATAAACAGGAAGAGGTGAACGGGGGTAATTAGGTATGGGGAAATGATCAAAATATGAGCATACCTATGTATATAGGTCAATACATCATTTAACTACATCGCTTACGGTGTTTTATGCAGTAAGATTGAACTTGGATGAAACTGCACTTTTTAGCAGGAAAACAATCAAATTATAGTGAATTTGTACGAAGTGCTGTAAAATTAGCTTTGGTGGGCTAACTTTGTTGTATTAATAAAAGAAAACAGCTTGAAGATCTCATTTAAGCAAAACAACGAACTGTCTTTTTCGACCAATGCAGTGGCATAAATAACGGGGGCACGTGCCCCCACCCCATTTGGAATTTCGATTTTTGAGGTTACAAATTACCAGAGCAATGTTATGTTTGTAACACTATTTCTCAATTTACACGCAGACAATGTGTATTAGTATTTACACTCACATCAGATTATCTTATAAATAATAGTTAATGGCATACAAGAGCGCGGAATAGGTTTTTTTTTTGAGAAATGCTAACGGAAACCACGTTTTTAATCGGCCAGAATAAGTGCCCCTTAGAAGAAGAAAAATGGTACACCCCCCCCCCCCCACCCCTGTGCCACATTAAACTGTACATTAGTTCCTGCTCTAGACAAAATGGTCTTGTTTTTTGTTTTTTATCCCTTTCCCGGAAAACACCAGTGTTGGAGCTTTGAAACGCGTCTCCGCGTAAAATGTGTTAGCGCCCTCTTGTGCATGTATCAAACTGTTAAAAAACAATTTTTACGGAAAATAATTATTTCGAGACCGTTCATTGCCCCGAGTACGCCCTCACACGTGTTGTTTTGCTAGTGGACGCTTCTATTTATTACGACAGGGTCTTTTATTATTTTAAACTTAAGTGTAAAGTCACTGTTAGATATTCATTGAAAGAATCAATGACTTGCAGATATTTCTCGTATTTTAAAACCAACTTTGTATTTCAATATTAATACATGATCATTTTTTTTCATCAGTGTTATTCATGTAAAATACTATGTTAGCTGTTCTTCCCTACATTAAAATGGTGTCCACCCAATAGCTGAAAAGAAAGTTAAAGAGTAAAAATTAGTATAAAGCCATGTGGTTGTCGTCTGCGCGATACAATAAACTTCACACAGATCGTAAACGTTGTGACTTAACATCGCTTGACAACAGTCTCGAGCAAGTACAGTAATGTTGTCCGTCTAAAGAGTTTCACCACGTTAACATCGTATTAGCGAATAAATACAACTGGATTCTTTGCCGTGACATTTTGCAAACTGGAGTTTGTCAACTTTATGTTCTTAGTTACCACCCGACGCAATTTCACATCACATACTGCCTGTGGATTCACCGATCTGCGTTTGGCTTCGCTGTCAACTTCTGTCGGTTTTGTCGATGCTATGAAGCTATTCTGAACAAACGGATCTGCAACTGCTAAAGTCCTTGCATGTTATCGAATTGGATTTGATACCTTTTGAAAGCGAGCGTTGATTTTTCACGTATACGTCTATTGTTAGCGGCAGATTTTATACACAGTGTGGATTTTTATTTTGTGGGGTGTTTTGTGGCTTCAGGCATCTTGAAGTCAATTAGGTTTGAAGGGGGCTTATCTTGCATTGTAGTTTTACCACAGCATGAATAGCAACAGCTCTACCCCATTAGCTGGGAAGTGATTTGTTACGTTCTGAAAACATTTCTGAGAAGTTGTTCTCGAGAAGTTAACCTTGGTGCTTTTGCTGAAGAAGCAAGCCATTGGCCAAGTGAGCAGTTTTAAAAATGAACAAACGACATCAGACAACGGTATCAATTCATAAAAACATTAAGGGCTAACCGGGGGGGAGAGATCGTCCCTTCAAGGTGAAGTTTCAGCTCTTGTGGTCACCAGAGGCACCGTTTTTTCGTATGCATGTTCACTGAGTTGATCTAATGAAACGCGGTCGTGATTGTGATTGATTTTTTTTTCTTTTTTTTTCTCTCAACACTACCATGAGCTTAACTGAACGTAAAAGTGGGGACGTACTTCTCACAGGCTCTCTATCTCGGGTCGACAGCGGAAGGGATCGTCGTCCTCTGTCTCCTAAAGCAGCTGCTGAAGCAGAGACTGCTCTCCCCTTTTACATGGGCGATATTGGAAGCAGTCTACCAAACATGCCTAAGAAAAGTGGTTCCTTAGTAAGCAGATCGTCCGATTCGCAATGCTCAAGTTTGTATGACTCACCAGACATGAGCCCGAAAGGAGAACAGGTTTTTAAATTTGATCTCATTGGTCCTGGATCTAAAAGCATTGGGTATACCGTTTGCACCAGCTCCAGCACAAGCAAACTTATTAGGAGACCCAAACCTAAATCAGTTGTTAGTTTGTCTGGTGATTCCTCGCCGACCGGCCCTCACAAGTTCCTTCGCGAGTCTCGTAGTCTTGACAGGGAAGATGAGACGGATAGGTTTCCAGAGCCACGTCAGTTGAAGCGTCAGGAAACCTTTGATTCCTCGGCCAGCAGCGTGCAAGCACTTCACGAAAAGATCAACAACAACAACCTGATTGGCCGACCCCCTCTCCGCACTGCTAAATCCTTTGATTTTGGCTACAAAAGCCAAGGAAGTGGGGAGTCCCAAAATGGCTTGCAACCACCGAGTGGTAGCGACACACTTACTATTAACAGTAACACCACGGCAAAAATGGCCCCTTCCCCAGCAACAAAACGCAGGATAAACTATTTTCAAAAGCTTGCCTCTAGTGTGCTCTCTGGTAGCCGGTCTTCTGGCCCTACCAGTCCTAAGGATCGAAAATCCATGAGTGGCTCAGGAGAGTCTCTCTCTGGTCAACCGTCTAGCCCTGACCAAACCAGTAGCGATGAAGGTGGTTTTGACACTTTTTCTCCACCTTCTTCCCCTACCACAGTTATGCACAAAGGCAGGCAGAGCACCTCCCCAAGTAGTAAGTTCATGCCAAAGAAGATCTGGAGGACCAAGTCCAAGCCCCAGTCTACAACTGTGACTACCACGCTCTGGAATCCAGAGGTAAGTTTGACAATTTTGCCTCACTTCTTCAGTGCCGCCATGATATTTTCCCCTACCTTAAATCTGATTTCTGATTTTTGAACCCCTCGAAAAACATTGAAATTGTAAGTAGCCTGAAAAAAGCTATTATTAAAAAAGCCTTTACCTTACATACATTGTACATGAATGTCAGCCCTTGTAGTCAAGAACATTTTCAACAATTTGGGGTTGAACAAAGAAAATTTACTAGAGCGGGATTTCAACCAACGACCTCTGGATTAACATGCCGGCGCTTCCGCACCAACTGAGCTATCGAGCCTTTTATGTTCGTGGTCTGACGGTTTAGAATTTACCCAGTCAGTTTGCCTTGTTATTTATTGCTCAAACATTTTTCCTACCTTTTCCAAGGGTAAAATATCACGCCTGTCAGGTGTCACTATCAGTGTTTTCTGTATTATGTTTTCATGTGACACAAAAGACTGGGCAGAAGATCTATACATAGAGAATGTCTGCAATTCTACTCGTTAATCTACATACTTGGTGCTAAAAACAGACCTAATGAAACATTTGGCCTTGTAGCACCATCCAAGGGGGTCCACTTAGTTAAGTTAAGGCCACCTTCTAGTCTTTGTGGTTTCCGAAGCCGGTTTATGGTAAGATGTTGGGATAGTAACCAAGTGATAACTAATTATTATTATAATTACCATGAAACACGGGAAGCTGTCACGGTCAGTGTATTTTTGCTTACGATTTTTTGTGTAAATATTTCCCATTATCGATGTTCTTTTGTTAGTTTCTTTTATTTTTCCCCTTTTTGTTCTGTAAACAAGTCTGTATGTAAAGATTCATCAATAGTCCATCATTTCTTATTGTACAAAATTAGTGCCTTTTTAGCTCTAGTGTATGGATCATGGACTACTTTTAATTGAATTTATTCGGCATAAAAAACATTAAAAGCCATCATGGTACACATCATTCATTAAAAGTAAAAAGGAACATACCAGGAAATGATAATTAAATTTTATAGCTACTGTATGACCCCAGAGCCTTCATTTTCACTGCTACTGATGACCTTACAGGCATACATAAAAATAAATAAGCTACAAAAATAAGAGTTGTAAAAAATGAAGGAAATAAAAGGGTAGGTGTCGACGTCTTGAACGCGTACAATTGGCTTGGTCCTTTACGGTACAGCCAGGACCCTGCAAGGTTTTTTAAATGGCCGTTTAAGACTGACTCACTTTTTTGTAATTCACATTCATAAATCCCCTTTTGTTAAGAAGCATAAAATTGTAGGAAAATCTATGAAACTTTTCTGTTTTGTGGGACTTAATTTTCAATTCATGTTACATGTACATCCTCGGACTCTTTTTGCGAAGGGTCAAATTGCATTGAACACCTAATAGTTGCGTTGTGTCTTTATCAGCCATTTAGAACCGGTCTAAAATGGTCATGTGAAAGCCTTCCAGCCAATAGGACTGCCTTAACTAACGGGGGTACCATATTTATGGGAAAAGGTTTAAAACTTTACTAATTGATACAGTAAAAACTCATTACATGTTAGACCATGTTAAACTTTGGCCATGTCCAATTAATGGCTTTCGCATTGGCTGGCCCCAACACCATAAGGAAAGTAAAGGATCTGGTTTGTTTTCTTGAAAAAATTATACCTCGTTTTATACCTCAATAATTTGTGTTTGCCATTGTGATTGTTACTCCGTGTACTTTAAATGGAAACTTAAACAACAAATCAAATGTGAAACCTGCAAATCAATTAATGAAGTTGAATGAAAACTCAGCATCGATTATTGACAACAACAAGAAACATGAGAGTCAATAAAGATACTTGAGCCGCCACATCAAAGCCCATCAGTAGAACCCTTTTATCCTTGCCGAAATGATTAAGGCTTTAGACACAACAGACACTGGGCATTGATCCCCGTCCGAATTAAAATCCTCCTTGGTATTGAAATGCACCACGATCAGTGAATGGACATAATACTATAACACACAAACAGAAGATATTGTTTACCGCCGATAATATCATCAGCAGTACCATGTAGTGGACACTGCTAGGAGCTATGTCCAGGGTTCTTTGTACTGCCCAAGGTTACTACATGTATTATTTGAGGTCATTTCATAAGAAAGGAATGGGTCAGGTATGTTGAGATAACAGCTTGAGCAGTCAAGGGAGAATTTGATGTTCTTTTCATTGAAAGTGTTCCTTATTGATTGCATAACCCATCGTTGGCATCTTCACTTGACAAAGTTTAGTGAAGAAATAGAAATATGATTTACATGCAAAGGAATCTCACGAGTTATACCATATTCATATTGATTCCAAAAGATGTATTTCTCATAAATTTCTCCAGTTCCACATCAAATTTGTTAAGTCTTTTTTTTTATTTATTGGATTCACACTGCGAAAAGAACCTTTGAAAAGAAGTTGGCAGTAAATTCACTCTGACTTAGTCATTTGGACCTGAAGCTTATACATAATAATAGACCTTGGCCCAATTTCATCAATCCTGTAAGCACAAAAACGTGCTAAGCACAGAACAATCTTGCTCAGCAGAAACAGTTTAACAGCCAACATTCCATAAAGTTTAAATTGTTGCCACTGGTACCTCGCTCATTTCTTGCTAAGTAAAGAAATTTGCTAAGCAGAATGTTGGGCTTAACAGCAGGGCCCAATTTCATAAAGCTGTTTATGCAGAAAATGTTGCTTGAAAACTTTTATGTAACAATGAGCAGGATACCAGTTGCAGATGGTACATAAAGAAAATGTGTTTTGGCTGGTACTCTTATTGTGGTAAGCATAATTGTATTTGTGCTTAGTGACTTGCTTTTAAAAGCAGCTCTATGAAATCAGGCTTTGTTCAGTCATGGCACCTGGGCCCAATTTCATAGAGCTGCTTTAAAAGCAGAACATATTGCTTAACAATTGTCTGCTAAGCAGAAATGAGCAGGATACCAGTCACAAATTGTACATGTGACATGGTAGTTTGGCTGGTAGCCTTATTCTGGTAAGCAAAATTTGGTTGTGCTTAGCTACCTTTTGTGCTTAAGCAGCTCTGTGAAATTGTGCCCTGTTCAAGAAATAGTCAGTAACGATTTGATGAAATAGCCTTGTGAAGGAATATTGTCACCTAATCGGCACCAAAAAACACTCCTCTCCCATCTCTGGAGTGAACATATGTTTCGGCATTAAAACAAAATAAAAGTATCCTACAGAATAATATTAATAATCACATTTTATGGGAGCCTTAAATTAGTGAAAGTTTTATATAAAAAAAAAAACACAGTATGAAATTTCTTCATGATGTGTTTTGTAATCAGTTTAAACACACTGTATTCAAATCTCTCTGGTCAATTCAGCCCCCTCTCAGAGTTACCTTTGTAGCAGTCCACCACCCCCCCCCCTCAAACTTAAGATGCTAAACACAGCTCTAGAGAGTCCTCCCCATGCTGATGAAGGTGGAAGAAAAGGGGGTGTCGTTAATAGCGCTTAGTCCCCGGAGGGTTGTTTGGATCAAGAGTGAAGAGTTTCTTACTGAAGGATTGCTGGGAACGCTGCACCTGGTTTAAATTGCATATGGTGAAAGTCAGGGAGGAACTTCAAGTCATTTTCCAATTGTGGCCGTAGAAGAAAATAGATGATTTTCACTTGTAAATAGCTCAAAGTAGGTGTTGGGGAAATACACCGAGGAAACTTCAGATGAAATACAATATAATTGGTGCTACAAAAAGTGTGTTTGTTGTAATTAAGAATTATCAGTCACAGAAAGGCATCCATCTATAGCACTGTATACTTTTCAAAAATGGACAACTTTGTTTTCTTGGGGGGAGGGCGGGGTTAAAATGTCAATCTCTGTAGCAGATGATCATCATTTTTATTTTTAATGACCTTTTAAATAAAAGAAATTACTCTACAAAGAATTTATAAAAGTATTGGTATCTTTTGAGGAAGTGGTTATTTCAGGTCGCAAATATTTGTTTTATTTTTTCTGAGAATGAACATAATATGAAAGAAGTTACATGCTTAATAACACATTCACAGGAAGAAATTGTCCATGCCCAGCAGGGTTGTTTTTTTAATATACACACTTTGTTATTTTTAAAACAAGAATGAACAATATTGGAATTGCTATACAGAGTTTCATCATTTCGATTTTATTGGAAAACAAATTTACAAGATTTCGATAAGTCAATGAACTTCAACATTTTGCAGGTTGAAACTTCAACATTTTGCAGGTTGAAACTTCATGGATTGAAAGTGTTTCATTTAAAATTGGCACAGCTTTATAGCTTTTGTGCATGCCACTCGGCCGGCAACACTCTTCTTTTTTCCTTTTTTTCCCCTCACATTGTGGGGCCCAGTTCGTGGACAGATTTTTGTTATTCCAAACAGCCAATTTCGCCCGTGGAGATGTTTTTCTTTATTTCAGAAAGCAAAATCAATATCGCCTTCTGGAAGAGGTGACAGCGATGACATTTTGCTTGGGACGCTGCAGCGATGTGTTCTGTCCTACACTGATCTGCATATTGCCGTCTAAATTGTAATTTTTGTCTATTGGATTTCGTTCATATTATGCAAGTATGCAATCTGCACCGGTGGAAAAAATCCATATGGCGACATTTATTGCTTTTCTTCTTTTTCTCTCTCTCGTCTTTCTGAAAGCTTGTCTCTCCCCCCCCCCCCCCCCCGAAGTAAAGCACACATTAATAGAATGGGCAAATTAATCAACTTGGATTCCTCTTCTTCTCTTTTTAATTCTATTAAGAAAATTGTATTTTTTCATTTGATGCTTGGATAATTTTCTTAATATTTTGAAAGGAAAACATTTACAAATGCGTTCGCCATGGAGTGTGTTTGAATTAATCTAGCAAAAGAGTACGATAAACTTTTGACTTTTTAAATCAGTTTGTTCTGTCTTTTAAAAGGATCATTTAAGGTAAAAGTTGCTGATACTTTTTTTTCATCATTCAATAAAAAACTGAATATAAGTGGGGACAATGTAAGGCAATTTTTCCTCTCCTTAAATTTCTCTCAAAATTGATTATTCAATCAAAAACAACAAAGAAAAAACAAGGGAACGTGCCTCAACTGTCAAACATAAATCATACTGGGTGAAAATAATATCAACACTGATTGAAATTGTCATGCATTAAAAACATGGACTTTTATTTTGTCTGCTTTCCCATCATTCAGACGTGACGCTACATAATGTCATATTTCGTGAGATGAAAAACATCACCATCATTTTCTGTATCTGCCTGATAGAGAGAGAGAAAAAAAAGGAAATTTAATTACTCTCACAGATGCTCAGAAAAAAACCGATAGCTGTATTTTGCGGTAGTGTTCTGGCTGGTCTAAAAAAAGCAAATTGATAAGTTGTCCAAGATAGCCTTTCTTATGTTTTGTCCGCGGTTGTCCAAACAGAGTATTCCATTTGTTATCTGCTCTGGTTAAGTGTTGACTTTGTGTTGTTGGTCGGCCATGGCATGTACGGTATGCTCTTTGAGCTTCTTGTTTTGTTGATCAAGTTTTTAGTGGGTGACAGGTCTGTTGTGAGGCCAACCATGGAGGAAGTTGGCCCTTCCTCCATGAAGATATAACTAGGAAGTGATTGTGAAGGGCTGGTTTTGTTTTGTTGAAGGATGAGCCCTTGATCACAGCTGTTAGTGAACAAATCCAAGGTTTTTGAATATGTCTCTCAAAAACTTTCCCCATTTCCATGTTAAAGGTTATTAGTCCTGGCAGGAGTTATTTGAAAGGAAGTGTTATGTTCCACACTTGAATTGTTTTGTATCCATTGTGATGTAAATTTCCAAGGTGGTCTGTTTGAAGCTATGATGCTTGAACAAGCCACTGTCATATAGAGTCCCTGGACATGCCTTTGACTTTTTTATTGAAGGGGAAAAAAACAAATTGTTTTGGAACTTGGCAAAGGTCACCACAGCTGAAGCACTCAAGGCAATTAATGTGCTTAATTGAAGGCCTGTCTTCTAATGTTTGGATTTTCTATAGGCTGTGCAAGTCCTGTGCGTATCCAAAGCGAGAAAACAACTTGAACGACGAGTATATCTTACTATGAAATCAAGTCTTCTTTTTCTAAGACCCAAAGCAGTTTGTTATAAACACAATTTCAATTTTGATACGATACAGAAAATTTATTAAAATTAATATGGAAACAAAACTAAAACTTGGGATGAGCTTGGGATGAGTTTTTAGAACCCCATTTGCCAATCCTGCTCAAATTTTTGCGACCATTACGTAGGTTTTTATGACAGGATTATGACAGGATTTACATAAGCAACCAGAAATGGAGGTCAAGTCATATTCTCTGGGTTTTTTGTGTTGATTTGTTTTAGAATTCAATTTACCTTTATATTTTTCATGGCAAAATTTTACTTTACCAACACTATGGTATAATTTGTATAGCCATAAACTATGTTCGACTAAAGTATTTGAAGAAACATAATCGTGCACATGTAAACGTAATATGGTTTGGACCAACTTTGTCCTGGAAGTTTAAATCCGCACGAGACTTGCACGGTCTATCAACAGTAGCATCGGAAGCTTAAACTTGGACAGACTATGACCATGTTTAACTGCATAAACCCAGGCAACTGTGTAGTTTTTGACGTCATATCTTATGAGTACTCTGTGATTTACACTTGAGATTATGATCCTGTCAGGTAAAGTCTAGAATTTGATGGCACTAAACTTGAAGGCTGCAAAGGTATTTAATGAAAAAGTGTGCAGGTCTGGCACAAAACTGTGCGCTCATGGCAGGCTGTTGCCCCATTGGCACGTGCAAAAAATGACAAATGAAGCCTAGTGTTGGATTCCCTTATTAGCTAAGTGTGAAATGCTCGAAGGAAGTTTCCAATACTATAGCAAAGGGGCATAGCTGTTATCTAACAAACACACAATAAGCACGCATTGGCAGAAGTACTCTGTTTATACTGTCAACATGAACTTCTGGGATACTTGAAGGTAAAGGGGTCGAAAACATAAAGCATCTTTTTAGGACGCATGGCTCAGGCAGTTGTGTCCATATTTACATTGATTGGATGCATAGTAGCAGCATGGTATGTAAAAACATTGTGTAGCACTGTTCAAGTATGTTGCTAGGTTTGGCCTTTTCAGATTTATTGCTTGCATGAATAGGGATGCACATTAAACAAAACAACTGGTCCAGACTAGATAGGTGTTGTCTTCACAACACTGGCTTATGCGCGAAGCAAAGCCATTCAGTTTGAAGTCTTTCAAGCACAGAATTTGGGTCAGTCAATTTATACAACCATGTTAAATATTCCAGTGCTTTATCAGAATTTGTTTGGCTGTTTCAGGAATTCTGTTTTCAGCTGAAAGCATCAACGCGTGCCCGGAACTCAGAAAGTATCAATCAGTACATTTGGGAAAGGGAAATAAATTCTCTTTTTTTAATTCCTCAAGATCGAAAGTTGCCTAAAAGATTGTAAGATGGTGAACCATCTTGAGCAAAAATTGTAATTGAAGTTTTAAAGAAAGGATTGGAGTGTTTAAAAATTTCATTACTTGGAAAGACTTTTTAACTTTTGCTTTTAATGCGCATAAACTTAGCTTAGCTATGTGAATAAAAAAAATAATAAAACAATTTAACAAAATAATTTAAGCACATTGATAGCCTATAAAACAAATTCCTAAGCAAACCTGTTCGTAAAGAAGAGATTGCACACAACAAATGATAAACAAACACACGTCAAGTTTTAGCTTCACTTCTATTACAACAACAACGTTTGAACAGTGAAGTGGTTGTTTTATTAGCGCCCGTCTTCAAAAAGAGAAATCTTCACCTTTAACAACACAGCTCGCCATTTCATTCCCTGTTATAATCTGCCGGACTGCCTTCACAATTTTATCAGTCACATTATGCAAACGTGATCACTTTACTCAAGAGCCTATTCGTGAGGTGAGCTGCGGCGGCGGCGGCCGCCTCACCTCCACCGCTGCGGCGACAAAACAAACTTCCGCAAAATGAAATGAGAATCTCATCTCAATTATGGTGGGGCTGTCCAGGAGTAGAAATAATAGATGTTTGTACAGACCAGACCTCCATTATGTCCCTCATGGAAGAAAAAAAACTGGCTTGAAATTGACAGTCGGGTTTTTTAAGGGGTGTGAAAGAAATGTAATTACAACGCTACACTTAGCCTTGATCAATTGAGAAAGACAAGCGCACAAAAACAAAAAGAAACTCATTTAAAGGGGTGTACAACATTAGTTCTTAGAATTGTACCTATTCAATCCAATATGAACGAAACCAAGCATAAAACGAAAGCTGGGATAATTTCATTCCTATGGGTGCTAGCTTTTTTTCCTTTTTAACTTTTCAGAAAACTGCATCTAACTTGTGCTTGACATGTTTCATGGAGGATAAACATTGCCCTATGAAAGTATTACTTGAGCTTGTTGTGAATGATGTACCTACCATGCATTTAAAGACAACAAGTTGGTTGTTGTTGTTATTTTTAATAAAGTGACTTATATACCAGTTATGCGCCATGTGTGACTAAATTAAAATTGCCTGGCAGGTCAGAATAAAGGCACTGAAGTGAAAAATAATGTATATGTCCAAGGACACTGGAGGAGAATCAATGATGCTGCGATGTAGCAATGTATGAATACTTTCATGTGCCTCGAATTGGCAAACCATGCATATTTTTAGGCTGTGTTTTCTTCTCATTCCTTCAAGGTGAATTTTTCCAATGATAAAGGATATTTTAAGAAGAAGAATAGTAAGAAAAACACAAGGCAAAGAACTGGTGCAGTGCAGTTCAAATGGTTTTTAAGAAAAATACTGGTATATCCCTGTATGTCAAGAAGTGTTTTAACGATACTGCATTTGTCGTTGATACATTGGTTGATTTGGATCAGTCCATGGGAAAACTCACTGAAAGTACGGTTCATCATTGGGCACCAATAATTTCAAACTTAATTTCAAAATGATTGGTATCTTTTCATCTTTAAATTGTCAATGTTACTATTATAAAAGCCCATCATTGCCACAAACTCCAGTTGGAGAATATAAACAAACTCTTATTAAAATATTACTTGATATAAAAATTAATCAATTATAAGGGAGCAGCCAAGTGTCAGTTTTGACATTTCTGACCTATTCTATAACCTACTTGTTAAGCTACCTATATATAGAAACTAAGGTTTGCATTACCACTGTATTATGTAACACCACTATTAATTTGTCTCCCTGACTTCCTTGCTCTGTGGTCTAATGAGTTGTGGTTCTGAAAGGAACTGAAGGTGTACATCTCGTTGTAACAGCGTCAGTCAAACCATGGAGGTAGGAATAGAGGTTGCACTCTGGGGTTTTTCAGACTACATATATTTTTTTTTACAATTCACCTTAGTGTTTTTTTTCTAGATTATTTTTCTCTTGGTTTTTTTTTTTTCATTATATTTTTGCATTGAGTTTTAATTCCTCTTGATTCCTTTTAACTGACTGTTTGTTTTGCAATCAGTGTTTTGTTTACACAGGTTTCAGTGTAATTTGTTCTGGCAAGAAATGTCTCAGTATATTGATCCTGTTATCTAATTAATCACCAAACTTATGCAATCGCAAATCTGATCTTAAATATTTACACCTTGCGTTGGTTGTTTAAATAAATACAAGTAGGAGGACTGTGTACAAATTTTCTTCCAGTTGCTTGTTTTCTCGTGTGAGAGAATTTCATTCCTCGACATTCGCTCAATTGCTTGTCCATCAAATGCATGAGTGCCAAGGTTAAGCATCATTGACTATTGTCAGTGCCGGGATGCCAGACCATTTCTTGTATTACTTATGGTTGGTCTGGGGTATGTTACCCTCAAACATCTAAATGTCTCAACTCTTCAAATAAAACATGAATCTTTAGCTCACTTGTTATTATTATTATCTATTTCTGGTAATGAAACTAAGGATGCCTCACAAGTGAACTTAACCACTGTAGCTCGCAAGCCTGAGGAAAAACCTGTAACAAGGGTGCTTGCTATGTGAACCAGAAACTCTGGGGTTGACCCCTACAGGATAAGTGTTCTGGGTTCTTTTACAGCACTATCCCATCCTAGTACATGGAACCTTACGCCTAAATGTCCTATCCGAAGGACAAAGCAATTAAGGCAAAGTATCTTGCTCAAGGACACATGTCCCATGACTGGACCTGAACCCACACTCTGCTGATCAGAAACACCAGAGCTTGAGTCTTATGCTGTTAACTGTTCCGGCCACAACACTCATAGTGCAAGGCACATTACATTCAACTCTAACCCTCCCATACCATCCCAAATCCTATTCAGAAAGTTGTCTGACTTTGTAGGATTTGGGACTGCCAACGCAAATAATTATTGCTTTAATAGTAGGCTGGGCATTCCAAACATTTGGGTGTTGAATTACTAGTGGTGGAATATTTTGTAGGATATGGGAGAGTCTCTTGCCTACGACAGGGTTTGGGCTTAAAATTCAGCACACTTATCATTAAAGACTTATCATTGGGTCACACCTCAGTTCTGTTGGGGTGGCATCAGTTTGCATTGGCAGCTCTTTGAAATCAATGTAAAAAAAAGAACGTACTAATCTGCTTGTTTTACCGCCCTCTTTATCTCTCTTTTGTATAACACTGTAAATTGAAAACTTAACAAATTACTACATGTTTATCGTGAAAATGCTAAATGGCTAAATCTACATGAATGAATGAATGAATGTATATTTATTTATTTATTTTTTGTATTTATTTATTCATTTATTTATTTATTTTTCTTGGGGGGGGGGTACTTTAGATCAAATTCACAAACATCATAAAGGTAAAACCATTTAGAAGGCTCCAGATTGCTCAGTATGGCTTTTAGAAACCAAGATAAACACAAAGTAAAATACATTTTTTTAAATTCAGCGTGCTTATGCCAAACTTCTGAAATGCCCCCAGTTTTGAACAACCCTGGGGTCACTAATGTGTTTTGGAATCAACTGAATCACTGTTAGAAGCATTTTTGAAGAATAATTTTCCCCCAACAATGTGTGGGTAGAGCAGGTGACATCTCGCCCCTATTAAAGGAAATTAATTAATTTCTGGGTCCCCCTCCAAAAATAAATTTGACATCATGTACTTCTGGGGGGATGCGGTTTCAACCAGTAATTGGAAGCACACGTAGGCCAAACATTCACATCTGTTGAAACTTTGTAAAATCAATTTTTAATCAGTTCATATGTCAGGGTTGACTGCAGTATGCCCACATTACTGATAATGTTTTATGAATCTATTCTTGGAATGCTGATATTATTGCATCTGCAAAAACTTCAGCACCTGTTTAAATTAGGCGGATTAAACATGGAGTGGTTGTAAAAATTAGTCCACTTTGACTGAGTCCTTTGATAGATTTGATGATTGGGAAACTTGGACCCTCTTTGGGAGAAGGGTTCCTTATGAATGAAAGATCTCTATTAAATAAGATTATGATGATAATAATGAATTGCCTTTTATAGCGCACGTATCTGCCAATAAAGGTACTCAAGGCGCTTGAAAAAACAAACATTTTAAGACAGGTTTTTGAATTTGTTTAATCATGAGACCAACTTTTGTAGCTCCTTATAAGAGTTTACAAGGTGCTGGGACACACTCGGCAACCACTGCCAGGAACACAGGGGGGGGGGGGCAAACCAAGGCAAGCTCTTAGCGATAAGTGTAGCTGGGTTCTTTAATGTGCATTATACAACGGCTTTACGTCCCATCCGAAGGATGAATCAATAATGGTTAAGTGTTTTACAAGTGCAACGACCGGGACTGGAACCCACACTCTGCTGATCAGAAACACCAGAGTTTGAGTGCAGTGCTCATAGTACTAGAGGTTAAGCAACACGATATTGCGCTAAGTGTTGGATGTTTACCCCAATCGTGAAAAAGAACATAAACACAAATTAATGAATGACCTTTTTCAGGGGAGACCAGGGCCAAATTTCATGGCTCTGCTTCCCATAAGCAAACAAATCGGGGCTTACAGAAGCAGGGAATTCCGCGCTTACATCAAGCGTACTTCACAGGTTAGCAAGGAATTTTTGCTTGTGTGCTTGCATACTCCACCTGACTAGGCATTCTTCGCTTACACAGCTAGCGCAGAGATTCAGTACTTGTCCAGTTAGTGTTAGCGAGCGCAGAATTTGGCGTAAGCAGAGCCA
Organism: Pisaster brevispinus; assembly: GCA_023634235.1. Taxonomy (NCBI): domain Eukaryota; kingdom Metazoa; phylum Echinodermata; class Asteroidea; order Forcipulatida; family Asteriidae; genus Pisaster; species Pisaster brevispinus. The sequence continues at coordinate 12,883,171 of JAMKCF010000005.1, read as the reverse complement.
TGATATTGAAGAAGAAATGAAGAAGAAACAGTTTGTAAAAACATTCCCATAAAAAACTTTACACCGTAGTTTTCTTACCCATTCAAGAAAACGACACAAGTGTCCTTTTGATAGTTTGAACGTATAGCGAGGTGTAATACACGTGTAGCCAACACGCACTTTCTTGACAATATATGTACGTATTCGTGATGATGTAACGTGGGCATCACACTCACACATTAAGAAAAATCGTGCAGCTTAATCTTCCTACTGTCTGTACCTCAAACAAAATGTTGCATGTATTTGTGTATCATTTCAAGCGGTTCCCACATCTGTGCCCTAAGATTTCATAATGACTAACAAGATAAAACTGTACAGCATTCTTATTTTCTCGTTACTTCAAGAAGGGTTTATATGTAGGCCCTACATGTATTGACTATTTCTAATGCTCCTTAATCGTTTCAGGAAAAAAAATCCTCTACTTGTATTTTTACTTTTTATTTACCGTGTAATTTAGAGTAGTTTTTATTATCTTTATTGTCATGCACCTTTGAACAGCCTCGGCTAGAATTGGTTCTTTATAAGAAAATATTGTTATTTTTATCCTTCTTAAAAGCTCACGGATGTTGTTGTTAATGCACACAAAAGCAATGGCCAATGACAACTTCTTTTCAAAAGTAAATCTATACATTCAAGCATTTCCCAGTGGGTTGCATCTCTTGTATATCTTCTCAGTTAAACTGTAGATAGCATGATGTTAGATTATGGAGAGCTAGGACAATAAATAATGGTATAATTCAGTAGACATTACATTAGTGGTTGCTAACTGTCAGTTTCTTGTCCCTGGCTGGCTACCATCACAGGATTCCCTGCTATTTAAAGTCCTGCCCATGTCCAGCAATAAATAAGCCAATATTTTCACTGCAAAAGTGCTAAGGGCACCTCGCACTTGTTTTGCATGACATTCAATTACGTCACAAGACCTGGACAATTTTCGCGGATGAAAGAAAGCAGCCCAGTCACCTGTCTTGAATGAAATGGGACTTGAAGTGCAGGTGTGCGTCTGCACACTACATGCAACATAGTGTACAGGTTTTTTGAATAATTTATCGAGGACCTAACAATGTTAGCTGAATATCAGTGTGTGTATGGACTCATGTTTTCAAGTTACTTCTATCTCTTTAAATTTGCAAAATTCCTAATTTTAATGCCGAGAAAAACAGCAGCAAGTGGTTAGTGTTTTCTAACAAGATGCTTCATTTGAAGGAATTTTGCCCGTAGGATATGCACATCCTGCTCTATAAGCAACAAAAATAATAAAACATCCATGCTGTTTTTGCAGCTGAGGTGTTTTCCCATTGGATTTGCACTTTCTTAGAAATCCCAAGGGCCTGAAGGAACTCAAACTAGCATATCTAGTATTGTTCTGAAGAAGATATCGCAAACAAATTATCCAAGACCATAGGATAGATTGTATAGCCTGAGGTATGTGATTCTTTCACATATTGGTACAATGTTTACCAGTTTTGGTTTTTCCCAGAAGCTGTTGTCATATACCTCGAAAAGAATCGTGGCCCAGCCACCAGTATGTGATTTGGAGCTAACTGTTTAACCCCCATTAGTATCCACCAATTGGTAGGAAATTGCCCATTGTGATTGATAATAACTGTTTAAGGTCCTTCTTTGTGATGCCAGGAGGAGAAAGAATGAACTTCCTGGAGCGAGTGAAGGGATAAGAGAGGTGGTAAAGCCTGATATGGGCTTTGTTGGACTGAAATACGATTTAATGAACTAGAAAATGAGAACCAGCGGCAGAGGAAAGGAGCTCTAGATGGCTCATTCATGTATGGAACCCTGGTTTCAAAGTTTCCCTTTGGTTTTGAAGGCCGTCCATAGCTCAGCTAATTCACTCCCCATACTTTGGACATGATATCTGTTCAGCAACTTCAATCCTGCATTTCTACTTGAAGGTTTACACAACATTGCTTGAAGGTGCTGGTGTAGCAGGACATCCTGCATTTGGATTGTAAACTGTAACTTGTTTCAGATGTCCTCTTAGCAGATTCTCTTCTGAGAAATTGCTCTTTGAAGTTGATGTTGAACTCTTTTTGTCTAGTTGGCAAAAAATCAGAGAGTAGAAGTGTTTTGTAACAAATGTTGATCATCATGAAGAGTATAATCGACCATAATCTATTGATATTGACTTGCCTGTAATTTTGCCAACCAAGGTTGGGGGGAAAAAAGAATAAGTAAGACTTTTTTTCAACTCTACACTTCCCAGTTACCTCCACTTTAAAACGCTCATAAAACTGTTCATTAATTACTGGATAGGAAAGGTGAAAGGTAAAATAATAATTTGGGTTTGAAACAAAGAAACATATAGGGAGACCGCCAACATAGGGCTGGATAGCTCAGTTGGTAGAGCGCCGGTATGTTAATCCGGAGGTCGTTGGTTCAAGTCCCGCTCCAGTCAATGTTTCTTTGTTCAAACCCAAATTAATAAAAAAAATACCCAGTCAGTTTCCCTTGTGGTTTATTGCTTGATAGGTAAAATAATAATACACTTTTTGTATAACACTACAATTCCCTAGTACTCTCACTTTAAAACACTGATTACATATTAATATGAATTCCTGTTTGGAAAGGTAAAAGAATAACATAAGGATTGTGTTTTGTTCTTGTTCTTGTTATTGTTGTTAATGTTTCTGTTGTTGGGTTGTTGTTGTTGTTGGGTTTTTTTGGGGGGGTATCAAACACTACACTTCTCTGTTACCATGTCACTTTAATACACTGATACTTGCATATTGTATAAAGTACACAAACATTTGGTAAGTCTTCTAATAAATAGTCAGATTATGCATGAATGATATGCAGTGCATCGACATGAAGATAATTCTAATCCACTCGAGGTGGATTTATTCCTCCACCCCTCAATTAAATGACACATCGGATAATGCAATAAAATATCATGCATTTTCAGCTGGCTGGAAAATGAAATAAATTGCGCTGTAAAGTGATTTTCAAGGGATGCCTTCAGAAGAGGTTTGCAATCTCATTGGAAAGTTCTTGTGCGTTTTTCAAAGAAGACGGTTAAGATTGATGTCATTTATTAAATTGTATATCAGACAGTTATGGATTTATAATTTAGAGCAAAACTAATGCTCTACATCAAATGTAACTCACTTTTGCACTGATTATGAAATAAAATTATACATCAAAAGCAATTCATCTGTTTTTAAGGAGAATGCTGTGTAACTTTCAATGTCGGTTGAACATTTCATAGTGTAAAGTTTGAGAGGAAGTAGGGCAAACCAAAGTCCACCCGTTGCGGTGCAATCACGAGCTATATAGTATCATAACCAAAACAAGACAGGAACGCTTGTGTGCACAATAGAATGATGGATCACTTTACTCTTAGTAATATTTGTTTAGTAACATACCCGCAAGGCTTAACTAAATTTATTACAAATGTCCAACACGACCAATTTTCTGCACTTGAGAGTATTGCAGATTGTGCAGCAACGTTTTGGCCACAGGCCATTAATTTCAAGGGTTTTTTCTTTCCAGAAAAAAAAAGGTGCGCAGTGAGAGTCTTGTTTGACGAGAAGCAATTCTTCTGGTGGGATGTTGTGTTGATTGGATTTGGTCTGTTGGATCAAGTCTTCGTAAATATGTTTTAGAGCAATATCTTGAAGACTTTTGGTCAAACCTTTTTTGAGGATCAGTGAAGGTAACAGAACTCAGTACACAGTTGGTAAACATTATGGTGATGAAGCAGGCAATGAGAAATGAAAGGCAAGAGAGGGTACTCAAACCAAGCCATAACTTGGCGTCCATTTTGGTCGGCAAATTTTACCAGATTCATGAATCATTATCCAGGAAGGGTCATAGTAAGGTTTTTGTCAATGTTTCTGATTTACAGGCAAAAATGTAAAGAAAGATACAATAAAAGTCACATATGAAAGTTTCAGCTGAATACAGTGTATACTTGCTGAGAAAACAGCATCTCTGGCCGCAGTATTTGCAAAGGGACACCAACCCTCAGAAATCTGAGAAACGATTCATACATGAATCGTTTGTGAGATTTAAACGTTTTGAGGTGAAACATTATCCAAACCATATTACTTCGAAGGAATCCTTTCTGAAAATAGTTTATACTATCAACAGCTGCAGTGCTTCTCACCAAGTCAGTTTTTATGGTCATAAATTTTTGGAGTATTTACCAATCTATGACCCTACCTTTTAAACTATTGATATTCTGTGGATTTGAGATGGATTTTTTTGTGAGATCGGCCCTCAGATTGTGTTTTGGTCACTGCGACTCTACAACTGAGGGTCTCTGTTAATAAATGTGTAGTTACAATAGATATTTTTGGTTGCGTTTGTGTACAGATCTTGAGGGACTGTAATCCAATACATCAATAATTTAATCATCGCCTTTGTGCTTCCTCTCTTGGATCAATTATACATGCAATCTCATGGAATTTATCGCTGATGGAATTTTTCCTCCACAGTCGAGTCATTCTCGCTCTCTCCATTTTGATCTTTGAATCAATCAACCATTGTCATTTCAATCTTTGCCAAGAAAGAAGAAACCAATTCATTCAAAAATGTAAATAAAATCTTTTAAAAAACCTCTGTTCATACGAAGAGCCCTGTCTTTGATGGTGATACTCGACCACGGAAAGCAAAGGAGAGGGGGGGGGGGTTCTTGCTGAGAATTCATGGCCGAGAGAGATGGGAGCATTGGAAGAACACAATTAAGACAATCCTGCCATGCCTGCAGGGGGAACTTCACTTTACTGACGTCATAGCACTGTCATGGTGTCATCGGTCGCCATGGCTGGTCAGGCTCTTTATTGAAGTTTGCCTCCAACAGGCATAGACCCACAGGAATTCTTCATGGGCAGTTGGAAGTGCTTACACTTCAAGGATGCCATGTCTTTCAAGATTTTGTTTGAAGGTATTTAAACCTCCCGAAAATATTCAGGGAGTTTTTTTGTATCGGCAGGGAATTGATTTTTTTTTTATTATACAATATTGTCTAGTTGAAGAACTGACAGAAATCATGCGTTCAATGGAGATGTCTAAACTAATGTGTCTGTATTGTGGCAGGATTAAGCAATCTAGAGCTTATTCCAAGGCATCTCTGTAACTAATGAACCACACATGACAGTCTTATCAAACCAATGTTAGAGTGTTACAAAAATGGTGGTGACGCCATCTTCCAACTCACTTAAATATTTCACAGATTCCAGGGCTCGAATTTTGCTCTAGTCTAGTGGTTTTAGTGTTGGGCCAGTAAACTTATGACCAGGTCCAACGGTTTTGTGTTTTTCAATTGAATAACAATGCCTCACTGTGTAAAATCTTGAACAGAAACAAATTTGTACAAGACCAGAATCAAAATGAGAAAAATGTCCTGAATCCTGACAGAGTTGAACAATTAAGCACTAAGAAAGACATGCAAGAAAACTCATCTGGATTACTGTGTAGATTTTTTCTTTGAGAAAAGCAAGACAAGTTCTCAAAGAACAAATCTACACAGCAACTGATGAGATAAATTTCCACTCGCATGTCTTTCTAAGTGCTTAATTGTTCAAATAAAAACATGCATGCTAAGCTGTGTCAGGCTTCAGGAAGTTGTTCTCATTTTTTATTCTGGTCCAATAAATCCTTTGAGCTACAAACTCTGCAGTCTTGTGGATTTCTCTGCCAAATTCGAGCCCTGGATACCATGACAGGAAAAAAATGTTAAAAGCTAAACTTACTCTTTGGAAATGAAATTTTTAAAATGTGTGCTGTGGCGTAAAATGTGATTAAAAACAGGAGAAATATCACAAATTCAGTAACCGGACAGCGACCTATTTTATGTTTTCTAAATCAAATTGTTGAGAAAGCTTCCAATATAATTCCATTAGTCCCACCACATCTGTACATATTTCAATTGTAAATTTTTTATAATTTTTTTTTCAATTGTTAGTTGGATCGGTCACTTAAATTTGCTTTACTTTCGGTGCCGCTTACATGAGCCGAAAAAACACTCAGCCAACAGTGACTGATCGCCTCTGTAGAGTCCCCAGTCTCATCAGGAAAAACCCCATTCTCATTTGATTCCATTTCAGTTGAGTGGTGTTACGCACACATGCATCTATCTCCCCGAGGCAATGTCTGGAGTGCTTGTTGTGCTTCCATGCTAAATGCACTCCCTTCCTGTTTCTTTATTTGCATAGTGCTTACTTTCATTAGGCTACCACATCCATCCACCTATAAAAAAAAGACACCATTATGCTGTGCTAAATTGAGGAAAGATTGTGGGGGGAGGGGGTCATTCAGTAGTGCATTTTTTTTTCATATCGCAAAGAATTATTTAAATATTTGTGGGACAAGGACTCTACAAACTGATTAGACTCCTCATTAGTCTTATTGACGTGTAGAAATTTAGGACTATTGTTTGTGGCACTCAATGGTTACGAAAGAATGCTGCAAAAGTTATGAGTTTTCTTGATGGTGTAGAGTTTTGTTATTTTGGAATAGCGATAGATGTAACCCTTATTAATATTATGAGCAAAAGGTGCTATAAAATAGTGAAGGCGAGGGGCCAACCTTTAAATCAATGGCTAAGTAAAAAAAATTCTCTTTTAAAAAAATTACAAAAATTTGTTATTCATTCTAATGATCTATAATACTAACTTACACGTACTGAGAATATATGTGGTGGATTCTCATCAATCAATTCTTTTTGTAAAATGAAAATCGCTATGTGTTCCAGGAATACATTGTTCTTGTCGGAGACTTGTGTCGACTTCCATAAAAGGCATTTCAAATCCGGAAATCTAATGCCGAGAGTTATGTCCATGGTGACGTACATCCTCGTCATGAGGGATTTTAGGGTGACAGCGCTATGCCTCTTTACCTTGTCAAGATGAACGTTTCCATGGAAACTTGAATTTGTTTTAAAATATGAAGTGTTTGACGGTTAGTGTATGAAAATGTTTATTGAGCTGTTTTGGGCTGAGGAGCTGTGACAGTTGACGAGGAAACTCACATACAGTTGTGTGCCTCCTTTGAAACTGATCTTTAGTTCTGTACTAAAATGACGGGAGGAAAACTGAAGGAAATCTAGGTTGCTGAGTCTTCTATGCTTCTGATTTGTGCTGATGTTAACATGTTTATTCTTTTGTGCTGCAAGTATCTTAGATCATGATGCTGTTTCGTGGCCGAGTGGTTAGGGAGCGATCACTGGACTCGAGCTCTGGTGTTTTTGACCAGCAGAGTGTGGGTTCGAGTCCCGGTCGTGCACTTGTGTTCTGAGCAAGAAACTTTACCATATTGCTTTTTCCATCAGATGGGGCATTAAAATATAGGTCCTGTGTACTAGGATTTGTTGTGCACGTAAAAGAACCCAGAATGCTTACCGTGGAAGAGTAGGGGTTAACCCCGGTGTTTCTGGATTACATAGCAAGCACCCTTGTTGACAGGTTTCCCCAGGCTTGGGAGCTACAATGATTAAGGTTACTTATGAGGCATAAGTATGATTCTACCATTAAGGGAATGATCTGGTAGTAGTTTAGGGCTATCAAAACATGATGTGGAATATGCCTCTGTTTTGTTCCTGCTTTTAAAAGTTTTGTTCCGTTCTGGTTTGAAGACATGATGGCGTCACTTGTTTAAAGCAAGCTTGTGTCAACAGATTAAAAAATCAAGCATAGCTTGATCAGAAAGACTACACGTTTCTCAAGAGAGTTTATTTGCATTGGGGATGGGTGTCTTTTGGTTCACTTATTAGGCATTCAAAGTGTGATTGTTTGGAGACACCATCCCCATTTTCACTCAAGGGCCAAGTTACTAAACTTTTTTTATGAGTGTCATAATTTTGAATATTTAATACAGATTATTTTTTGTCCGAAAGTGTACTCATATTTTTTTTACTTCTGTTTGTTGGTTGTTGTTGTTGTTGTTGTTGTTGGGGGAAGTTTAATCAGTATTTATATTTGGGCCCAATTTCATGGACTGTTTAACACTTTTACAGAAAATACTACTTTAAAATTATCCCCAAAGTGAACCTTTGCAGGGAGTTGGTCACGAGCAACAAGCATAATGGAGTTTTTTTTCAGTCATAAGTTAAACTATTGTGTGGTTTTTGGATTCTGTGTGCTTCAAGCAACTCTATAAAATTAGCCCCTAGTAGGGTGGGGTTGTACTTTCTATGCCATTCATCATGCAGTGTACCACTGCTGCTATAGTGTAGCGAAGAATGCCTTTCATATTTTCTACTTCTGTGTATGACCAATTAAGAATGACTAAGAGTTCCATCCTTCATTTTTCCTTGAAGAGTTGTTCTCGTATTTCTTAAAAAGGACTCTTACCTCTGAATAACTGTTAGAAAGGATGTGCAAAAAAACATGATAAAACAAATAGGACTGTGTTTGTTTAACCTCTACTGTTGAGCCCCTTTTAAAACTTTACCGGGAAACAGTTTTTCTTCACAATTTAAAAGTGCAGTAAATGCTCAGATCGCCCGCTGTGTGATAAAAGCAAACAAAGTTCTGAGATGGAATGCTAGAACATTGTCTGGAGTAAAGCCCTGCGTTCTGCTTAATAATAATAAGGACACAGTTATAGTCACTCTCACTATTTGCTCATTCTTCTCTCAGAGAGCAACATCTTGCAGCTTCTTCAATCACATTGCCCCTTCATTGGCCTTTCTTCCGAAGAAAATGGTTGTATTGATTTCTCAGCGCTCTCCAAAGCATGGCCAATTCAGTCCTGGATGAGGGCAACTTAGCGTAATTAGCCAACCCCCATCACAGGGGCATCGATTTACAGGCCGGGCTAGACTTTGCAATCGTTCCAAATTGCTTTCGGATTCACACTTCGAAGGCTGACCTCTTTTGTTTGGCGGACCTACTCATTGATTCGGATAAAAAGTTCTTATGGAGTCCCAATTAGGATTAAGTCAACATTATAAATGACTTGATGCTGGATCCAAGATTAAGCTTTAAGTTATGGATTAACAACTGGGCATGGTGTGCTGAGAATACATTAATAATGCTGTTGCTTGAGCATGCTCAAAGGGGAAGGGATTGGGTGGGGGGATTTGCACACCTTGGACAAAGTGGAATTTGTTCATACGGTGAGGAATGTAATAAAAGCGGGAAACAATTCTTGGTAAGAAGGAATTCAAGGATGGGGGTTGATTGTAGAGGCTTATTCTTGCTTTCTTACTACATTTGTACCTTGAAGTGTTGACAACTTTTGGACCCCTCCGCATCTGTAATGGCCCACTACACCTGGAATAATTTATGTTTTCCTGCGCCCTGTAAAAGCATTAAACCATCAAGTAACTTACATTGTAGTATTAGAAGTGGTAGTCAATTGTTAACTCTGTCTGGAAACATGTAACCACTAACTGTGGACTTTTTTTAGTAGGTACATGTGTGTGTTCACAGTTGAACAGAATAGCTTTTACTTTGTAAGCAAAGACAAGTTTTACTATACAATTTGAAGAAAAAATACTGTACCTGTCAATATGTTATGCATGATAGTGACTTGTACCTTTGGATACTTGCAGTAGCTTCTTATTGCAGAGTGAAGGCTTTGCCTTTAAACACTGCTCAATCATTGTCATTGTAAGTGAACAACAAGGTACAAAAGACAATGTTCATCTTTGACAATATTTTTGGTTGTATGGCAGCAAATCTGGTGTCTTCAATGTAGCCGACAAGTTTTGATTGGAGACTTAAAATATTGATGAGATTGCGGGGATCGTACGTAGTTAGAGGCAAGATCCTCATGAAACAGCCAAGTGAACCGCTGGGACTGCAGAACCAGAATTTAATTTCATGCAAGAGGAGATAGCTGAAGCTAAATTAGGCCTTGAATAAGGCTAAGTTACATTCAATCCCCAGGCATTTAAAGACCAGGTAGCTGCAGCGCCCGGCATATCACTGACACTACAATTGTCAATACCCTGCCCCATTGTCATGGATCTATGCATGAAAGGTAAACGTGTATACACAAGTCAGTATACAAACTCTAAAAAGACTTATTAATAAAGCGATTGCTGATGATACTATTCAGAGTTCATGCCTCGCTGAACGTCAACACTCACAGTCTGTCAATCCCCAACGACTGACGAAAAAATATTGCCCTTCACCTTCGCTGACGTTCAAGTTTACGTCACGCAGGTTCAATTTCCGTCTTTGTAGTCGCCCCATTGAAAATTTCCTTGTCAGGTATGTGTAGGAGGGCACAGGTCAGCGTAACACAGTGAGATCTATTTCAGGTTACCTGCCGGCCTCCTGTAGGGGCCCTCCAATACCCCTAACACCTTCACTGTTGAGAAGGGGTGTGTACCATGGTTTGACTGGGACAGAAAGACGCAGTCTCTCTGCAGGGCATAATCAGCTGCCCGAGGTTTACCCTCCCAAATTTAATTTGAAACTCACTGTCAGGGAGCAGTGCACTCTTCATTAACAAAGAAAGAACAGCATAAAAGCTGGTCACGTAGGCTTCTTGTAGAAGATATTGATATTCTACTTGCAACCCAATTTTACTTCCAATATGGAAAAAACCTTAAGAGGGATTTTTTTTTTCCCCGTTTATAGAGCCGCCTCGATTTTAATGCTCCAATTTTTTTTCTTTTTTCGGGGGCTTCTTTACATTTTCCCTGAAGAGCAATTCATAACAACTGAATTTTTTTCATCATTATTTGCTATCCTTTATGAAGAAGGGATATGAAAGGTTTTGAATTGTAAACAAACGTTAGTTCTTGTCCTGTTATATGTTCCTAGAATTGCTTTATCACCACAAACACTCCAATTGGAATCACATCAATGCTAACATCTGTCAAAATAAACGGCCATATTATTCAGTTGAAATCAATTTTTCAAGTTATATTAATATTTAAACACAACAATCGAGCGGCATGCTGAGAGGATGATTGTAATGCAGATCCAGCGACTCGATCATATCTCGGCGTTTTCTGAGTATAATTAGGCGCAAATTTCACTTTGTTTTGCATCGATTCCCCCCCACTTGCAAAACAGTGTGTTAATCAAACAGCAGAGTCTAATGATGGTACTTAACCTGTCATGATATCGCATTTGCATCTGCACCAGTCACAGTCAGAGGGTGGAAACTCACAACAAAATTTGATCTATAGGAGTGCACGTCCTTTATGGAAATCTGAGAAATTGACTATGGCACGTCCAAATCACATCAAGAGAAATTGAATACGCTAGTCTGTCTTGCCCCAGGAATTGTTATTCACGATGCGGTCCTGCAGTATGCTCACGATCCTGCACGCCTAATAACGTCTTGCGGATTTCATATAAAAGAGGGAAGTGCATAGAAATGGCAATTTTAGTCTGGGGTCCTGCAGGCTTTCAACGACGGTGTGACCTTTTATTTATACAATTTCTTTTTGAAGAGATGCCGTGATGAATTTGGCTTTATTCGGGGGATCGCAAACCTTTGCTCAGGACAGTGGTACAATCTGTTTACAGTATATGGAGGTAGCAAGCGGTATTCATTGACCTCATACAAAGGTCCAAAATAAAATAAAACATTATTACTGTGGAAGGTTAAGTTTAAAACCCTACAACACAACATTCCAATTAAATCCAATTTCATTTTTTATTTTTGATACTTATAATTATATTATCATCCTATAATTTAGAAGGTATAAAATGTAATTTATACTGAAAAACTAAAGAGGAGCAATTTTTGAGATAGATAGTGCCGTAGTTTCCTTTTTATTTTACCAAACCATGCTTGATGCGAAACAAACCAACTTTAGTATTCTAACAAACATAAAAAAAGGTCTTGCATTTGAATCATTTGAAAACAAGATAATTACATGGTGCTATGGTGAACCTCCACTATTGGTGTAGCTTCATCAATCACCATGCAAAATCACATGTTGCACTTGTTGGCTTCAACAGTGAATGAAAGAAACCTTGATCTAACTACTGGGTGCCTGATGGAACCAGTATATTATTTGTGTTAGATTGTATTGCATTCAGCAATGTACCTGTGAAAGGTACATTTTACAGAGAAGAAGCTCACATCCAGCAGGGCTCAAATTTTGGGGGAAAAATCCACAAGACTGCAGGGCTTATACCTCAAAATTTGTATTGGGCCGTATGAACAGAATTTATTTTACAAAATGAGTTGAAAAAGCACTAATAGAAGATCTTTTGCAAAGAAGGTGTATAGTTTACTTCGATACTCAACAGCATTGAAAGATTTTCATCAGATTCATATTCAAGATTTTGTTCACAAAGCTATTACACAATGATCAGGTAGCCTTTTATTATTCAATTGAAAGACCTCCAGGCTTGTCTGGTTGTGAGTTTACTGGCCGGACGCTTAAATCACTGGCCTCGGGCCTGCAGTCCAGTGTTAATTTGAAGCTCTGATCCAGGGTTGTGCATTAATGTAACCCCAAATTCGTGGAGCGCTAGAGCACAAATGTACAGAGCAAAGAATTATTTTGGGTTGTATTTCAGATTACCTGCCTACACTTGTATTATTTGCAACTACTGCCTTCTCTAACTTTCACAAGGCCAGACAATTGTTAAGCAACCTGTTTAATGGCGTGAAGCTCTGAAATTGGAGCACGGAGATTTGGATTACTTCCATATATCCTCATGCATTTATATCTCATTTATGTTGTCCACCCAATTGTTATTTCTATGTTTCATTCTACTGAGGGATCCTGTACTTTTTTAGGTTAATGGATTCCCCATTCCATCAGCCACGGCTGGGAAAGTTAATGCCCTAGATATGTCAGAAGCACACCTCTTAATTGTTTCAAACTCTAAAAGATATTACTTATTAATTTTCTTCAATTGGTGCGGTACACAGTCGCTCAAATGGGGCCGTTTAGAGAAGGTGCTAGTGACCGTCTGTAACATGTAGATGCACTCTTTTGACTGGCAGGTCTCACTTCAGTAAGAAGCATCCGTACAGCCAATTTGAGTTTTGCAAATACTGTAAATAGGTTTGCAAGTGAAGTAGGTCATCAACATTTCTTAGGGAACATTTCTTTGTTTGAAAGAAATAAGACAGGTTTCGTAAAAACCCATATACATTGTTATCAATCTTTCAAAATGTTCATCAATTGACATTACAGTGCAAATGTTGCTATAATGTGAAAGCATTTCAGTTTTGGAAAAAAACCCAGAACCTAACGTAAAATATGAAAGCAGCTGTTAGTTTGTTTTCATGTCTGGATATTTTGTCTTCAGTGGATGAAGGTGTTCTTCATTGTGCATAGATATACAAACTGTGCGAGTACACCCATACTTGAACGTTAATGTTGGTGATTTTATTTCCGTTGCACGTTAAAGATCAACTTGAACAAAATTAATATTATTGTTCTTTTGTTGTAGAAAGGTAAACAAGTGTGTAATGATTCATAAAATTGAGTGAAACTCAGTAAAATTTGTTTTATAATGTTAAAAACACACATTTTGATCAGTGTCACGCTGGGCAAAAATGCAAAGTTTTACAAAGAGCAATGAATCAAAACAGCACTGTGACGTTACACCACAGACTTGATCCAAACTAGACAATAGAAAATGCCTAGTAATGAAGATAAACAACCTTCATCCAGTCCACGGACTGGTTTTACACTGGTCTTTAGTCTCACTTTTCATTTTGACGCATCTTTGTCGGGAACCATGCAGGGTGCTGCCAATGGCAGGAAATAACACTAGTTGGAAAATCAAAGGGTTGGAGGGCGCTAGTTTTACCAATCCAATTGTAACAAAATTACAGTGAGGAAAACTTTACACTTATGACCAAATAATAACTAAACACAAAATGAACAAGGAGAAATAGTCAAATTAGTTAGAGCGACTTTGTTCAAGTTGATCTTTAAAGCAATATATGTTGGAACCCAACGTTCGTACTATGCATGAGACTTGCATGGTCTTTTGAGATATCAAAATGTCCGTGTCCATGGGAATTTTTTGAAGAGGTATCAAGGCCAAGACAAGAGTGCACAGTTCCCTTTCGCCCGGGGCCAGCCAGGGTAGGTTTTTATAATTATTCTTCTGACTGTCATGGCCGAGTGGTCTAGTACACCAGACTTAAGCTCAGGTGCTGTCTAAGTGTAGGTTCGGTTCCTGCTCATGGCACGTGTGTCCTTGAGCAAGACACTTAACATTTTTGCCTCATCCTTGGGATGGGACGTTAAGCTGTAGGTCTAATGTGTTGAGTAATAAGCATTAACGCAAAAGAAAACCAACATACTGCACTGGTGTTTCTGGCATGGTTGGCCGCGGACTGTGCCGAATAACCTCGTAAACCCCTACAAGGTGCTATTGTAAATGGATCTCATAATTCAAACATAGCTCTGCATGTACCTGTTGTGGAAAGAATGAGCGCTTTGAGGCACCCATCTGTTGTGTTAAAGCATTAACAAGAACTACGTGTTATTGTTTTTTTCTTCAGCATCGAAAGGGTTTTTCTTTCATTTATTTTAAAATCAACACTGTACCTTCCTCTTCAAGAAGATGACCAATAAACTTGTATACACTCTAGATGCAGATGACTTAATTTTCTCTGAGCCTATGTATGTAATTATAATTCCTTGGGGATTAGTGTCTTCCTTAATCTGGAGATTATCAACTATATTATAATCTCCCTCTCACGAACATGACAGTTGATGCCCCTCCCTAATAAAGCGCGAAAACAAAACTTGTTGTGGGCAGTACATGGTTTGCTTCAATTCAACTCAACATTGTGTCCAAGAACAAGAAGTGTTTCAATTTAACAAGAAACTTTTTGCAAAATAGTGCCAAGAATAACCCTCCAAAAAGGAAGATAAATTCTAGATTCTTCTTTATTTTTTCAGGAACAAATTTCACAAAACTTAATTTCATTGGGAGCTTTCCAATTATCTTTCCCTGCAGGCTTTCAAAGTTTCTTTTCCCAAAAAATATGTTCCGGCTGTAGAAATGCCTTTTGCTAACCAGTATTGAGGCCAGTTTGCATTGCAGGCCAGTTGTTTTGGAAAGGAAACAAAACAAAACCTAAGCTTCCAAATTGGGCTAACTTTAAAAACCTTCCATAAGCATACTCAAGGCTGGGTGGGCTGTGCGGTACCTGATACTCAGGGTTGGTTGGGCTGTGCAGTACCTGATACTTAGGGTGGGTTGGGCTGTGCAGTACCTGATACTCAGGGTTGGTTGGGCTGTGCAGTACCTGATACTCAGGGCTGGGTGGGCTGTGCGGTACCTGATACTCAGGGTTGGTTGGGCTGTGCAGTACCTGATACTTAGGGTTGGGTGGGCTGTGCAGTACCTGATACTTAGGGTTGGTTGGGCTGTGCAGTACCTAATACTCAGGGTTGGGTGGGCTGTGCAGTACCTGATACTCAGGGTTGGTTGGGCTGTGCAGTACCTGATACTTAGGGTTGGTTGGGCTGTGCAGTACCTGATACTCAGGGTTGGTTGGGCTGTGCAGTACCTGATACCCAGGGCTGGTTGGGCTGTGCAGTACCTGATACCCAGGGCTGGGTGGGCTGTGCAGTACCTGATACTCAGGGTTGGTTGGGCTGTGCGGTACCTGATACTTAGGGTTGGTTGGGCTGTGCAGTACCTGATACTCAGGGTTGGTTGGGCTGTGCAGTACCTGATACCCAGGGCTGGGTGGGCTGTGCAGTACCTGATACTCAGGGTTGGTTGGGCTGTGCAGTACCTGATACTTAGGGTTGGTTGGGCTGTGCAGTACCTGATACTCAGGGTTGGTTGGGCTGTGCAGTACCTGATACCCAGGGCTGGTTGGGCTGTGCAGTACCTGATACCCAGGGCTGGCTAGGGATGGACTTTGTTTGAATTTGAGTTGATACTTTTAGGATATTAAATGCACACTATGCATCAATTATATTCCTTTGTTTATATTTGGTGCACGCATCACTGTAGTTAATTTCTTCCTCATTTCTTTATTGCTGTATACTCTCAGACATGATCACTCTAATTGAAAGGAGCTAGCAGCGTGCAACTAATTTGTTCCCTTGCCCCATTTGGTAAGAGTAATTTTGAATTTAAAAAAGAAGAAGTAATTTCAATCTAGATTTTGAAGTATATGGGGTTGTGTTTTGACTCTATATCTACTCTAAGACTGAGATTCTACTCTAGCGTTCAACATCTAACCACATCTTCCCTTTGTACCATTATCTCCTTCCATCTAGACCTCTAGTGTCCTTGCCTTCAATCTGATACACACATAGGAACTAGGTTAATACACTTGTCCCGTTCCCCATGCGGCCCCAGAGCACCAATCAAGCCACTCAGTCACCACCATTCATTGGATTCCTCCCATCCCCCCCCCCCCCATCCCACAGTTATTAGAAAGTAAATCAGTTGCCAATCCATTAAATAAATATGGCTCCTGAGTGGTATTAAATAGATTTGTAATTCTGCAGATTATTCAATGGCTTGACTACAAGTCAGCTTTAGCTACATGTACGCATTACCAGTGATAGCTTGAATGTCTAAGCTTCATCTTAAAATGAAGTATCTTTGTGGCGATCGCATATTGAACTATTTTCTATTAAGTGTGAAAGAATTCAACAATATCAGTTGCATGTACGCCAAAGATAAATAGCATTTAACGAAGTACCTGTTCTGCTAATTTTATCTTCATAAAAAAAAACCCAGAATATTTATTGATGCAATTCATGTTTGGTCAGATGTCTTAGGAAATTATGAAACAGATTGCTAAAGTGAAACCAAAATTAAAAAGAAATTTTTCAGCAAGAATTTTTTTTTTTTTTTTACTTTTTTTATTATTATTTTTTAAAAACATAAAACTCCTTAGAGAAAGATGCTTCTTCTAAATACACAATAATCAGTTATGCACATGTCTTATGCTCAAGTAATGCAAGTAATGTATGTAAAAAACCCAGACTGAGATTTTAATTCATCTACATTTCCAAGTATGTATGACCAGGTGACCTTACCAGTGCCTGTGATTAAAATCTCTGAAATATTTACTTTTCCGCGAAATTTACTTGGACGGGAAATGTAAGACGTTTATCAGAATTCATACATTTTTTGTCTGCCTAGCAAAGAATAGTAGCTGTTATTTTCTTTAGATTGAAAGAAATCGTGTTCTTAGATCTACTTCTCTCTCACTGAGTAATCTGTTCAAAAAATCTCCTTGAAATTTATAATCTCGGGGATAAATACCAACAGGTGGAAAAGTCATCCTTACTCTCTTAAAGTTTTAGATTGAAATTCACTCTAATCACTTGAAACTAGTGACAACTGCAGATGATTTTATCCCTAGTTTCAATCGATTAGAGTCGAAATTCAGTCTAAAACATTAGGAGAGTACCACATGCCTCCTGAAATTTGGATCCTAGCCCCAGACCTTTTTATCTGCAATGACTCTCAAACACCCATAATTAACTTGTATTCATATTCCAGTTTTGTCGTACGCATACACCGGATGGTTTTTCGCTAAAACAGGCCCACTTCAGTCATGTTTGTTCAGTTCCAAGTCTCAAAAGATTGTTAAAGAAATTCAAAAAATGCAGGGGGCTGTGTCGGAATCGAGTGGCTCTGGCTATGGCTATGACCATTCACTGCAGCGATAGTTGAAGAGTAGGATTTATTCAGCAATCTGGCCGTGGCTGCTGCTGAAGTCATTAATGCGGACATGGAAAGGGACCAGGGAGTACACAGCTGTCATAAAAATTCATTTGAAAGATGATCCAACGTCAAAGGGACTTGTCACACTAGGCAATTTTTACAGGCAACTTGGAGGCAACCAACTGTAGTGCATGCTACAGGACCACTTTTGTAACACAGGAGGGATTTTACAATATCTTACAAAATTCCAAGAAAAATCTGTGAACGTTCACATGTAAATGCCTTTTCTTCTTTGAGATTGCCTGGAACTGGTTGCCTGTAAATTGCCTCAAGTGACATGGCCCTATAATATAACTATGAACTAGCCAAGCAGGGAATGACCTCTTTTGTACTGCATTGCAAAATGCTACACAAAATGCATCAGTTTCTATTCAAAAACATCATTTGTTCTCAACATCAGCATTCAGTGTGCACAAAACATGCTCAGTCTAAATATTTTGCTATGTGCGAAATTGCTGGACCAAATCGTTTCCCTGCCGAGGTTTGCGGCTTTTAGAGCCAACTTGTAGTCCCCTGCATGCTCGAATGATAATAATAATTAATGGATGTCGGACAATGTCTTGAGAAGAATACGTTCTTTAGAACTGTTTTCTCCAATTTCTCTTCGATACACCAGGGCTCCAAATTAACACTGGACCGCAGGCCTGAGGCCAGTGATTTTAGCATCGGGCCAGTAAACTCACAGCATGGACAAGCCCGGTGGTCTTGTGTTTTTCAAGTGAATAATAATTGGGCTACCTCATTGTGCAATATCGTTTAATCAATATCTTTCAATTCTGTTGAGTATCTAAGCACATATCATTAGACAAATGAGATAGATCTTCTCTTAGTGCTTGTTCAACTCATTTTGATTCTGGTCTTGTAAAATAACTTCTGGTCCAGTAAACATTTTAGCTACGGGCCCTGCAGTCTTGTGGATTTCGGATCCCTGTACACATGCAGGAATGTTGCCTTTGGAAACAAGATTCTTACCTTTTCAGAAAACAAATTTGGTTTGTACTCATTAAAGGGTCTGCATAACATTGGTAAGATTGAAAAGATAAACGTTCACAGAGTTACGCTGGTTTGCACATAACATGAAGTAAAGACGGTCATGGTGGAAAACTTCCCGGGAAATTGTTTTGCATGAAATGCTGTAGTTTCTGAGCAAATTCACTTTGATCTTGCAAGTCAGAAATCCCATGTTTGAAAACAGGGATGGAGTTTGCCACTATTTTCTTGTGACTTCGATGGCTGATTGAGCTAACACTTCCATATTTTGTTATTTCAAGTATCATGTTGGGTCACACAAAGAGTGGATACTGGTCTTTTACTGATGTTGACCATGTGCTTTAAAGGTGCTGAACATCAGTTTAGGTATTAGACCTGAATTAAAGATACTACACCAACAAATGTCAGCGTATTCAAAAGGAAATATTTATCAAGGTGATTGGCCCAAGAACTACTTAATTCCAAGTACATGTAAGCTTTCAGAATAAAATTACCATATCTTATTATATTTCTTGGTATTATCAATACTCTGCCATGTCTTTAAGATTGTTGTACATGAATACACTATTAAGTTTGCACTTTCCGGGAGAGTCTAAAAAAAATGATACCATCTATAACGAATGCTTTCAGATGAAGGGACAGGCTGTCCCTGACATTTCAACTGATAAGACTAGATAGATCTAGGTTACCAGCACAATACCTTTCACTCTGAAGGGAACTTTGTGACTTTCCAGATGATTTGAGAATCAACGGGGGAAAAATAGGTTTTTTTACATTTGTCAGCAAGTCAAGGTCTGAGATATGCTTGTCAAATTTCATTGCCTACAAGTCTTAGATGGAATCAAAACTAGCGCTTAGTAGTCAGTTACATGTTTATTGAGGTCTTTCAGACGTTGTTTTATGGACCAGTCCCTCAAATGTTATTTTATTTCGATGGTTGCAATTGAATTTATAAATGCCCTGTTCCTTTATGAACATACTGTGTTTGGTTTTGTTTTATTCTTTTCTACTCGTGTAATAATGTATGTGTGCATAATGCTTAAATAAATAAATTGACAATTAAGAATTGACTGCAAATATACTTGGTGAAGGATTGTTTGTCATGCTATCACGATACTTACAAATGGTATCTTTGATCATGATGGAATGGCAGTATATAGAAATGCTGCAACCCCTTCAAAATCTAACAACATATTTTGTTTGATGCCTTGGTCCACAGAGCGGTTGGACTGAGAACTGCACCCTGTAAACTGCTTGACCTGAGGTCAGGGGTACCCCCTTAATCAGAGTCAAACACTTTTGGCTGTTGGGTTACCATATGGCGCTGGGTTTGAGGAAGGACCCTAGTGTAAACCTAGTGACTGTCAGTTTGCGTGCTCCAAAATCTTAAGCCTTTAAAATAATTCCTGAGCTATAAAACACAAAAGTGTTATTTTACAGGCAAAATATTGGTTGTCGTATTTCTTAAGTAAGTCGAAATTTCACAAGATTTGAGTGACATATGTAAAGCTGTTCTGGTTACATGGTAAGTGTCCTATGTGGTAGTCACCACTGTTGAGTATGCAGTTTAGAAAAATATTCTACAACTGCCTTTTCTGCTCTCTTCTTTTTGAGGATGTCGCTTCTACTGTAGGTTTCACCTGTTTTTCCCAAAATAGTTTTCCATTTTTTGCAATTCAGTCTCCCGTTCATTCATGCACACTCAATGGAATAAAACCCCAGTGCTAAATTTCAATTTTGCTGGCTTGCACATTCATAGCTTTTTGCATTTACACGTCTCGCTGCAGCGTTTCACTGAACAATTACGTTTCCAATCACGATGGGAATCCTCCCCTAGAGATGAGGCATTTCCATTCTGACTCTTGCATTTCTTTCCCCGCAGACAAACTACACATACTTCCCCCCACATCATACCTGCAACACTAATATCAGGGACACGATATGGTTACAATTTTCTTCTGCTTTGCCATGGACACCCAGCTTAAGAGCACAGTGGCCAACACATGCCCAGAATGGAATTTGCCTTAATTTTTTTCTTCTTCTTCTCTCTTTTCTGCATTTTTTTTTAGTCTCATGCTCTGGTAATTTCATACGAGAAATTTGATTCAAAAGTAGGGAGGGGCTCAATTCAGTGCGCCGTTTCTGGAAAGTAGTTGTGAGACTGATGGAAACTATGGGATCACCCTTGGCATTTTCTGCATGGTAAAATAACAACATTTGAAGTTGCTGTAATGGGGGGGAAAACTGTCCCATTTTATTACATCTGTATTTTGTTTGTCAGAGTTTGACATGATACTGGCGTACTGTCTGTAGGCTATTGCATAGATCTCTGACAGATTGTCAGCCATATTACATGGTTTATGGTCCCCATATAGATATTTTCTTCGTTTGTTGTCAATAACACAAATGGAGTATCATCAGATACATGTCTAATAGCTCACGTAAAAGTGAGCATATTTCCTCCATCAAATGGGGGGGGGGGAATGATATTATGCTATTATTTTTGTATTTGTGGTATTATAATTTTACCTTACACTGTTGTACATGTATGATATATGCGCTGTATACTCAATGCGTTCCAAATCCGGTGGGAAAAAGCTGTTTAAGTTTCAATAATCTAAATTTGTAATTGATATTTACTTTGAGAACTTTGGTACCGTTGGGATGTTGGTAATTTGGGGATTTATTCCCTCAAATCCTCTAGTTTAGAATGAGTAACTAATATTGTCTGCAAACCGTCTTCCTGTGAGTGGTGCAGCCAAATTGCACACAAAGTTGAACACAGACTAGGGCCCAGTTTCATAGAGCTGCTTAAGCACAAAAAGTAGCTAAGCACAACAATATTATGCTTACTAGAAAAAGGTTACCAACCAAGCTACCATGTCACATGTACAATTTGTGACTGGTATCCTGCTCATTTCTGCTTAGCAGACAATTGTTAAGTAATATTTTCTGCTTAAGCAGCTCTATGAAATTGGGCCCAGGGTCCAACTTTATGGCTCTGCTTACAGTGGAACTCTGCGCTTCTGACACCCTGTAAAGCATTGGTGGTAAGCGCAGAATTACGTGGTAACCAGCCATTCGGAATAATCAATGTTTGAAAATGTCTATATTTTTTCTTTAAAATTCTGGGCGGGTGGATCAAAAGAAATAACTGAAGTCGAAAATCAATTTACAATATAAAATAAAAAACAACATTGGGGGAAAAATACCAAGCAGTCTCTATCAGATTGTCGTGCCTGGTGGTGGATGGCAAATGTTTCCTCAAGTTGCAAGCTGGAAGCCAGGAAAAGCCATTGAAAACTCCTGAGCTGGGAGAACATTGATGTAAAATATCTGCTTGATTTGAGGCATTATTTGTTGTTTGTGTAAATTAAAGGCAGGGTATACTTTTGGTAATTGTCAAATATCAGTATCCTCACTTGGTGTATCCCAACATATACACAACATAACAATCCTGCTTCAGATGTGACGCATTCATGAGTGAAAATAAATGCAATTATTGGTTTCCATTCATTTTCCCAACGCTCATTTTGCAAAATCTGCATGAATTTTTTTTCAGAACAGATTATTGTACATTTGCCCCAAAACACAAGAAACTTCAACATCCCTTTTATCTGTGCAGTTTGTACAGTGTGCCATTATGGATTAGAGTGAATTCCACTGTCAGTCATGCAATATTTATGCAAAGAGACAACCAGCAGTATCATTTACGTCAACAACAACAACAATCCCCATAAATTGACTTGCCTCAGGGTTTGCATCATGACCATGAAAAGTGCATCCTAAAAGTTCAGCCCACCGGTTCCCCGCACTTGGATATTATATAAATCACCATTTGCAATTGTTCAGTACCCCCCTTGGAGCAAACCAAACAATCTCCGACGTAGACAACCAACTTTTACCCAGCATGCCCAGGTTGTTGTCATCCCACAAGCATGGTTTCAGACTTCTAAAGCACTTATACTGATCACTTCACACACAAACACAGAGTGAAAAAAAAAGAAGAATGAATAAGAAGAAGTCTTCCTTCCCAAGACTCGGGCTACGCTTGCTGCTTTTTTTTTCCTTCTTCTTTTTTGTACAGGGCATTCACACGTGATGCCTGGCCCCTTGATTGTAAGTTCATCGTCCCTTCCAGGAGTGTTAAATTTTGCTCTCAAGTGCCGGGGAAGCGCTCGATCTATGTTATCTTAGACGCCATTTCCAAAATTATCTTTTCACTGATTTCATACGCTAATGTTTGTAGTCTCGGGCTAGAAAAACAAGATGTAGCGCCTTGGATTTGTTTTATATAATATATATATATATATATGTATATATTTTTTATTCTCTTGCGTCAGTCGTGTATTTAATTTTGGAGAACAAAAAATGATGAGGGATATGCGTATGTGAACATGATGCTCTAACAAAATACGTGCATGTCTGAGGCAAGGGTTGATTTTTCTTTGTAAAGGTGCCCAGGTCCATGTACGTAAGCAGATGTTGACTTAAGATGAGTCCTGTAATTTGTTCGTGGCCTCGGCAGAAAGTAAAAGATCACGAGTTGAATCAATCTGCTTTTTTCTTAAATATTATCTTAGGTTGCCTGAAACGCTTTGAAAATGCTTTCGTCATAGTAATAAAAAAAGATATGCGTATTGATCTGGAAAGAAATTCGTAGGGACATCGCAGTTTTTTAAAAATATTTTCACTCTTCAAAATGATTACTTGGAAATTTTTCCTTGATTGGATTCTAAATTTGTACATAATGAATAAATTTATGGAACTTGTGCATCCCTGCAAAAAACACCAAAAAGCCCAGGACCAAAAAATTTTCAGTGATGTCTTCACCATGAGACAAACACACAATGTCATGAATTACATTTCGTTAATCTGAACTGAGAACATCACTATCTTCAAAATACAAAAAAAATTGTTAGTGGCCTGACGTTTCGACCCTAGCAGAGTCTTTCTCGAAGGCATTCGAGAAAGACTCTGCTAGGGTCGAAACGTCAGGCCACTAACTTTTTTTTTGCATTTATCGTATACCATATAGGTCCTTTTGGTTGGTAAGCAGTTTGCAACAGCGAATACTATTTTATCTTCAAAATAACAACATGCGAATGAAAAATTTCTCAGAATTTGTTTTACCCGCTGTAACTTTATTATGTTTGTTAGTTTTATGTATTTACCCTGTAAGCCGCACTGACTTCACACAAACTAGCTTCAATACTTGTCAAGGCCATAAAAGATTCATCAAGCTAGTTTTTCTTTGAGGATTTATATAGAGAAAAAAGTTGGCTTTGCTTTTCAAATATTGTTATGCAAAGACACACGCTCCTCTCAGAATTATCAGTTTCTCTCATAAGACATACCTTTGAATGATTTAAGAGCAGGGAAATGTCAAACTCATTTGTGTGATGTACTCATTTTCCAATAGATAGAGTCCTCATGTGTGTGGGGGGAAAAATACATGTTAAAATGATGTAAGTTGCCATTGTATTCGATAACCTTCTAGGGGAAAATTTGGGTTCATTCCTGACTTCCAATGATATTCAATAATAACGGCCTTGAATTTGACACTTTGACCGACGAATTATTCCTCCTTGGAATGTAAAGACCCATTAGTTGTTGAAATCAAATGGCATAATGTTTCAAATTTCGCTCTGAAAAAGTCAGTGATGAACCAAAACATCCCCGTACGAAAATATATTAACCCATTTTTCTCAGAATGATGTCATCGGATGTTTCAGTCGTTGACAAATTTTGCAATGGGGGGGGGGGGGTACTGAATGCAATGGCAATTTACATCATTTTAATGTGAGGTTGGAGACTTGTAATCACATGAGGACTCATATCTATTGGAAAATGAGTACATCGCAAAATTTAATTTGACATTTCTTTTCCTCTTTATGTGAGTGACTATATGTAAAATTACGCACAAACGTGAGCCAGCTTTGGAGCTGGAGGTAGCAAAGGGCTTCTTATAGCAAATGAGCGTGCATTATAAGTCAACAGGGTTGTATACAAATATGACATGGTTTTAGGGTGGACAGTCGATATTGGCTTGGGGTAGTGGAAGTTGACAAACTAGTTCCCAAGGCGAAGCCGAGGGGACTAGTTTGTCAACTTTCAATATCGAGGGGAGCTTATATCGACTGTCTACCCGAAATTAACCATGCTGTGTTTATTTTACTAAACCTCAACACGTCTCTAGTAAGGCATTATTGAGTTTGGGAAAGTGGGACATTTACGTGTGCCACCATCTTTTCGTGTGTATGAAGAAGCGATGTTTGCGCATGTGTAAGTATACTGCTCTCGTGTATGTGTGACAGTTTAACAATTGCTTCGGAAAGCACATATGTACTAGACTGTTACACATGTGACAGTCTACTACGCATGCGTATTGACCCTGTGTGTGAATACTGGCATGCGCATTTGGTAAACAGCACAAGATATCATCTGGCATGTGATGGTGAATGGACCGGTCAGACTTCGGCTCTCGATCATGAATATGTATGGGATATAGTAATTAGCATTCAGAGGAAGATTTCCTATCTTATACACCCTGTAATGTATTTAAACATTGCCCCCTATAATATAATTACATCAACAGCAAAACTAATATTGACACATCTTATACTAAAGCAACATTGAGTGCTTATAATTCAGAGTGATTTAAATTGAAGACCATGTATCATTGTATATAGCAGGCACCTGTTCAAAAAGAGATATTGTACAATATTGCTAAACCTTTATTTCAAAATGATTGGATTAAAAGCATATTAGCACTAGCACTAACCATAACTACAACTATAATTCTAACCATAACCCTTAAAAATATGTCTGACAGCAAAATATTTGTAGGGGTTTTTTTTTTGGGGGGGGGGTTAAGAAAGGAAAAAAATAACATATTGACAATTTTCAATGAAAAATAATTTGTTATTCAAAATGTTTACTTCTATGTAAACATGCAACATTATATGCAAATATTATATTGATATGCTCGGTACACATGGTCATGATTTAAGTGAAATCTATAGAATGTTCAAGCTGTTTACTTTAAGAAGTGATGACTTAAAATGAATAATCCTTTTTATAAAAACCATTTTGTAGCACGCAGGAAGAATCGTCTTCAAGCGTCATGGGATTGATTCATTGCTGTTCAGAACATGTACATTGAATTCATTAAAGCATATTACATGCAGCGATTCCCCAGATCCACGCAGTAATTATAGCAAGGTTCAAGTATGGTGGATTACAGTCTAATTTTTCCAACCAATCTGGAGTGTTTCTGAAGATCATAAAACAGACTGGCGATAAAATGCAATTTATCAATCACTGTCCAGATTGAAAGTGACATGTTTGGTTTGTTTTATTTTGCCCTTGTTTCATGGGTCGGTCTGGTTCTCAAGCTGGTTGCGTGGTTGTCAGTCGATTGCTTGTTTACCTTTGTTTAACCTTCATGCTAATTAGCATGTATGACGGAAGGACAGTTAAAGATTAATTGAATCTCAGCGCTATTCCAATTACTGTGTTATTTTTTGACGGTCAAAGAATAATAAGAGATGATGAGCGAGTTTTTTTCCCTTGGGTTATCAAATTTATATTTGTAATGTTTTATGTACGGATGTTTTGTTTTAATGGTTTGAGGTAAAGCGATACAAGCAAAACAATTGGGTAAGATTAGGTCGAACATACATCATGTCATGGGGGATATTCAAAAGCAAATATTTTATTGGAATCTGCACAATTCATCAATGAAATGTTGTGGGCTGATTAATGAAGTGATTGAATACATGTATTCCGTTGGGAATGTTTAAAATCAACATTTAAAAGCTTCTGAATGCAATTATGAGGGAAACCTTTTAGTCTGAAAATTTTATATTAAGAAAGACAAGTCTAATCCCGCCCTTATTTATCTTATCAGGCATGGAAAAATTGTAAGCATCTTGTGTTAGTGCAATTATGGGTACACTTTTTGTTATAAAAAAAACCACACCAATGTAAACTACACGTGGAATGTACTCAATTATTTGACATAGGGCCTATTTAAACATGTTTTTTTCCTCGTTGACAAAGAGCTGGATAATTGATTTATAAATGACTGAGAAATAATGTTTCACATCATTGGTTGTCAATATGTTGCTATAGTTTGAATGGGACATAACCACTGGAAAAAAAACAAGCTAACAAACAATTGGAGTGGTAACACATTATGCATGGAGAACATTTTTTTTTTTTTTTTAACACTATTATTTAGATCAATGGCATTTTTACGGGTGAGTTCTGCTTGTATATGTGTGTTTGTTGAAAACTGCAAGGTTTTAAATGAATATTTCAAAATTCTAGCCAAGACCATTTCTTGTAACCAGGGCCCAATTTCATAAAGCCTGTAAGCACAGAAAAATCTTGCTTAGCAGAAACATGTTACCAACCAACATTCCATAAAGTTTACGTTGTTGCCACTGGTACCCTGCTTATTTCTTGCTGAGTAAAGAAATTTGCTAAGCAGAGTTTTCTACTTAACAGCTTTATGAAATTGGGCCTAGCCTTTAACTATTGTTTTTATGCTAAGCGTTAATACCAATCAAAGGTGTATACCCATATCATGTGAAGATGTTTGTAATTCTGGTATTGCTAGTGCATTCCATGAGCTGGGACAGATTTCCAAAGGGGCTTGACAGCCTCTTTCAGTAAGCAAAAGAGTATGCCATTTTGTTGTTGCCATCAGTTGGATATTTAGTAGTTTTTTTGCTTGGGGTGTTTGCTTCATCCGCTGGCTGTGTGTAGGTCCACTGTGGAGTTCATGGTGTTGCATGAAGGATGGGGTTTTTACGACAGCGATATTAAGGGCTAAGTACAGATTGGTAATCATTGGAAACGAAATTGAGCAGTTTCAATTAGGAAGCTCACTCATTATAAATTTTATACCAGTAGAAATATTCTGAATTCTCCTCTAGAGAAGAATTTTCATACTCCCAGAGCCCAGAAAGAAGCCCCAACCCCCGCCTCCATCCCCCACCCAAAAATAAATAAATAAATGAAAAATTAATACATAAATTAATTAATTAATAACAGATAAAAAATATTAACAAAATCAAAAATAAATAAATAAATAAGTAAACAAATTTGCTTTTTAATTACTGCAGTCAAGGTCCAAAGGCTGTTATGAACGTGAAAAAAAATAGTTAGTTGATAAACTAGTTCCAACACCGCGGGGAGCTTATGTCGACAGTCCAACCTCAGACCATGTTATAATTTGTATTATAGTCCAAGTTCCTGTTTACCTTGACACGTAGATTGACTAGCAACAACAAACGTCACCATGCTACTTAATTATTTAAAGATTAAAAAAAAAAAAAAATTGTCCAAATTATGCTTTATTTTGCTGTAAAGTACTGATCTTAGATTTAACATTACAAACATCCAAAGGAAACTTTATGGACATGATAAGGAGGCATCAAGCATTTTCTTGACCATGTTACCTTGTTGACACAAAGAGGGACATTTTACACTCCAAGGCATATCCTGGCAGGCAAGATACTACATTGGTCACATGATACATTTTACATTTGGAACATAAAAACAAGACCTGTAAAAAATTACCAGCTGAGCAAGTTTTGGGATGTGCTCCTTTTGCTTCATATCAAAAGTTGATAAAAATTGTACTGTGCATATATATCCATATACGATTCTCTGTTTTCTTCTCTTGAGCTGTGTGCAAATTGTGCCTGCAGGAAGGCCAGGCTCTGCGCTCTTTTGTAAACATGTGAAGTCACAGGTTACATGGTCAATACATTCTTGTCCAAGAATCCTTGGCAATTTTTGTAATCACAGGGAGAACCCTTTAAAGGCTGGAAATTTACATTTGGACCGCAGGCCCGAGGCCAGTGTTTTAAGTGCCGGGCCAGTAAACTCATGACCGAACAAGTCCAGCGGTCTGGAGAAGGATATTCAAATGTTGACTTTGTGAGTCTGATAAAAAAAATATTTATGCAGTCGAGTACCGAAGTATACTTGCCCATTAAGACAACAAATATGAGATAAATTGACCCTTACTGCTTGTTCAAATAAACAGTTAAGTGTATTGTTAAACTGTATACAGCTTGTTCTCATGTTGATTCTGATTTTGTGTAAAAATAATTCTGGTCCAGTTAAAACTTTGAGAGACAAGACTGATGGATCTTTCCTCCAAATTCGAGCCCAGCCTTATAAATGAGTTGTTTTCCAACATGTATGTACACCTTCCCTTTAAATAAATATATGCATTACAGTATGCGGACATTTCATAGAGAGTCCAGGTGTATATCGCTGTATAGCATCAGTACTGCCACATTGCATCCGGTGGGTAAAAACATTAATCAAGTGTGTTGTACATGCAGCCGTACATTGCTTGCAGGCGCTTTCCGATAATCTATATGCGCACACTGGAGATGCATCTTACCTGCAGATAGATCCAACAAAATTCAACACTAAAAATTATTGCTTCTGCCTAAGCGTCCATCAAATCATTTGTGGATGAATGGGAGAGATGGAGAGAGAGCCCTGGTTTGGGGGTTGTTGTTTTTTTGCTCCTCAGATCTCAGACAATTTTTCCTAGAAACTCCTTTTAGCCTCTGGTACACCTGTTCATTAATGATGAGATGAGATATCATTGCGCACAATGAGTGTAAATTGTACAAAGAGGGTTTGGGTTACGAGCTAGCACATCTATTGTTTATGTCTAGATTTAAATCTTTAAAAAAGAGCGTGCACCCAAATGTATACATTTACCGTAATCTTAAATCAAATTTGTTAAGGGAAAACTTGGGTTAGGAGCATCTTTTGATGATTTTTATCTTAAAATGGGAGTGCTTTGTAAATTACAAATATTTCATAGCGGTTTTATTGAAATGACTGTGGAGGTAAAAATTTAAACAAACAGGGTTTTTTTGTTTATTAATTTGCATACCCTGAACTCCATTGTAGTTTGAATGAAGACGAGAGACCAACCTGGGTTGGTTCGAGCCACACTTTTGTTGTATTTACAATAGTCCAGTATGTGAAACATGCACGTTTGTAAAACTGTTAATATCTCCCGGACTGATTTGACGTAATCATTGACCGTGCATCCCCAGTTGAAGGTCTTGTTTTGTCATTTTCTCGCTGGCAAACAATTACCGCGTGCTTCTATCTGAATCTAAATTACATTCACCGTTGACAATGCAAGATGAGCATTAGTATGAAACAAAAATAGTCATCGGGGCTGGAAAAATACAATCCAAACAGGAGTATAATTTTATACTTTTACTTTTAAAAGCAAGAATGATAAGGGAGAAAGGGAAACAAACTTCTTCTTTTTTTATTGCTCTTTCTCTCTTTGTTTGTTTCAGATCTGTTATTTGTTTCAGGGGAAAGAAAAGTAGTTACACTAGAATCTGTGATGTATGAGAATATTTCACATTTGATGCGCTGTTTGAAGCTTTGAACGTTGTGGAAAACAAACTAGTAAACTTGCAGTTACAACCGTGTTAAAGCCGCTGTGGTCTTGACGTTTCGAACACTATACTCTGCTCGTCTTCAGGAGAAAAGAGTTTACTGTTCGAAACATTGAGAGCCAACACTCCTCCCAAACAAGATTTTACACATGGTTGTACCCGCAAGTTTACTAGTTATAGCTACTTCTTATTTTTTAATTTGAGTTTAGTTTTCAATTCTGAAAAGCACCAGTGTAGTACGGAGGTGCTTGGTAAATGCTGGAGTCCTAATTGGCATGCTGATTACAGGCCCATGTTATAAGTTATACATTGGTAAAAGTATGATGTCACTGACTTGTCATTTTTAAAACTGGTAAGCCAGACTTGATTGAATTCAACCTGTATGAGTGACTTGGGTCATGAAGTAGGATCCTATCTCTTATGCAACCGATAATTTGTGGAATTATGTTTTCAAGTTTGTTGGCATTTCTAGCCTCAAGTTGCCAACATTTTGTGTTTAGGCATGACTCGTTTTACGTGATTCAATTTGGAGAACGTGCATAACTGCATGGTGTCATACAAGGTGTTGACTTCAACTGCCTGAATACATATTGCGTTCATGTTTTGGGTGGACCAGTCAAATACTGAGCTCCATCAGCACTTGTTCACGTTCGCTCAACTTCGCTACTTCTCATTGTAGGAAGGGATAACGATACAAAATTAACATCTATTAAATCGTTTAGGTACCCGCTGCTAAAATCCAGGATTCAAACTGCCTCTAGCCACCGGGCTAGCTCAAGACATCTGCTGGTAAGACATCTGCTCTGCAAATGTCGTGGGCTCGAATCTCACCAAAGTGATATGCCTGTGGATATATATTTTTCACAGGCCTTTGGAAAGTATTGAATATACAGTGCTTAATACATATCAGTGTAAGGGAAAAACCAAATTCACTTGGGCTGCTCTTAAATTTGCATTTCCACCAGGGCAGGTCTTTTCCAGCAGTTTTTACAGGTATTTTGCTGACATTTGCTGACTCTGGCAACATTCTTCTTAGCGGACAAACTAGGACGTGGGTTCTATATTTTAAGTGTCTGTTTCCTTGCTGCTTCTCGCAAGCAAATTGATTTTTGAACAGTAAGTTCTGTAAATCTTGCCACCCTTACTTTTGACATTACCAAAAGCTGAGCAGATGCTATTTTGTTTCTGTTGATGTGCTGAGGCTGAGATCAATAAAATGCATCATGCAATGTAGTTCAAGTGAAAGCACCTACGATGCAGATGTTTTGTAATATTAGTTGATCATGAAAAACATATTTATTTTCATAGGTTGTACCTCGGCATTCTTCAAGCCATGTCCATGTGAACATTTCATTTGAGAGGCGTTTCTGTATTCTAGTTCCTGGCCGTGTAGTTATTGAGGCCCTATTTGATTGCCAGAGGCTTGCTTGTCCATGGCGAAGTTACCTCCAACCCCAGTAAGGGATCAACTCACATAGAAATTCATGACGGGGCAATCTCTTGGTATAATTCTCTTCAAATATTTGCCCTCGTCTTGAAGAAACCAACTACACATGCCTTCTTGTCCTCTCATTACTACAACCCTTCAGAATTGTAACTGTGGGTGTTTGTACATTATTCTCCTGACTGAGTTTTATTTGGGCTTTAACGAAGCTTGCACCACAGTTGTTTGTTTTTCCCCCTGTTTCTCATCTTTTGTGAAATCCCTTCACTGTGCACAACCTAATAACGTCATCTCACAGCGGGGCATCCACGAATGCATCAAAGAGGTTGTCCTTTTGTCTATGATCAGAGTTACTTGTGACCCTTTTTTCACATTTCTTGTTGTATTCTTCGCCTTCTTGAGGAAAAACCCAGGCGTCAGATGGCACCCTGTTGTGAAAATGTCCACATTATCAATAACATTCTATTTGGTTAAGGGTCATTAGTAAGAAGGTATTGTGAAACCAAATAATCTGTTTATTGATCCTAGTACCATTAACAGTTATAGTGACTCCATGGAGGTACAGACCTCCATGGTTACTCAGCCCTGGTTTGCATCGTGGTCCTTGCTCTATGGTTGCTCTGTTTGCTGACCGTTGTTAAGTCGTTTCAGAAGGACAGGCTTGTTTTGGGGTGTCTTTGAGCAGAGTGTCATTTGAGTGACAAGAAGGAGGATTTTTACACATTTTTTTTTCTCTTCCTGTTTGTATTTTATCTAAGTCCTGCTTTGCTGTAAATGTCAAAAGCCCATTGTCCGCACTTTGTATGACCAAACATATACATGATATAGCAAACAGGTGAAAGTTTAAACTCAATCGATCATCGAAGTCACAAGAAAATAGTTATAAAATACACTTGTCTGTTTTCATTGTTTTGAAACATTGGGTTTTGGACTCCCGAGATCAAATTTTTTGTTTACTCATTTCTTGAAAATTATAGACCATGTAACCTGTGACATCGCATGTTTACAACAGAGAACAAAGCCTGGACTTCCTGCAGGCATGATTTGTACACAGCTCAATGGAAGAAACCATTAAATTTTATGCTTTATGAAGATTGCGTTGTTTGATTTTTACTAACTTTTGATAAGGGGGCATATCTCAAACTGGGTTGAGCTGGTATTTTTTATAACTGTTTGATTTATGTGGAAATTATGACACAACATACAGTATTTGCCATATTACCAGTGGAAGTATCTTGCCTGCCAGAAAGGTCGTGGAATGTACAAGGTCACTCTTTTCGTAAACAAAGGTTACATAAAGTCTGTCGCATTTCAAGCAAAGTTTTCCACCATGACCATTTTTATACCATGGAAATTATGTGTAAATTTGTGAACATTTATGTTTCTCTCTCAACATGGTAAAAGTTTCAACAAATCATTGTTTTTATACTCCTCGTCACAACAACAACAAATTCAGATTTGTTTTGAAGTTCATAACTATTGTGGGACTTCCCCAGAAATGGAACATTTTTGTGTGACCTCCCACTGCACCTTCAACCATGGAGGAAAGAAATTCCTTCCTCAATGCTTCAACAGAGCTAACAAGGTCACTGTTTGTTTCTCTGAAACAGATTCTCTTTGTCCAAACATAAAAGTCCAAACAGAACCTATCAGCGGACAAAAGTGAGCGTTGGTTCAAGTTTCTATAGTTTTGTATTTACAGGCGCAATAGAATAACACTGCGTGATGATGGTGCAGCGGGGTAAACACAGGGTGTTCTTATGAAAGGTTGCGGAAGGAAAGATTCCTTTAGGTAATTGAAACTGCACTCAGGCAGAAAAGTGAGAAGTCTGCCCAGAGTAGGGCTGACCTTGGCAAGGGAAACAAACCAGTACAAAATATTGTGGGAAGAAATGGAAGATCAACATACCTTGGACTATCAGTTACATGAAATGATGATGTTCTCGGAAAAATAAGTTAGGGGCGGTTGTGAGAAAAGTCATGCGTAAGGGGTATAGTCTGCAAATGGTCTCACGCTTTTGATTTCTTTCTGGGGCGTCCAAAATAATAACTTTTTCACATAGGTTTTGTAAATCCTTCCTCCATGGAACCATAAAACATCTTTTATGATTTTGTTATTTCAGGTTAGGGTATGGCCTTTGCCAGCAGGATCAGTTAGTTTGGCCATCCACAAAACCACCAGCTTTTTCACTAGTCCATATTTAATATTAAATAGGGATACTTTTTGACACTGAACTAGCCAGTTGGACCAGTTGGACAGATTTTTGACTGCTCCTTAGTTGTTTTTTAAAGTAGCATTTGGCTAGCGGCCCACTGTTACGAGAGAACACTACATCTATGCATGTAACACACTGTACATGTAGGCCTATGTGTGAAGGGATCAGGTAATTCTTTCCCTGCCTTTCACCTCTGTGGACTCCGGTTCAAATCCCACCTCAGACTGTAGCCTTGCATGTGAATTGGGTTTTTCAGTCCACTACCTGATTACGCGAGTTTTCCCCATTGGGGTTTTCCTCCCACATCTATAACTGAAAATTTCTGAGGTTTGCTCCTCAGTATAAATAAAGTAACAGCTCTATGGTGTGTCTTGCAAATCCCTCCATCCTCCAACCCCTCGGGCCTCTAATCATATCAGGACAGTATCATCAAGATCCCATCATTGACAACTTAACGCTTCCATAAAAGCAAAAACACTAAACACTCATTTCAGCAGATCATGAAGGGGCAAGTTATTACACCTAACAATGTGTTGATGGCATGAGGGGCCTGCAGGTTTCACACCTGACTCGATGGGTTGTTTTTAAACACACCTTGACCTTGGGGGCTCACTAGGATGAGGGGTGTCTGGTGCTCCCCAGAGAAACTCAAAGGCCTTATTTGTACAAGTCCAAGTCATCTCATCTATTAAAGGGAGAGTTGTATTGACTATCTGTTCAAATGACGAACCAACCCATTTCGGGGGGGGGGGGGGGGGGAGTGCATTTATTGAAACATTTGAATTTGTAAAAAGAATTCTTACACCAACCCTGTGTGCTTTTTGTAGAAACCACACGGAGACAATGAAGCACAATGCCTCAGCTCCATCCTTACAGACATGCATCAGACATGTGTTGCCCATCTGAGAATGTGTCCAAAATGTGCCTTCCTGCTCCCATCACATCTTACAGCACTCCCATCATATCTTGTGGTTTACTGCGTGATATTTGAAATAAAAAGTCACATCCCCTACAAGGCGATCCCTCTGCTGCTGCTTCCAAGGTTGTATCGTAAGCTTGGGTGTGATCCCTGGCTATATGGTAGTTACAGGTGAAATGGCTTCTGACTGGCACCCCGGAACAAAGATATTGACAAAATAAGTAGACCGCCAACATTAGGGCTAGATAGCTTAGTTGGTAGAGCGCGTTGCAGGTTCAAATCCGCTCAAGTAAATGTTTTCTTTGTTTAACCCCAAGTTAATTAAAATTTACTCAGTCAGTTTTTTTGGGGGGGATCATGCCTTTTCTATCGCTGCACCTAAGATTTGGTATTATCTTCCTTAGCGCATGAGACAATCTCCTTAACCATACTCATAATTGCTTAAATCTTCTTCTTTTTTCAAGAGCTTACTGTATGTCATGCTATAAGCAATGACCATTGGATTGGCGCCAAGTAAATTTAACAATTTATTGGTTGATTTATTTTGTGTGCGTACTGTAAAGAAATTCTGGACAAGCTCAGAGAACTGGTTGGAGAAAATATTTCTAAATGACACTTGGATTATAAATCTATCACTTTTGATACAGAATTACATAATTCTGGTTGTTATATTGTTTTATTTATGTATTTTTGTGGCCAAGAAAGCTATTTACACATACACAATGTTACAGAATATACTTGGTTGTACAGGTGTGTGAATTAATTGTTTGGGGTGGGGGGGGGGGGACTAACACTTTATCTATTTGGTTTGGGATTCTAGTGAAAGGTCATGTGCATGGTCCCCAGATGTTGATATTTGCAAATTGCTGTGACTTACGGTAAAATAAAGTGTGCATTGCGGCACCCAGCCCAAATTAAATGCAAACAGCGGCAAGAAGTAAGAAGCGTTGAGTTAACAACGAGTCCGATGTGAAGATGACTTAGGTTTCAACAACCCCCCCCCTTTTCCTTAGTTAGTATATTCCATTCTGAATAATCCACACCCCCACTGTGAGATTCCAGTAAACTGACCCAAGCTCCATTGATGTAAAGAGTTGAAGATTACAAATGTGACGCCCTGTGAGTAATTTAGGCCCTTCTTGGAAAAAGTGAAGTGGTATTAATAGTGAAGACAAATGAATCGTCAGCCATGATGTTAATGTGATGTGACGGTGTTACGTGAAAGCTCTTACTCTCACCTGTTTGATGAGCAAATAAACCCAGTCTTGAGATTTTTGCAGGAAGTGCCTGGTTTTTGGCATGGAACGCCACATACAGCAAATTCAGTTCAAGCTCTTTAATTCATAAACATTCAAAAACGAAAACCTGTTCAAATGTTTGGTACAACCAGTGTATGCAGTGAACCCTTTAAATTATAAAATGTTAATACTAACATTTGCAGGTCTCACTCTTCACCACCAGCCCACCATACATTGTCTAGTAAAAACTGCTTCTCAACTTGCCCATTGGGCTACTAAAAACTAAGCAACCTACCCTTTTTTTTTAATGCTCAAATTTCTTCCTTTTCAGATGTGAATAATAATCTTTAAAAATATGTTTTAATTTATTTTTGAGTGTGAGTATGTTTTATTTGACCATTAAGCTGGTTGTGATCGCTCCAATTAATACACCAAAAAGATACATGTATGACAGTGATTAAAATCTGGGCTGCTAAAACTTCCTGGGGCAATTAGAATGCACAGTTTACTAGCCCAGTGGGCTACTTTACAAAAAGCTAAAACGCAAGACCTGTATTGATTCTAAGTGTAATGTTTTAGGGAGGAAATGTATGTCTCAAACTGCGTTTGAATCTTCAATTCTTTAAATACAGTGAAGAATAAAAGAAGAGTTTTTTTGTATACATTTGTGAAAATTATCTACAATATTACACACTACTGATTCCAAATGCTGTGGCATTTTATTTCCTGAATAAACGAAGCACAACTCTGTCCTTTTTGACGGATGGGATTATCTTTTCACAAAGGAGGTTAACAGACCTCCCAGTAAGTAGAGATCAACTGCGAGAAAATCAAAAAAGAAAAAACAGTCTTTTGAAAAGCACAATGCTTCTACCCTCACCTGTTGGGTATTAAATCTTGGTTAAGTAAACAGACTGCATAGATCCGGGTTCACCTCAAAGCAGAAAATATTTTTTGCCAGATTTTTTTTTAAACTAGTTTTTTGGGGGCAACAAAAAAAGTGATTTATGAATGCATTCTTTAGCGTTTTTTTTAACTTTGTTGTCAAAATTTTGTGCACAAATAGTGGATTATTTGGTTTTGTCGAATTTCTTTGAAGTGTGTGTTTATGACTGCAAATGATCGTTTGCAGTATAATTTAAATAGGATTTAGGGCTCAAATTTGACACTGAACCGCAGGGTAGTGATTTTAGCGTCGGGAAATTAGTCAACTCCTGACTAGACAAGACCAATCGAATAACAAAAACCTGGCTGTATATCTCTAATAAAAAACATGATGTTCAAATGTTGATTTTGAGTCCGATAAATATGTTTCAATTCTGTCGAGTATCAACATTGGGCCATGTAATTTGTGGTATCACATGGTTACAAAAGAGCCCGGACTTCCTGCAAGCGTGGTTTGTAGTTTTGTTGGAGCTCAATGGAAGAAAACATAAAATCTTAATATTTCATGGGGATTGTTCTGTGTGATTTTTAT
The DNA here is from genome assembly GCA_023634235.1 of Pisaster brevispinus. Lineage (NCBI taxonomy): Eukaryota > Metazoa > Echinodermata > Asteroidea > Forcipulatida > Asteriidae > Pisaster > Pisaster brevispinus. Next base: position 12,845,774 of record JAMKCF010000005.1, on the reverse strand, counting down.
CAACTTTTGATATGGAGAAAGTGGGCACATATCAAAACTTGTTCAGATGTTACTTTTATACGTACTATTTATGTGGAAATTATGACACAAAATGAAAAATTTCCCATATGACCAGTGTAGGATCTTGCCTGCCATAAAGGCCCTGGAATGTACAAGCTCACTCTTTTTGTAAACAACAGTTACATTTGTCTTATGGCTAACCATAAGACAAATGAGATCAATCTTGTCTCAACGCTTGTTCAAATAAAACAGTTTGTATGTTAAAAGAAAGGTTTTTTTTCCTTTAGATTTGTTTCCTGTAAAATAAATTCTGGTCCTGTTAATATTCTGAACTACTAGTGCATGTGGTCTTGTGTAATTTTACCCCAAACTTGAGCCTTGGTCTGTTTTGATTTTTTTTACATAATGTTTTTTGTAATTGTGAACCCCCCCCCCAAAAAAAAAAAAAAAGTCTACCGTAGATGTATAACACTGCATTACTAATATCTTTGAAAGTTTACTTTTTACTGTGTTTTGGGGTCGTTCAAAACCTATTAATCGCCTATTATCTATATTGTCCATTTAAGTTTTCTTATTTATTTTTTTCTGCCTACATTAATTGATTGCATTTTTGTTGTTACCAGCTGTCCGTGAATTTAACTGCGTAAATCTAGAGTTTTAAATACAGACTGGCCATGGTTGCTGCCGTGCATGTTTGATATCATTCAGTAGAATACACCGGGCCCTACACACACCTTACCCATCAAATCATCATAACACCTTCATGGCACATTACAGGCCACACATCAAGTCAATATTTCATCCTGGGGTCTGCTTGATATTTTTTCTTTTCTTCCTGTGTTACAAACGGAAGCCACTAACATGACCACAAAAAAAAGCTGGAAATTGTAATTCAAGCCAATATTGCCAAGATTTGTGTAATAAGTAGTCGTCTTGTATGTTACTATGCAGCTAGATAAATGTTTCAACTATTGGCATTATGTTACGGCGCATATCCTCTGCTGGTTACAGTATTCAACGACGGTGTAGGCGGGTTTCTTCTAAACTGATCAGACCTGTCATCACCCTCGCCAGCTCACATTAAATTTATTTTAAGAACGCCCTGAATGATAACGGCATTATCGGCATATGTTTATGTCCTTCCCAGTTGCGTGGATTGCCATTTTTCTTTGTCGTTCGTTGCGTCTGCCTCGTTTATCCCCGTCCCCGTCTGGGGATTACAGCGAGGCATCACAGCCCTCTCTGATCAACCAAAACTCAACATCATTGTGTCATTGTCAATGTTATTCTTATGAGGGAGGCTGAGCGTATTGAGTGAGCCATTTTGAAAGGTAAGACCCATGGTTAAATGATGTATCAATTGATACTTGGGTGATGTGATGGAAGGCAATCATGCAGACAGATGATAGCGACAGCTACAGAGATGTAACTTCGTTAATAATTCCCATTTCATAAAGCATAAAAAACCCACAGAGCACAAAGAAGTCTTGCTTTATATCAGATGCCACTTACCTGCCAAAATGACATTGTGTACGTTTTCATTGTCTCCTTTTCATTAAGCAATTATTGTTGTTATTGATATATTTTTTCTGGTAATGAAACCAAGTGACCCTCAAAAGCGATCAGCACTGTAACCCGGAGGCCTAAAGAAACCTGTGCAGGGTTAAACTTTGCCCGTAACCTTTTAAGTGACTGGCCAGCAGGACCAGATAGCTTGTCATTTGACTAGTCCCCAGCTTTTTTACTGGTCAGTATTTCAAGTTAATAGGGATGCTTTTCAACACTGAACTAGCCAGCCAGACCACTTGAAGAGAAGTTTGGCTAGTCCTTGGGTGTTTTAACTGGCATATGGCCAGCGGACCACTGTCAAGTGAGACTGCTGGCTGTGCAGAGAAGACAATGAATAAATGTCAGTTTTTGATATGGGAAGAAAACCCCAAATACTGAAAACCCACACAATCGGGTAGTGACTGAAAACCCAACACACATCAGGGCTCGAATTTGACACTGGACCGCAGGCCCGAGGCCAGTGATTTTAGTGTCGGGCCAGTAAACTTATGACCGTACAAGTCCGGCGGTCTTGTGTTTTTTAGTAATAACATGTCACTGTATTTTTTTATTAAACTGATCAATTGAGTATTGAAGTATTACCCGAAAGAAAAACTTGATAAATCTTCTCTTAGTGCTTGGTACAAAAACAGCTCAAATGTGAAACTGTGTAGAGTGTTCTTTTCATTTTGATTCCGGTCTTGTAACAAATTTTCTGGTCCAGTAAAAGTTTTGAGCTACAAGCCCTGCAGTCTTGTGGATTTTTTCCCCAAATTCGAGCCCTGATACATGCAGGGCTTCGTTTTGGGATTTGCAGCGGCGTCTACAGAGGTGAAAGGCAGGTACGAAACTGCTGAGCCAACCTGATTGCCTAATGAGCAGAAGGAGTAAAGTTTCGCTCAGCAAAATCACCTTCAATAGACCTTTCTCAGATGACATCACTGTTTTATTGGCTCACCATGCTAGAGTACTTTAGCGCACAGGTCACGAACGCCAGGCTACTAGAACTGCCTGAACATGTGCTACAAAACGCAACCCTGGATGACCCTACGCATACATATTGCTCATTTGCGTAGTACACCTGCATGGCTGACCAGCTCCCTGTCTGTATTTTTCAACCACAAAAGCCAAAGCTGAAAATATATTTCCACAGATCACTGATTACAGATATGAGACTCTAGTCATGATGGTAGTAGTTCGTACAGGTTAAACTCATGCAGGTTAGCTTGAGATCTGGCTTGTAAACTTCTACCAGTTAAAAAAAAAAAGCAAGATCACTGCACCATTTTTCTACCAGTGCAGACAAACCTTTTCAACATGGGCACATCATCAATGTAAATTAGGTCTCTAGCATTTACTGAGTACAGTATGGAATGGTCTTTTCCCATTGCAGAAAATAAATTTACAATGCCCATGTGCAAGCAACTCTGCTGACCAAAATCAAAGCATGACCCCTAGGCACTGCACGTCCCGAGTGTATATATACAAAGTACGTCCTTTTTTTACAGCGCGCCAAAGTGTCAAGCCGCTTTTTTCATGTTCTGTACGTAGCGATATTCTATAGTATAAAATGTTCCTTGACAATGCTGTACTATGAGCAGTTTTTGAATCAGTAACGTAATGCCAAAAATTAATGTTCATTTACTTGAAGGAGATTCTGTGTCACATACATTAAATATGTAGAACAACCACAGCAACATTCAAGTTTTGGATACTTGTTCACCCGTCACCCATTTCCAACTAATTTTTATTGAAAACCTACAAGTTATTTAAAATTAATCTGATGTAGAGAGCAAGGTGATATGCACACTGAATTCTAAGACAGGCCTGATGCTTGGTTTTTTGAAAGGGCAAGGGCACCAAGGCGTTTTCTCCTTAGTAAAGGGCACCTCTATGAGGAAATTGTAAATTTCTTTTAGAACATTTCAAGGGGCACCAAGGCAATGACCAGGCACAACTGAGGCATTTGCCTCCATTGCCTCTGTGAAGTATCAGGCCTGTGAATGCCACTGTAACATTATCATGTTATATTGCCCTGCGATGGCCAGTTTACCATTAGCTTGTATTTCTGGCCCCTGTGCAAAGAGGTAGGAAGGTAGGAAGAGAGCAAGCTCATAGGGTTAATTGCTTCAACCCGTCTCCTGCTCATTGGATTGTGTGCCATCTGTTCACACACATTACTGGAGCAGAGCATCCGTAGCATCCTAGTAATGCTGTTACCATGGCACTGTGTAACATCTCAGAATCCCTCAGAAATAATTGGATCGAGAAGATGTACTTTTTTGTTGCTTTTGTCCATGCTCTGTTCTCCCTCTAACCAGCTCTCAACCCTTGTTCTTAGGAGCTTTCCCAGGCAGATCAATACAATGAACCACCTCTTCACCTGATCTGGTTCGACCCCAAACTGACTCCTTAAAAGCAATCTCCCTATTCTTTCAAAATTCACACTCTTCGTATTTACTCCTTCCCCTTGCGTACCACCCATCCCACCCTGTCTCTGTGCCCCAGGTATACAGGATCACCCCAACATTCCTCATACCCAAGTTGATTTCATCACCAACAGATCCCCTTCTTTCTTCCTTTCCCTGTTCCTTCACGTCTTCCTTCCCCTCTTTCTTCCCCTCTTCCTCCCCTCTCCCTTTCCCTCTTGTTCCCATCCCCTTCCCCCTCCCTCTTCCCCTCTTCCTTACCCTCTTCCTTCACCTCTTCCTACCACTCCAATGCAATTCTCATAGTATCTTTCTCTCTGCCTCAGTTTGACCCTTCTCCATCCCAGATCAATCCTCCCTAAACAATCTTAGCTTTGTTGTTGTATTCAAAGCAACTAAAAGTCCCAACAGATTTCCATTTAAATGTTCTTTTATCCCAAACTTTCGAAGCATTTCAAAGAACTGCAAAATCACATTGAGCTAACTCAGCGAACCTTATCTAGTTCGGAGGGTTTTTAATTTGTTTTTCTTTTTTTAAGCTTTGAGAAAGACTCTGTTAGGGACGAAACAAGTGACCATTAGTAATTTTTTATTTATTTTTTTTTTCATTTTCATCTTTTAATTTTCAATTACATTCATAGTTCTGTGTCATGAAACAATTGTTTTTCTGGCAACTCCCAAGTCGATATTTACCTTGATGCCTTTCACATTTGTTGTAACACATCAGCCTGGAAGTGTGTCTGATCATTATGACCCTTAGCTTCCATTGCGTCTAACCCTTCCTCATGATTGAGTACCAAGCAAGTAGGCCTATCTTATCCTTGGTGATCTTGTAGGAGCATAATACCTAGACCCTACATGTTCTTGCATTTCCTTTATATATCTGCACCACCCTTATGTTTCTTGTTTTTTGAGTAGATTCGCTTTTTTTTTTGCCACACTTAATCAGATTGTGTCTTCCACCTTCAACCCTTATTTTGTTGGCTGACCATTTCTATCAGTTATCACATCACCAAAGCTGAGGGAAGCTCGTCCTCTGCTTAATAAGACGCTTTCCAGGAAAGCCCTGTGAGCATCAGGACAGGTCTGTCAACAAGAAGGCTTCTCTGGCAAGGTCCTTGACCGTAAAACACTTCAAGACCATTTTATTTTCAAAAACCTCTGTGTGAATTAAAGATGCTAGGTCCGAGCTTTGGACGAGTTGACCTGGAAATTTTGATTTAAATTTTAAGTAGATATTATTACAATTCAAGGAAGTAACAAGCTTTCATTTAAGGTATTGCTAGAAAACAATTCCACCAGTGATAAGTGTTAATAACTTGTTTTTAATGAAAAATAATGTTTTGAGGATCCCGACATTATCTCATGCCCATCAGCCATGTACAAACAATTTTGCACATTACTTGCATTTTGTGCGCTGTCCATGTATGTATTTTTATTTTATTTTTTTAACGGCATCACCTGTCAAAACTTGTTCAGAGTAAAAGATATTTTAAAACATTTTCTTCCAGCAAAAATCGGGCCATGCGACTTTAAAGGGATAATGCATCAATGGAATTTTGTTGTGTACAGTCGACTCTCGTTAATACGAGCTCGGAAGATACGAGACGCCGGTTAATACGAGGTATTTCACCGGTCCCGAACTGTCCCATGCGTGTTTCTATGTCTTAAAAAACGGAAGATACGAGCACGGTCGTAACGAGAACACGGATATTACGAGGTATTTTTGCGGCCCCGTGATGACAAAATGTATTGTTTTTCATACAATTATAGCGAGGTCGGAAAAAATATTGTTGCGTAAAATAAAAGCTTACCGTTCAGTCAGCCAAATTTCTGAAATTACCGGCTACACGGTTCCGTCCGATCCGAAAATCAAAACATTATGCTGGTAACTTATGCTTGAATTACTACTTCGCCCACACGTCTAGCGGCTACCAGCGAAAACAACGTTCAGCATAGGCGCTACGCAGTATCGAATCTGTCACATCATGGTCACATGAACGGCAAGTTTGACATGACTTTGCTATGATTTGTATTTTCAGTTATACAAAATATTAAATTTCTATGATCATAGTCAACAAAATTGCATTTATCATTGATATTTTTGTGTACATGGTGCTCGTAAGAACTGTACTAGGAAGCCAACCGCTCCGTTCTAGCCTAGACACGTGTGTAGTGCATGCACTATGACGACGTGTGTATACAGTACATGTACATGTACGTGTAAATACATGTAGTGCGCTGCGTTTAAGACGAGGTTCGGATAATACGAGGAAAATGGGCCAGTCCGGCGGACCTCGTATTAACGAGAGTCGACTGTAAATTCATTTCTATCCTAAACTTTTCACAAAACCTGCCATCCCACCACCATTATATGGTCATGCTTTTTTTTATTAATGAAAACACGCAAAAAATGGTTTATGTATTAGGGATTTTGTGCATTTTGATATAATGCTTATTTCAATTGCCGCGAAATAAATAAAAGTGACTCTGGAGGTCTTCAAATTTTGCGGACTTAGACTGCATCTCAGATGGAAGTATTTCTTTGGGGGATTAGTTTGACCTTTATAATCAGTGAGCTACCCGATTTAAATTAATCAATTTCTACAATTATTTACCAGTCCTATACTTTTACCTTTAAAGACAGATGGAATAGCATCAACCTGACCATGATGGGAGAAGATTGTAACCATCTTAATCAGTTAATCACATCAACAGCCACCTTCCATCTGAGGGGGGGGGGGGAATACTCTGTGACCATGGAGAGGCCTGGGATCTGACAGCTTCTAAGAAAACCACATTCTAGCAGGATCTGTCAAGACCTCGGCCTCCTAGATACTGACTTGTGGTTTACTGCAGCCAGTAACACCACACAACAACAAACCTCACACTGCAACCGTAACCTCCCGCTGCTTTTCCACATGTAATCAGCCCAAACTATTTCATCTCTTTTGAGGTGAGTGTAAAGAGGAGGTCTTAGAACTGGAGTGGAGTGAACCAAGGCTCGATTCCCAAGAGAGTCTTTAAAGGAGTAATGCCCTTGGAATGCTCTAATTACACCATTCATAATATCAGTCCCCTGAGTAATCACACCTCTGCTGATGGATTGTTGTCCTATATTTTTCTTTTCTAAAGTTTCCGCAGTTATTTATGACTTTCTTCAAAAATGATGAACTTCTTTACGATGTGGTGGTGTTTTGGTTTTTTTTAAGTCACGGGCCATTGACCGGATGATTTTTCTCTGGAGGAGAGCTGAACTCCGAACAATGTTTGTTTTGGTTGTAGAGTTGTCATTTCCTGGCATTAGCCTGCTGTGATTTCTAAAGAGACTGTTGAAACATTCCTGTATAATGTGTTTTTCAAAATAAAGAAAATTCTCAGAACTTGTGCTTCGCTACATCAGATGGTGGAGATGTCGGATTCGGTCATGAGGAAGGAATTGAAAGTGTCAAGATGGGGAAGGGGTGGCATTTCTTGGTTGTTGTAATTGTTTTCCCTGGAATGTCTTGACCTCTTTGCCTGGTCATAGGCAGAGATGATGAAAGTGTCGAGTTAGTTAAGATACCTTTGTCTTGACCGAGATGGGTAGTTGTGTCAAAAGATTGTTTGGGTTTATTTGCTAATGGTATCAAAGAGTCGTTTGATACTAATACGACAGCAGCAAAACTAATTCTACACAACTGTTGTTTTTTTTTAGAATGGTCTGAGTTTATTTGCAGCCCAAGCGGGGATTCAGTGACAGAATTAAGGGGGGAAAGATGGTGGTGGAATTTACTGGCAGTAGTAACCTGTGAGACTTAACCTATGGATAATAATCCTACACTATACTTGAGGTGGCTTTTTGCCAAATCCATCCAAATTTCATTAGTAGCGATCATCTCAATCACATGACAAAGTAGCTTCGTGCTCGCCAAGTTCTGCGGGGTGGAAAACAAATCACATGCACACCTCTGGTGGGATTTGAACCCACAACCTTTCACATTCAAATTCAGACATGTGTAGTGCAGTAGTTGTCTTGCATACTACTGCCCAGTTAGTGGACCCTTCACCGTGATTTGCATGCAGGCAAAGAATCTGAGGAGAGACTACAATCAAGGCCAAAATGCTTGGGGCACCAGACAATAACCATACCCCCCCCATCCTCTGTTCCCCTCCCAATGTTGTTATCATTTGAGAATTATTTTTTGAGAACCTTTTACCCATTTTCACAAAATTTGATTAAAAGGCTTACGAGTCACAGTGCTTTGGTTCACTTTTATTAATCCTGGCCATTTGACAGTGAGTTTGTCTTGTCATCCGATTCCAATAGTTGTTTCTTGCCTTTCTTTAACTGTTCCAGTACATCAATAGTAATCGAAACGGTAAAAAATATTACTTTATTGTATTGTTGCATGTTAGTTGAAATCCTGGCGGAATAAATCATAATAATAAGTATAATTATAATAGGAACCACCCCAGCTGGAGCACATTGATCGGGGGGGGGGGGGGGGGGGGGGTGGGGGGGTCCAACAAGTTATGACCAGGATTGCAGTTTGCATGTTGAGTTACTATGGATTGAAGAGGCTGGCAATGATGCCACTTAACTACTGGTTGATTCAAGAAACAATAACTTGTATTAGTAAATAATAGTTTACATTGATTAAATTTCATATTTATGAAACATCACCAAACACAAGGTCAAAGAGGCCACTCGTACAAAATAGCGAGACTGCCAATATAGGGCTAGATGGCTCAGTTGGTAGAGTGCCAGCATGTGTTTTCTGGAGGTCACAGGTTCAAATCCCGCTCTAGTAAATTTTGTTTGTTCAACCCATGCTGCAATACATGTTATTGGCAATACATACTGCTACATATTGAATTGTAACTGGCTTTTTGTCACTCAGGCACTTCATAAAATATTTTCATTCGACAGCATTTTTATATGATATACATATATTTTTTGCAATTGTGTTCAAAACAGTCAAACATTTACTGCAAAAGTATTTAAGTTTGGGAAAGAGATGCTTTTCAACATTAACATAAAAGTGCACACACGCAACTTTTTTTTTCAGAGAGTTAGCAAATTAAATAAGCATTTCCGGTTTGCAAATTCGAAATTGCTTTCCTTTTCTTTTGTTGATAAGTGTTTTATGTTAAATTCATCTCTTTTGTATCCCCCTCTTTCTCCTTCTGACAGGGAAGCTGCAGATGGCACAGTGTAAGTGGTCGCACCGTGACGTTAACAACGACAACGTTGATGCAGTTATCTGAGCTGGAGAGACGTCAGCTTCAGAAGGTGGCCCACCAGAGACTGCAGAATATGCACCTTGGACCGATCATCGTACCTAAAGGTAGCTGACCAAATCAAGAGTTCTCCCCATGCTCAAGCTAGTGTGTCAGAGCTGATATGCGGGAAGTGTGGCCGATATGAAAAACAATTTAAATGGGGGCGGGTGCTTCTTATTAAATTCACAAAAATCATAAAGATACAACCATGCAGAATGCCCCAGATTGTAGAGTAGGGCTTTTAAAACCAAAGATAAGCACGAGGTAGAAAACATTCTGAGGACCTTGTTTCAAGTCAGCGTGCTTTGGCCAAACTTCCGCAATTTGGGTCCAGAATGCCCAACAGTTCTGCAAAATTCTGGGGAGAACCCTGCAAATTAAATGTTTCATCAATTTTTAAAATGTTGTGTCTTATTTTTCAGACCTGTAGATATTGTTTGCAGGAGCAGAGATTTGAGAGGTTTTTTTTAATGTGGCGGAAAGACCAACAAAGTTATCATTTTCCCCCCTGAATGAATTTTAAAAGATGATGCTGATTCAAATTGAAAAACAAAAATACTTTTGCGTAAAGCCACTCACAATGCACAAAATACTTTTTATTAAAAAGCAATTATTTGTACATGGCTGCTGGTGTGGAGAAATTGTGAGATACTGACAATAACCATATTACTAATCATTGATGAGTTGTCATTCACTGTCTCAAAATGAAAGATAATTGTGTCTCTGTAAGTAAGAAAAATGGACATGTAATATTAAAATCAATTTTTTTCATGGAAATTTGGCACCAAAAAAATTGGCAATGCTTCTCCAAGACAGTTCAAGGGTGGGAATACCTTTGGTATTCTATGACCAATCGAGTCCAAATTTTCATAGGTTTGTTATTTCATGCATGTGTTGGGATACACCAAGTGAGGATACTGGTCTTTGACAATTAGCAAAAGTATACCACTTTGAGTCACTTCTTTGATGATGTTGTATGTATAATTGTTATTAATGACGAGGTTGGATGTATTTGTTGGTCAGTTTCCAACTTTAAATAATTCTTTGAAAGTACAGGATTGTTTCTTTATTCATGTGCCACCAACTGCAGTGTTGTTGTTTGTCCATACCTGTAGATGTACCAAAAGGATAGGATTATTCTGACATTGTTTTTTGTTGAATTTTGAAAATCGTGTTGCTGTGCTAGTTGAAATTGTGCTGTTCAAAAACTACGACATCATACCATAGGTGGATTATGACAAGATAATCGTGCTACAAAGTACAATTCTATCAATATTTGTGTGAGTGTTGCATCCAAGATGTCTTAAAGTAGCAACATCCCTCTTAAACATCAATATCCGTGACTTTCTGTAAGCCCACTGCTCTCAAGAACTCAATGTTGTTACGCTGGCCTCATTGAGTAAATCCCCATTTCTCATGTGTAGACACAATCGTGCCAACAGTGGTTTCTTTCCTGGAGAAATGAAATAAGGGCGCCCGCTTTCATAACCTCTTCCCTACTCTCTCAATTTGAGCTTGTATAAATCTTTAATAGGGAACCTGGATTAGATGGAGCTCCGATGGTTATATAGACGTCACTTCACAATTCCCAGGTCCACTGTCGGCACAAGTTCCCAACCTCTTTATTGAACCTGACATATATCGTGGACGGCACTGCTGTCGAAATGTCAAAATTAAACAAGAAGACAAGAAAAAAAGAGAATCGGTTAGTTGTGTACGTACGTACAGCAGGCGCACCAGGCCTGCTTGAAGCTGGCATTCATTCTCAGCGGAGCCAAGGGAGAAGGCTTAGGCAGGTCATGTATTACCAGATAGGCCTTTAAGCGCATCCATTAGTGGGTATGCCGTGACTATCATCAACAACACTCCCAAAAGATGCTCAAGCGCTACCTTCATGCGATACTCCATCAGATGCGTTTTCACCGGCGGAAAAGTTTTGGGAATACCCGGGTAGCGTGGACGCAGGTTTCCATGACGTGTTTTCAGATACATGAGCCTCTTGATCGCTCTGCCCGCTGGGCAGATATTCATAATCAGCGAAATTCTGATCAATTTTTTCTTGAAACGTTTGCAATCAGTTTTGATAACACCCTTGATGGTGCTGTGAAGTTGTTTAGTGATTTGAGCATTTCTCAGGCGTAGGAGATAAAATGCCCTGGTACATGTAATGACATGTGCCGGAATAGATAGGTTCGTCTAGATCCAAATCTGGATGAGCAAGTTTGACAAATTTGTTTTCTTTGAACAAATCAATGTTGTCAAACCAATCTTCTGAGTTTCTTCTCATTTTTTCTTCTATGTACAGTTCTTTTCATTTTTGCAAACTGACTGGGACGGGGACACACATTTCGCAAATTCATTTTGAGCACCTGCAATCTTGAAGTGATGCTCTGTTTATTTTGTCCACTGATCATTTATTGTATTGTAACTTGATGCCTACAATAATAATATTGGAGCATTTAAAAATGCATTTGAACTATGCTGCCAATTTAATTTTCTTTAAAGAGGGTCTCCGGGGTCGAGGTCAGTTTTAAGATCGGCTCGTTTTCAAAAGAAATGGAGTCGTTATGAAAATGGGAAAACAAATCAAATGTCTCTTTAGAACCTTACATTAAAATGAAACGCCACTGTGTTTTGATACCCTTCGAGTGCAATTTTTTTTATAAGTAAAAAAAAAAAAAGTTTCGTGATGTTACATTTAAAATTTATGGTCTGTATATTTTTGTACAGAGAGTGTTTAGTTCATTCCTGAATGTTGATGGTATTCAATCAAAACGCCATTGAATTTGACCTTTTTTGACTGGGGCAAAAATTCCTCCTTGGAATGTACAGACCCATTTGTTTTTGATGTCCAAAGACATCATGTTTCAAGTTTCGCTCTGAAAGAGTATGAAATAAAATGACATTTTACACAATTTTAATGTGTGGTTAGAGACTTGTAATTTTTCCCCCACTCTCATTAGGACTCAATCTATTGAAAATGGAGTGCATTACAAAACTGAATTTGACCTTGGAGGGCCTCTTTAAAAACAAATATACAAATATTAATTCAGCCCAACATTTTCATGTGGAGCACCACACATCCATGTCCGTTCATTTGTGAATTTGATATAATTTGTTTGAAACCATTCAGGCAAGTTAGTTCCCTGGTTTTCCGAGGAGCTCATCATGGGCTTGTTCCCACCCATTGGCTTGATTTCCAACTGTCAAATTGTAATTAAGATTTGGGGACTGGTTTGGATGAGTTTGACCCATTGTGACTCAATGACTGCCTGCCTATGGCCAATTTCATTTGGGATCAAACACATGCAGGTACAAATGGTAATTAAGCAAAAATAGCTTAGAGTAGTAGTCTTGTTAGTTATTGTGCTTCTTTCTTTTTTTTTCGCTGGGTGTGTGCCAACTTTAAAATTAGAAGGCTCTGACACAGTGTAAAGAAACACAAATACACGGATGGAGAGTGTTGAGGAAGAGACTAAACAGAACACTGCAGGCGTGTGGAGTTACAGAACTCTCTTAGGTACTAGTCAGCTTGAACATCTTGTCTTTGCAATAGAGTCCTTCACACACTTTTTCTCCGGTTTCAAGAGGTGAAGGTGATTTTTAATATTGATGGGTGTATAGGCCTCTATAAAGCTGTCACCATCTTTTGTCATGTTCCCTTTGTACATAAGCATTAACAAATACAGACTCTAATTTTTTTTAAATGAGGCTGTACTGTTTTGTTGCTTGTCCTTTCTCATTTTGGTTAAATTGGTTTGAATGGAAGGGCAGCAAGATTGCTGAAACAATTCGTCACTGTTTTCACGAAGAGGCAATTCTTCAAAATATCACACATTTTGGCAAATCAGTGTTTTTACATATTTTTGATGTTATTAGTGACATCAACATTTTCCCCCAGGGTTCAAGTGCTAAATCGTTATATTTTTCTAATTACGCTAATTAGCACAAGGACCATTTTACCAAACTCCCACTTTTGCGTTTTCACGAACAGCCACAATTAGATTTTCGCTTTTTTTACATTGAACTACAATAGCGCTGGCACGGTGCCAAAAACGACTACTCTGCATTTTGAGTTTTCACGAAGAGGCAATTTGTGTGACCTAGATAAATTTAGTTTTCACGAACAGACACTCGTCGTTTACGCATTGGTTTGTACACGACGCGCTGCACACAGACCTCGTTCGCGCAATTTTCACGAAGAGAAACTCGTGTTAAACAGTTAATTACTCATTAATTAAACTCACTGTAATGAACATAACAACACATTTGCACGGTTTAGGATCTTCGTTTTTATGCTTGGAAAAATGTCAACGTTTAGATGGCAAACAGTGTCCGAAACAATGATTTCAAAAATAGTTTAACTTCAAACGCGATTTTCTCCAAACATGAAAGTTTGGCTGCTGGGGCAAAATTGCCTCTTCGTGAAAACAGTGACGAATTGTATACAGTGATCCGGACCAAGTTTCATAGAGCTAAGCAACAACAAAAATTCTGCTCACCAAAATAAGGTTATCAGCCAAGCTGCCATGTCCCGTGTACAATTTCTGACTGGTATCCCGCTCATTTCTGCTAAGCAGAAAAAAATTTCAGCCATTTTTGTCTGCCTAAGCAGCTCTATGTGGCTGTAGGTTTATACGAAGCATTCCAAGAACAAGATGGTGTGCTGTGCAGTTATCAATCCACACAGCAACTCAACTTCATATTCTTTTCCTGAAATCAGGTCATTGGATGAAGTGAAAGACCCACAATTACCTCACATAATAAGCTTTTCAGTCACACAGGGGGGGGGGGGGACCCCGACACATACTTAACACCAACTGGGCACCTGATTGTCGCGATTCTTAGTAAAACTCAGTCAAGTAGTACTCAGTATTCAGCCAGATTACATTTTGGGGAGTTTTTTACGTGCATGCAAATTCTCAGTTACGGAAGAGCAGTCAGGTGAGACTCTCTCAAGGAAATGTGAATATCCTGTTAAAGCGCTACCTGCAGTGGTCCGCATGGGGTCATTGTCAACTATACTAGCCCGATTGGGAATTGTGAGGATGCTTGATGTAAACTGGATTCTCCTAGGAAGGGGTACAGGCACTTGCCCGATTTGGGAACTATTTCCTTTTGGTGCTGTCTACCTTGAGTGGCCCCCATTGTGACACGCTGTGAAAATGTCATCACGCTCATCTCGACGCAGGATGTGTTTTTCTCCTCAAAAGTTCGCACTTTTGTTGGCTTGGGCTCCTGCAACTGCGTAGTTGTCTCCCTCAGTATTCATGAGCAGCTGTTGCGTTGATATTTAAGAGGAAATGAGGACTGTTGGCCAGCGAGGAGTCAAATTTCTCCAGGGCAACCGGTTCATACAACTCCAATCAAAATGTTTCTATGGTCTAGGAAAACAGCATCCTGATGCTATCGTCGGCTTTGATCAGTCGCAATTGGATGAAGACTTTTCTTTTCTCTGTTGGAGGGATGGCTGGTATCCCCTGGAGACAACCCCTAGGTCACTCGCCGTGCAAAAACAACGTTCTTCTGCAGCATTTCCAACTCGGATTAAACCGGGCCCGGCAATTTTTATGATTCGGTCAAGGGTTGTACACCCACGGGTCAGCGGCCAAAATTTAACGCTTGATTATTATTGAATACTTGTGCTGCCACTTTGTTCGTAAAGTAATTTTTCCGATGCAGAAATGACATTGTCCATTAAAATATTATTTCTAGCACAGTAGGCCTATTGCAGGACCATAACATTTGCGGGACCATATAATTATGTGAGCATTAACATGCACAAATAAATATTATCATCAGACATGTTACACCTGGAATAAAATGAGCACATTAATTTGTAAACATATTAGCCACTGTTTCAGAACTGTATAGAAAACAAAAAGCTCTGGCAGTGTGAACACTCATTCTTTTTTGTATGATCTCCTGTACTAGTTAGAGGTAGGGTCAGACATGTACTTTGGTTAATGACCCCAAACTTTTTTCTTCTTTTTTTCTATCTGAAAGCTTACTTGGTAAGCATCCTGCGAAAACTGTTTTGTCTGAAGTGCCTCCATTGATTAGAAATCAATAAAAATATGTGGGAAAATTTTAGTGGTGTCCGTTTGAGAATGCTGTCACCGGAGATGTGGTTGTTACCGGCTGTCAACTTGCTTAACGTGGATTGGTTCGACGTTCTTGATGAGAAAAAAAAACACAACAGTTTTTTTGCTGTTTTCTCGACAAGTAGAAACTGTATTTTAAGCAGAAATTTGTACAGGTGATGTTGTACCTTTATGGAAAATTCTGCCTATAAATCAGCATCATGTTGACAAATACCAATCGATGACCCTACCTTTAATGACGAATGATTGAATGAATATAACCCTTTCCATGACTCTTGATGAAAGAGCAAGGGAGACGCTTTATAAATAATTCTCTAATGTCACCTCCATTTCTGTTAATTTAAGCTCATGTCAATTTTGCATGAAGCCATGGCTCATCTTAATAAAACTAAACAGTGAGAGAGCTGTGCCCGGACCCCCTGTCTACACAATGTCACAACCTATAAGAAACCAAGCTGTTTAATAATTGACAAAATGCACTCAAAGATGATGACTGGAGGTTTTTTTATTTTTTTTATTTGTCTGCAATGTAGGCTATAGTATGTATCTATCTCTACTGTGTTGCTAAGGTTGCTGCCAGCTACCTCGTAGACTCCCATCTTACCATCTTAGACAGGTGAATGTGGGCAGGGGTTGGGCTAAGATGGGCTAATTTATGTCAACTGTCAACAACATGACATGAACGTGCTATTACGGATTGGTGAACCTGCTCCTCTGCTTGCAATTAAAACACACGATGCATCGCCAAAAACAAAGAAGCATTCCAACTTTTTGTTATCTCAATTTTTCTGATTTGAGTGACAGAACAATCCAGGACGAGTTGACATCTTGAATTGCACTCTTCCTCTGTATTGAATTTTGCTATTTTAAAAGTATTTTGGGAGTTTCACTCAAACAGTGGGATTCAGAAAATTCCTTTTTGGCTCTGATAGTGGGGCATATAGCGGAAAACACTACTGAATAAATATCCTTGTTAAAATAAAGTGCTTTCCAGGGGGAAAAAAACTCATCGACATGGAACAATGATGTGAACTTTGAGACTTTTATCTAAATTCAGACATTCTTATGTCTGCTTGATGAGCAAAAATAGCTGTCATTTTTTTCAGATATAAAGAAATTATGCTCTTTGATCTACTTTTCCAGCACCGGGGATACTGTTCCCAGAAGCTCCTTTAAAACTTTAGTTTTAATCAAGGGTGAAAATGCCACCATGAACTCCTAAAATTTGGAACATAATTTCATCCCTTCATTCCCTTCATGTCATCAAGCAGAACTTGTTCATGCTAAGCAAATGTGTTTTTTTGTGAATCACTGATTGCACAATCAGGGCCCATTCATAAAGCTGCTTAAGCACAAAATTTTGCTAAGCAATTTTTTGTTTAGAAAAATTATGCTGGAACCCAGTCACAGATGGTACTAGCATGGAGGTAGAAGCTAAACCTCCAAGGTACAAGTAATGTTATTCTGCTAAGCAAAATTGTTTTGTACTTAGCGACTTGTTGTGTTTGAGCAGATTTATGGCTCTGCTTACTGTGAAATTCGGCACTAATGGATTTACAAACTTACTGAGCTCCACAGCTCCATGAAGTTTGGCTTCGGGCTCTTTTCAATTCAGAAAGCACAAACATTTTCTTAGCACAAAAAAACTCTTGCTTAGCAGAAACAAGACACCAGCGAATATACCATGTTATGTACATTGTTTGTGACTGGTTCCCGGCTAAATTTTGCTCTGCGCAATTTGTCAAGCAATACCTCGGGCCTATATCAGGCTTGATTCTGTTAGTCTGGTCAGGCCGTTAATGGCCACTGCAGTGTCCAGCAATTCCATTGATTTCTCACATTGATCAGCTGTGGAATTTAATGCGCGGTGTGCGTTGTCTCGGAGAGGGTTAATAAGGCGTTGATTTCCACGCCACTGCAAAGCCATGTATTTGCGTACAGCATGTGCATGTAATTTGCATACATGTATTATTACAGAGGTAGATTTAAATAATATATAAAGAAAGAAACAAGGTGACACTGTGACAGATATGCATTTATGCTACGTAAAATTGTCTATATTGTTTTAAGGAATTATGCTATAGTTATTAGATTTTAAAAGATTCAGCGCCATATGGTTTTTGTGAAGTTTTGTTACAACCAATTTTTTTTTTTTTTTTTGAACTCAAATAACATGATTTACACGTTATTTTTAGTTCTGTTTTGTTCAAGTATGGGTACACATTAAATATTTTGGTACAAAGTGTTTTCGAAGGGTTTTGATATGAGACTGAAATATTCACTGTTGTTGCAGCTTAGCCAACTCATCACCAAATTAGCATTTCATTGTCAGTGACAATCTCCGTCTTTGAACCGCAACATCAACAATTTTGCATAAACACTAGCCGACAATTTTTTCCAGGGACTTCGTATCGTCAGAATCTTCTGATTGCATCCCCCGTCTTCCTGCTCGACATGTTTTTTTTTAAATATTCTTCTTTCTTCTTTTTACTTGTTCTTCATCTTCTCCTTTCTCTATGGAGGCCCGTCAGACCAGTTGTCCCCGCGGATCTCCGTGCGTGTGCAACGACTTCAGGCGAGGCCTTGGCATTTTCGTCAGGTAGTTCACGTCGAATGTCGCTGGCGTTGTTGATTGTGGATGAAGCAAATGCGATTTGGATTGATCCTTCACGGAGTGCTTTCCGCCACTAACATGGCATAAATTTAGAAATGTTGAATGTGTACTCGAGTGGAATGAAAGAACGCTCAGTGCTCCACTCAATACTCCAGAGATGTTCTTGCCTGTCATATTTTAGTTCTCTCATCTTGTCAGCAATTGCCGCCCTCTCCCTAATGTCAGAGCTCAGAGCTCTTGTTTCAGCTTCATCTTGTGTTACTTTCCTTGTTTAGCCTGTACTTGCGTTGGATTCCACCGTGCCGTGTGTATTCCCCTCTTCAGTTGTATTTCTTTTGCATAATTTGTCCATCTCGCCTTTCCTTACCCTCCGGAGAACGATGACGTAAAAGCAAGACCGCTTCTTATAAGGAGCTAAATGTCTCGGCAGGATTTCTGTGAAAATATATTTCTAAGAATTTTAAAGAAAGGCAGGTGTTTCAAACTGTCTATTAATATATTTGCTTTCATTTATTGTTGTGATAACATTTTGGGCGGTTAAGACTTTATTTTTGTTTTGTGTTGTTATCTTTCATCATCAAAGTATTTTCATTCTACGAGTTAAAAGGTGTCAAAATCTTGCCCTACAGGTACTTGATTTCTTAGGATTTCTCCTGATTTCGGGATTTTCTGAAAATCTCCTTGAGTCTTCAAATTTCTTAAGAGCAGTAAAGACCCCTAAGGAAGAAAGCAGTGTCAAAACCTGTAGTGTTGTATTTCTGCTGATGCACAGAGTCTGTAAACTTCCTGAATTGTAACATCTGGGAGGTTTAGTGTCTTGAATATGGGACCTAGACCTGCAAGCCAATTTTTCAGGAATTTTCACTTCAACCAATCTCAATGTTTTTTTTACTTTGAGAGACAAAAAAAGACACGTTTCATCAATAATCACCATCCTCACCTTATACAATGCATTTCCAATGCACATTTGCAAACGGATACGCTGAGGGAAAAACGAAGCCCATGATGTTGCTCCCGCATGTCCAAAATGGGAAACCCCTGTAAATCCGCCTTATTTTCCAGAGTGCGAGACAAAGCATACAGGCATAATGTTAAGGTCTCCACCGCAATATGGAATTGTGTTCATATCATTGGGCATAAAATACTTGATTTCTATTCTGAATACGTGACCCATGTTTTATTTATCTCTCAAATGTTAACTCAATTTCACTATGATGACCTTAGAGATATTTTTCTGTTTTTTCCGGACGTGCTGATAAATTCACTTTCCTGAAGACCCATCGGCATTTAAATCGTTTTGAACGTTACAACCCCTCCACACACCCCTAGGGGATACATGTATTTAACTCGTTGTCATAGACCAACAACAGGATGGTCTGTGACCATATGGTGTCCGGACTCCTCGGCTGGTGGTCAGCTTGCTTGTCGCATTGGAAGTCGCTGCTCATCAACGGTTAGACGGAGTTCTTGAAATTCAATTGTTGACAAGCATATCAGATTAGATCTTGGATCTGATTAGTGCTACTGTACAGCGTGTACGTGGTTTTTGAGATGTGACAAATGCTGCTGTTGCTAAATGACGGGGGCATTCCTCTAGCAGACTGTAATTTATTGATAATGTTTAGAGACAACTCATGGTCTAATGTGAAAACAAATATTGTTTTGTATTGGTTATGAAATTTTATGCCTGATGGGGAAGAAAGATTTATACAAAAGTTGTGTAGATTATTTCAAAATTTCAAAGTCAGTGTATTTTTTTATAATTTCCATACCATCAGATGTGTAATGTGTAAATTGTTTTTGTTGATACTTATGAGGCTCCATGCCAGAAACAGGCTCTTCCGTCCCAAACTGAAAACTGTGTTTATTTACCCATCAAATAGATGAGAAACAAAAACCTCTTAAATAACACCTAGGGTCAATAAGGTCAATATTTCTCAACATGTAGAATATTTAAGACATCATATCACATGAATACGGCTGATGTGCCGGGCTGGCTTCACTTTTAATGCCCTTTCACTAATTTGGAAAACTGCCAAATTGTGGCGCAGGGCATCTCACATACTGAAATGCTTTGGGAGTGTTTTTTTGAGAACGGCTCTACTTTACAAAAAATCAATGCTGTACATGTACATTTATAACCTTCTCCATAAAGCCATTCTAAAATCTGCCTCAGGGGTTTTTTTTGAACGGTAATCTCCACAAGTGAATTTCTTAGACACGGAAAGAGATGTACATGTGTATTTTTCGTAAAATATTCCAAGAGTGTCCTTGAACGCTTTTCTGTATTCCTACACAAACTGCACCTCCCCTTTCTCTTGTCTCTTGTCTCTTTTTACAGCACAAAGGTTCTCAAATTGTGACCAGTTATGTAATTTTCCTAAATAGAATAGCGTAAGTTTGTCCCTCTGTTTGAAGTCCTTCTAAAACCTTTCTAGATATATTCAATGAACCATACTCGCTTTCCCTTAGTTTGGTTTTTGTTAGGAGGGTTGCTATCGCGTAATTGTCCGCTTTACGTGGACTTACAGGAATAAAAACGGGGAGGGGAACAGCTTCTATTACTGTCCTTGGCCCTTCACCTGACGTCATCACCACAATAGCCCTTTGTAGTGCCATTTTGGAATTCCGTTTCCCCCTATTGTAATACTGTGTAATCAGTGTCATGTGCATATTTTGGGCGGCGCACATGTGTTCACGTACTTACCATAATGTTTTGTGCAATTTAGCTTCCAAAATGGCAGACCGAGGGCAGACAGTAGCTGAATGTGACGTCAGCACAAGGGGTTAATACGGTTCTCCAGACACTGCCCTTTATTGGCCCTCTCTACATGGCATGTGTTCTTCCTCTGCTGAAGAAAGTTTCTTTTCAAGTTTCATAGCAGCTATACGATTCCATGTAACCGAATCATTTCAATCAACCTCAATTCTGCCCCTTGTGGGTAAAATTCCAGGTCATCAATCCCCAAACCATGCTCTTCATCTCATCCTATCCTGAACCATTTTCCCGAACCCATTCCCTGCCTCCCTCTGCCTCCCTCTGCCTCCATTACCGGCCCTATTATCGACCCTATTATGTTCTCCAGAGCCTGCTCTAGGAGGACCCCTGTCCACCTGATGTGTTCTGTACTTGCGTATCCCTGTCCCATTATAAAGCAATGATTGATGATGCTATAAGCTATTAAACCTTCTTAATGCCTGTTGTTATACCTGTGCTCTAACGATAATGACAAGCTATTACACTCTGAATTAACTGATTAAATAAAGCCGGAGGAGGGAAAAGAAAAAAAGGTTTCCGAGATAAACATATGTAGGCCAAGATTTTATCAATCTTTCATTAACTTTGTGCAATTTCATTATCTTTTTTTTTACATGTGTCAATTTTTGTTGGTATCTTTGAGCTCTTTCTCTGTTTTCTCTTGCTTGTCTTCTTCTTTTTTGTTGCCTTTTGGGGGGGGGGGGGCTTGCTATTTGACTTCTTTTTTTGCAGGGGGGGGGGGATGTCCGGTGGCTTGGCAGTACTCCAAAAACATCAAAGTTTTTCTTTAGGACTATTTGTTTAAGATATTAAAGCCCAAGGCACATGCAACGTTACCATAACACTCTCCATCTGTCTCACCAGTTTGCGTTGAGGAAACCAAAAAGAAACAAAATAATTTGTCCACACACACACAAAAAAGCAACGATACAAGGAAGTAGGATAACATAAAACTTTTCTGTCCGAGCCGTAATGGTGATTGCTTTTAATAATGATTGCCAACCTGGAGTGGTTTAATCGGAGCTGATACTTCATACAGTGAGGATCCCAGCTTAGCGCTAACTATAGGATGATAGTAATAGGATTAAAGGAGTAGTAATTGGTCTTGTTATATTCTGGACTCTCCTCCCCACCCCCCCCCCCCTCATCTTCCTTATCTGTCTCTTCAACAGAGTCATTCCCTCATTTTGTCCTCACTATACAACTGTATAATGCTGCCACCATCCCTGCCATTAGTAGGTGCAGTTTGCAATTGCGGACCCTTAAACCACTCGGTCATCATTGGTAGTTGACAAAAGACCAGTATCCCCATATTATGTGACCCAACAACACACATGGAATAACAAACCTGTGAAAGTTCAAGCTCAACTCGTCGTAAGAGTCGCAAGAAAAATGTATTAAAAAAACATTATATGTTTTCACAGTTTCAAACAACGAGTTTTGGACTTGTGAGATCCAAACTTAATGTTTTACTTTTTTTTCTCAAAAACTATAAGATTTTTGGCAAAAATATTTCAATTGAAGGATTCCCACCATGACCAAAAATATGCCTTGTACGCTATCTGCAAATCAGTGAACATTTATTTTTATCAATCTTAACAATGTTGAGTGCACCCTTTAATTCTAATCATACAATCATAGCCATATCTGGAAGCCAGGCACGCCATGCTTAGCCATAGCCAGATAAAAATTTATAAATACTTCCCAATACAAAAAAATTGTAATTTGTTTTCTTTCTTTTTCTGTTTTTTTTTTCCCTTGAGAATCAAAGAAACGCTTTGAAAACAATATATTGTGCAAAACAACATGATGGTGACAAGTTTTGGGTGAAGCAGTTACTAAACATTACATACCACTCAACAATGATGTGGCCAAACATACACGTGGTTCTGGGTTCGAATCCCAACCCGGTGATTCTGTGTGATTGATTTCAGACTCGGAGAGCTCTTTGAAAACAGCACGCTACACATGTATCCCTTTAAAGGGTGAACAAATATTTAATTGTATTTCTGATTTAAGAAATTCATCAATTAAAATAACTTAGCTTCATCACCTTTTTAACCTTTTGGCTTGTTAGAAGTTCTTGCTAACTAACCAAAATTGTGCAGGCCTAATCTTTGCGGATCTTTGTATAGTCAGTATTGATACTAAATTTTCTGCTTTTTGGTCACTGATGATGATGTTGTAATTTTTCTTGAATCTGTCATTTTGTCCTTCTTTGTGAAAATGTAAATTTAACTGTTTTTGTTTAATCATTATGTTTAGAAAACATGTTTTTTTTTAATCACAGAAATATGGCATATTCTACCTCTGAATCAGCCGACGCATGAAGTCAATTTGTTCATGAATAATTCTTCAAGTCAATCGCCTTTTTAAACTGTATTCACAGATTTAATTTCTTTGGGGGTTATTATTGTTTTGACTGGGATGGAGTTGATGCCATCACAATTGATATCGTTTTATCAACGACCATCGTTTGGTTTCAATTTATGATGTACTCCCAGTGGGACATAAATCAGCTTCAATCAAAACCCCCTAAACACACACACACAGCATCCTGTCCCCCCGTACATAAAACCCAGTGCTTCATGTCCGGAAAAATGACCAAACCTGTAAGAAAATTCTCTATTTCAGCCGAGTGTCCCCGTCTTCACGATATCTTGTTTATCTACTGAAACCTCTGTGTAAAGCGCCGTGTGTAACGGATCCGACAGGCTCATCTAACACAATTTCACATCTATGTATGCTAAGGGGGAGGGGGAAAAAAACACCATTTTACGTCACAGATCTATACATGTGTAGTTGCTAGGATGCGGCCGGAGCCTCATAAGATGTGGTGTATTGAGTATTATATGAGATGCCGAAGAATACAATGTTTATGCGATGAATGCAGACAGAGCGAGCCAGAGGGTAGTCCAGTTATCAAAGGACGCTCTTTGCAATCTGATCAGAGGTTACTCGCCTCTTACCCCCCATCCCCTTCCCTCCTCCTCTTCCTCTTTCACCTCCGCCTCCGCCTCCCCTCTTCCTTCTGACAACAAATTTGTAGCCATCTGCTGTCTTGCAGGGGGAATGTCTAGGTTGTCTCTTTTGTGCGCCATTGTTTATACATCAATAACGGCCGTTTCTAACGGTAAACCTGAAAACTTGTTTGACTGTAGTGGACTTCTCCCTGCTAAAATCACTCATTTGCTGATAATTTGGTTATTTATTAGTTGTCTCATCACTTTTAAATTCATCATATATTTCTCGCAACAAAGAGATACTTGTTATACCATTTCATATTTGTATAAATATCTACATTATTTGCAATCACATGCACATATGAACTCTAACAGCCTATCAGTTTCTTAGTTATCTAAAAAAAATAATAATAATAAAACCCAAATGAATAACCCAATTTTTTGATGTAGATCACATTTGATTAAGACTAGCCTGGGGTCAATCAGATTTGATATCAGCAGCACTGTCCCTTAACAGTGGTCCACTGGCCAAATGCTAGTTTAAACACCCCAAGACCAGTCCGAAATTCTCTCCTAGTGGGCCGGCTGGCTGGATTAGAGTTGAAAGCATCCCTAGATGTAATATTATGAAATATGGACTGGTGATGTTGCTGAGGGACTAGTGAAATGACAAACTAATGGTACCACTGGCCAGTTGATGAAAAGATTCAGGGCAAACCCTGCTATTGGTACTCTCTCTTGATGGAAGGCAAGATCTATCGAGTGTTACATGAAACTGGGGTACAACAGGGAATTAGTTCCACTTGTGAATTTCTAGTGGTTTGTCATTTGGTATATATACAAAAGTGTTGAGTGTTATTCTGAAAAAAAAATCTCTTAGATCTCAAACTGTGTTTGTATTCAGGACTTCAGGTATGTACGTTTGTGCGCATGTACAATACATGTATGGTTACATTTGTAAATGGGAATTTATTTCATACAACTTATTTAATTGTTCTGTCACTTTGTACAAAAATAGCAATCAGTTTAATGTTTGCAATCAATGGGAGAACAAAAAAACATGAAATAAGCATTTTGAATTTGTTTTTCTTTTAGAAACTGAGCACCCCTGCGAAACGACTCGTGTAAGGGACAATAGAAATACATGTACCTCCAATAAGAATCAACCAAATTATCAGGAAGTTATTGTTGTGACAGCATACCACATCTTGGCCCCACATTTGTTTTTATTTAGAACTTACAACTTATTTAAATGCTCTGTCACTTTGTACTAAATCAGCAATCAGTTTAATGCTTGAAATTTACAGGAGAAAAAAACCACAGTCACCCCTTTGAATCATGAACGAATATTCATGTAGTTTTTTTTATGCCCAGAAATAATCTTTTCGAATTTGTTTTTCTTGTAAAAATTGGGCACCCCTGCGGAATAAGTCATGTAACGGACAATACAAATATCTCGGATAAAAATCTACCAAGTTATCAGGAAGTTATTGTTGTGACGGAATAACATATCTTGGCTTCAGATTTCCGTAAGTGATCCCATCAGAAAGTGCAACCAAAATGTCAACACCATAAAGCGTTGGTGTTTTTTTCCCCCTCTGCTCCTTGTGCACAGTGATGGCTTACTTTTGGTTTACTAATATCTGTGTTGTAATACTATATGGGGGGATTTCGTGTTGCCTGAATGGGCAATTACACAGCTGTGCAGTCGAGCATTCAATCATTGTGTAGTGCCTTACTGTGGAATGCTGAAAAATAAGTGTGTTTTTTGTTGATCTTTCCCCATAAAATAAAGAAACCTTTATACTTCTTGGTTAGAATAGTAATTACCAACATAGTTCATGGCATGCATGGCCAGGGTTGCGTGCAATTGGTTGTGATTGAAGCTACTCCTCCTGCCATACACTTTACTTTGACCCATTTGCTTCATGAATAGCAGATTTTGCCCATGACTACTTGATGAGGTGACCATGAAATCTTGGCTCAGTCCAAGGGCGAAATAATTTGCGCATGTAAAGTCACCTTAATCATTCTCAGATGGGGGGGGGGGTGAATGATGTAGTCCTCAAAAGATAAAGGAGGTATTGCATAACGTACAGCTATACTGTAATTCCACAACTGTGCACATTAAGTTTGCAACTTTACCTGGCTTTTGAGACTTAAAATTTGAAACTGAACATCGAGGTATGAAAGAAAGTGATTTTGTTTGAAGTTTGGCATGGTGTTGGAAAATAAGAAGTAACTATGACTAGTAAACTTGCGGGTACAACCATGTGTGAAATCTCTTTTGGTTGGAGTGTTGACTCTGTAAAGAGCCGGTGTGGTCTCGGCATTTCGAACAATATGCTCTGCTCATCTTCAGGAGAATGCTGGACTGCTGATGATGATGGGGGATTAAGAAGAGCTGGTGGGATGCACGTTTAGGCAGTGGAAGTATCCAAGCTGTTGACCGGTGATGCATGGGAGTTGGCTGCTGGCTGTGAAAGATGAAACATGAAATATAGATTCATCTGGTTTATGATGTAATAAATATTGGAAGATAATGGTCAACATGCTTTTTAGGACTACCATTTGATAATGAAAACAGACCACAGTCCCCCCCCCCCGAACCATTTGATATTTCATTGCTTTTGTTTGGTGCCCATTTTTAAATATACACTAATAAGATTGTCAGTTAATAGAAGTGCCCTTTACAAAGTACAAGGGGTCTTATCCCATCCCACCACACCCCATCACACCCCACCACACCCCCACCCCACCCCACTTTCAATACCACCTTCCCCCCAACCCCTTCCCCAGACCCAACGCCCTCCAAGATGATGTTTTCTTTATTCATAGAGAGCAAAACAACAGTCTACTCTCAAATGAGGACCTGTGACCTAATCAGAAATGTCAGGGGAACGTTCATCTCTCAAGCAGAGAAAATCCTCCGCATATCAATACGTAGATCCCTGACGAAAAACGTCAACTCCAAACTGGAATTGATATCTCTGTGCGATAATTGCAAGCGGTGAAATTCAATTGTGACTCTCCCAGGGGACGTCATCGGTGGGCAGCTATACCATAACCACTAAAAAGGCCTTCAAATCATTTCAAGACAAAAAAATGACTGTAATTTGTACTGGAAATTGCCCCCATTAAGCGTGTCATACCATACCATGGACAATAAAACCACAAGCCCTAGGGACAAATGATTCCAACAGGGTGGGTTTGCTGCCTGGTATCCCGCTATTTTATGTCACTACATTCCTGTGGACTGATTATATTTTGTCATATTTTTGAAGGCCACCGGCTATTGAGTAATATGATAAGTTACTGATAATTCCAGTGCCAGCTTAGGGTGGATAACAGTTAGGTCATGGTTGTAAAGGTGGTCGTGACGGGCGAGGAAGTTTGATTCTTTGTCTGGCATTCCAGCTCATTGAGCTAATAGAGATTTTACACAGCTGGGCAGGTACTCATTTGTCTTTCTGGGAAAGCAATTCCTGCCGGAGAGGTTTTTGATTTTAGCGGTTTGACTCTTGTGGTCTACGGCTGCATGGTTAATTAAAGTTTGAAAATCAGAATTCTGTTGCGGTGCTTTTAATCTGTTAGTGCCGGCGATGTCACTGTTGTTACTTTAGCCTGCTAGAAAGCCGAGTGAAGACAATCGTTAGGGTCGTAACATGTACAGAACAAAACATGCCTGGTGAAGCTGCCTCCCAAGGAGCAGATTTTTTTCAGTCTGATAGGATATGCTAATCCCTTTAAAAAAAAATTGTTTTACTTGCAATATTTTTAAGCCAGGTGTAAACAAGATTACAATGAAGCAACATTATCCCCTCTTGCCTGAATCCTTCAAAACCCACCACTGTGTGTTTTGTTGGATCCTTACTTCCGCAATATACTTCAAAATCAATTGAGAGAAGATTGTACTGCTGTAATCTTCAAAATCGACTGATATGAGTTTATGTTGGATTTATATTGCTGTAAGGCCGGAAATGCATGCGTTATGCGTAATGCGTAGTGTGCAGTGCATTTTATTTGAAAGGATTGTGCACAAAACGCATTACGCGCAATGCATGACGGACACATGGATTTCTGGTCCAATCCATCAAAATCAACCGATATGAGTTTATGTAGGATCCCTACTGCCTCAATCCTTTAAAAACAACTGATATGAGTTTATGTAGGATCCCTACTGCCTCAATCCTTTAAAAACAACTGATATGAGGTTATGAAGGAACCCTACACTGCCTCAATCATTCAAAATCAACCAATATGAGTTTATGTAGGATCCCTACTGCCTCAATCCTTTAAAATCAACTGATATGAGGTTATGTAGGATCCCTACTGCCTCAATCATTCAAAATCAACCAATATGAGTTTATGTAGGATCCCTACTGCCTCAATCATTCAAAATCAACCAATATGAGTTTATGTAGGATCCCTACTGCCTCAATCATTCAAAATCAACCAATATGAGTTTATGTAGGATCCCTACTGCCTCAATCATTCAAAATCAACCAATATGAGTTTATGTAGGATCCCTACTGCCTCAATCCTTTAAAACCAACCAATATGAGGTTATGAAGGATCCCTACTGCCTCAATCCTTCAAAATCAACTGATATGAGGTTATGAAGGATCCCTACTGCCTCAATCCTTCAAAATCAACCAATATGAGTTTATGTAGGATCCCTACTGCCTCAATCCTTTAAAATCAACTGATATGAGGTTATGTAGGATCCCTACTGCCTCAATCATTCAAAATCAACCAATATGAGTTTATGTAGGATCCCTACTGCCTCAATCATTCAAAATCAATCAATATGAGTTTATGTAGGATCCCTACTGCCTCAATCATTCAAAATCAACCAATATGAGTTTATGTAGGATCCCTACTGCCTCAATCCTTTAAAACCAACCAATATGAGGTTATGAAGGATCCCTACTGCCTCAATCCTTCAAAATCAACTGATATGAGGTTATGAAGGATCCCTACTGCCTCAATCCTTCAAAATCAACCAATATAAGGTTATGTAGGATTCCTACCTTGCCTCAATCCTTTAAAATCAACTGATATGAGGTTATGAAGGAACCCTACACTGCCTCAATCATTCAAAATCAACCAATATGAGTTTATGTAGGATCCCTACTGCCTCAATCCTTTAAAATCAACTGATATGAGGTTACATGTAGGATCCCTACTGCCTCAATCATTCAAAATCAACCAATATGAGTTTATGTAGGATCCCTACTGCCTCAATCATTCAAAATCAACCAATATGAGTTTATGTAGGATCCCTACTGCCTCAATCATTCAAAATCAACCAATATGAGTTTATGTAGGATCCCTACTGCCTCAATCCTTTAAAACCAACCAATATGAGGTTATGAAGGATCCCTACTGCCTCAATCCTTCAAAATCAACCAATATAAGGTTATGTAGGATTCCTACCTTGCCTCAATCCTTTAAAATCAACTGATATGAGGTTATGAAGGAACCCTACACTGCCTCAATCATTCAAAATCAACCAATATGAGTTTATGTAGGATCCCTACTGCCTCAATCCTTTAAAATCAACTGATATGAGGTTACATGTAGGATCCCTACTGCCTCAATCATTCAAAATCAACCAATATGAGTTTATGTAGGATCCCTACTGCCTCAATCATTCAAAATCAACCAATATGAGTTTATGTAGGATCCCTACTGCCTCAATCATTCAAAACCAACCAATATGAGGTTATGAAGGATCCCTACTGCCTCAATCCTTCAAAATCAACCAATATAAGGTTATGTAGGATCCCTACTGCCTCAATCCTTCAAAATCAACTGATATGAGGTTATGAAGGATCCCTACTGCCTCAATCCTTCAAAATCAACCAATATAAGGTTATGTAGGATTCCTACCTTGCCTCAATCCTTTAAAATCAACTGATATGAGTTTATAACAGTGCAGGTAAACCCTCTGCAGTTGTATTTCTTCGATTTTTCTGGGGACAAATTGGGCCATACCATTGTGGACTGCATGTGAAGCACATGAATGTAGAGTTTAAAAACCACCAAATGTATCAGTAAAGCAAACATGTGGAACCCCATGCCAAAATCTTGCACTTCTTGGTAACAGATAAATGGCATTAAAAGTGGAAATTAACACAAAGCATCGACCTTGATGTCAATGTGATGTGACGTCTTAAACATTCTACATGTCGAGAAATACTTACCTTATTAGTCCCTAATTAGGGGTCATTCGAAAGCTCTTATTCTCATCTATTTGATTAGCAAATAAGCCCAGTTTTGAGTTTTGGCAGGAAGTGCCTGATGTTGGCATGGAGCGTCAATTATGTCGATGTCAAGAATTTGACATAGTTTCTGATGTGATATCTAATATATTTGTTATTGGGAGCTGAATGTGTTATTTGTTACAGTGCTGTAGAGATTTTAAAATTGAACAAGATGGGGAAAGAAATCTAGAGTGGTTTAACCTGATCTACTCCAGGAGTGACTTTTTATAAATCGTTATGTCATCATCTGTGTACATTTAAAAACATTCCTCGGCTAAATCAAATGTTGAGAAAATAAGGAAATACAACTGTCTTGATTTTCTTGTCTGTCTGTAGATCCTCTGACCAAACGGCCAAAGAAGGGAAGTTTCCTGAGAGGCAAGCATCGAAACAACAGTGTACTGGACAGCTTGAAGGACATCGGTAAGAAATAGATTCATGACACATTTCATTTGGGCTTTATTGTATTGTGATTTATATATGAATTGAATTGGGGTTGAACAATGAGAACTTTACTAGAGCGGGATTTGAACCAATGACCTCCGGTTTAACGTGCCGGCACTCTACCACCTGAGCTATCTATACCCTATGTTGGCGGTCTCCCTATTTTGTCAATATCTTTGTTCAGGGGTGCCAGTCAGAAGCCATACAACCGTTAGCTGCCATGTAGCCAGGGATCACACCCAAGTTTATGATACAACCTGGGAAGCGGCAGCCAGGGGATCATCTTTTAAGGGGACGCGACTTTTTTATTTCAAATATTCAGTTATAAACCACAAGGGAAACTTAACGTGGTACATTTTAAAATGATTTCTTACCCTGTCGGTTTCCCTTGTGGTTTATATATAGGAACTGGTCCTATTTGATTATAAGAAAAATTCAAATTTTACATACTGTTTAGTGTTTACACAAGATTCAAGCTTCAAAGCCCTGGCCCCACTTTCAAAGAGCTGCTTAAGCAGATAATTATGCTGAGCAATGTTCTGCTAAGCAACAATTAACAGGAAACCAGTCAGAAACTACAATGGGGAATAATGGTGTTTTTGGCTGGTAACCTCATTCCGATAAGCAAAATTGTTTTGTACTCAGCTACTTGTTGTTCAGAAAATCTTGATGCACGGCACAAAATATCAAGGGAAACCACTATAAACAATCATGAACTAAGAGACATATTTTAGAAAAGAGAAGTCTAGCTGCAAAGTTTAGTCATAAGCAAGGTGAAAGGAGTTGGAATTGAGTTTAGATTTAAAGCAATCCAGAGGGCAACTGATCGGAGCAAGGATGGTAGGGGGATCCACATCTTGGCACATCATGGCCAAGTGTCCAAGCGCACTAGACTCAAGCTCTGGTATTTCTGATTAGCAGAGTGTGGGTTCGAGTCCCGGTCTTGACACTTATGTCCTTAAAGAAGACACTTAACCATTATTACTTCATCCTTTGGGTGGGACGTAAAGCCCTAGGTCCTGTGTGTTGTGCAATTAGGCACGTAAATGAACCCATAAAAAGTACACTTATTGTTAAGAGAAGGGTTTCTCCCAGGTGTTTTCTGGTATGGTTGGCTGCAGATTGCACCAAAGCACCGTGTAAACCCTTACACGGTGCTATGTAAATAGACGAGTCCTATATATTTCAAACTTGGTTCCACATACCTGTACATAAAAACAATATGTATGTTGAGACGCCCTTGGTCGTGATAAATCACTATATAAGAACTGCGTATTATTATTATTATTATTATTAGGTGCAGTGCATAAGAGTGCTTTGGCGCCGAATGATTTAGTCCTTGCTATTGTTTGAGTAAGAACACATGGGTGAAGCGATCAAGCCAGTTTATGTAACGCGATGATGATGTAACATCCCTTTACAAAAAAATTGTTGATTACAATCCTAAGTCCACCCTCTGGATTTCCAATCATTATCGTCAGCACCATAACAAGATTTTTTTTCTTTCCTAATCAGAGTGCTATATAATGAGTAATAACTTATTTAGGACTGCGTTGATTAACCGTTGCTGGGCTGTCCTCCCTCCCCAGGATCTGTGAATTTATCATCATGGGGATAATAAATATCGCAGTCGTATGTACTTTGCCAGCGCGGTAAAGATCACTATGTCCTGGGACATTATGTTTGGACTGTAATTAATTGATTTCCATAATACCCTGTTTGCCTCCGAATGATGGGACCACTAATTGAAAGCTACATTTAACTTTGACAATGCTCTATCATTTGTGACAAGCTTTTATTACATTAATATATCCACCTACCTGATTATACCTGGTAATTTTTTTGCATAAGCTTTTATCAGATAAAAAAAAAAGGTATAAGTCTTAGATGTTTAAGCAAATAGAAGCCTGAAGATTTAATGACATTTAAAGGGTGTAGGCAACATTGATTGCAAACAGGAGTGTTTGCAGATTTCTACATTAATAACATGGTAATAAAGATGGTCATGCTGGCAAAATTTTGCTTGAAATATTTTTTTATGAAAGGCTTACGTTTTTTAAAACGAGCAGAACAATCAGTTTTGATCTCGTGAGTCCAAAACCAGATGTTTGAAAAGAGTGGGAAAATTTTCACTTCTTTCTTGGACCCAATTGGGCTCCGATTTTCTCAGGTTCGTTATTTCATGTATAAGTTTGGTCACATTAAGTGCGTATAAAGGTCAGTGACAAAATGTTGTCCACCTGCTTTAATGATTTAATGGCATTTAAATGAATAGTGGGTGTTTTTTGTTATGGTTTTTTTTTTTTGGGGGGGGGCAGAATTTGTGCGCTCAATATCAAGTTTTTAGTCTCACAGATCAGAAGATTCATCAGGTCATCAGTGAATGTTGAACCCACATTTGAAATATATTTTACGATACCTTTATCTTGGAGTTAATTATTTTGTTTTTGTTTTCTTTGATTCTTTATAGAGTCTGGTACCCCATTAGTCTTTGGCATCCCATTAGAGAAATGTATCAGCAACGAGCAGGGTCTGAAACGCTACCACTCAACCAGACGGAAAGAACGCCGCGAAAGTCTAGACCTGGCCCAGTCCCCTCTATTGGTACGACAGCAAGGAAAGCAGCAGTTCAAGGTGAGGTTAGAGTAGCAAAAATGCACCATAGAGGAGAGCTTTTAAAAAGATTTCAAAACACAGACTGTCTGTCAACTTCAATTAACTTGTCACCATGGTTAGACTGCAGGACTTGCAATCAAGGTTGTAGGTTTGAATCCAGCCAAGCTAACCGCTGATTTCACAATGACTAGAATAAGCATCGTCATCCAGTTACAGGACCACAATTTATTGATTTGTGCAGTTCATAATCATAGGGGCTAAATCAATGTTTGTCTGAGAGATTTGCTGTTGCCAGCTTTGTGTTTATATCCCCTTGTGGGAGCTATGCCGAGTTCCCTTGTTGGGAAGATCATCAAAACAAACGTAACAAATGTTAAAAACATCTTCAAAAGCAGATGTGTCGTGGCGGAGCAGTGGCAAACTGAACATTAGGTGTGTTGTATTTTAGTTTCTGCCGAGCAAGTTTTCCAGGCTATGGAGGTATGTGTACAGCTCTATGAAGTTGGGGCTCGTACAAGTATGTGCACTTAGCAATTGTGTGTACAGATTTATATAAAGGAGCTCTGATGTGTGGTTAGCGGTAGAACTTGCAACTTGTCTTTGTACACCTTTGTACACCTGTTCACAAACTTTTGAAATAGACTGAGCCCTGCCATGGGATGGGAATCACTCTGAGTGCCGCAGGTGTGTGCAACTTAACAACTGTCGTTAGAAAAATCGGACCCTGGGAAAAAAAATCATAGAGGTTACACGATCTCATTTGCCGCACATTATCCTCCTGGTAACAGGTAGGAGTGAGATGATGTAAAAATAGAACCCTCGACAGAGCACTTGGGGAGCGTATAGAAACACTTACTGACCAGGTGTGTCAACTGGGTAACCCTACTCTCTGATGTTGGGTAGGGTACTTCTTGAGAGGATAGTGGCCTGTACGCAATCTCATCCAGTAAAAGCAGAAGCAAACCAGGGGGGGGGTGTGGGATTTGATCAGGCTTTCCTTATTTAGAGATGATTTTGACACATAGATGTGACACTTTTGTAGAGTCCTCTGGGGAAGATTGTTGCAGTCAGAGACCTGTAGTAAGACTTGAACCAAAACTGTCCGCTAAAATACAACAGCACTCATACAGAAACATCAGAGAACCTTATCACCTGGGCCCAATTTCATAGAGCTGCTTAAGCACAAAAAGTAACTAAGCACAATAAAAATATGCTTACCAGAAAAAGGTTACCAGCCAAAATAGCATTTCACATGTTCTATATGCCATTGGTATCCTGCTAATTTTTGCATAGCAGAACATTTCTAAGCAAAGTGTGCAGCTTAAGCAGCTCTATGAAACTGGGCCCTGGTCACCAAAACACGGAAGGAGAACCAGGGGAAGACAAAAGCTCAGCTATACAGATGGAGTTGCCAGGGACATCAGGGTGCTTCCAACAGATCCTCCTAACTTAATGAGGGATAGACATGATTTGGCAAATCTCAATATGACTCTGACCTTGGTCGATGAGAGAGAGAGAGTACAGACCCTGCAACATATCCATGAGAATCTTATCACTCAACGTATGGGCAATTTCTCCCTCAGTTATGTCAGTCAGCACCCAATTGCTTAGCACTGCTTACCAAAGAAATCTGTGCTTATGTCGCCCTGTAAAGCGCAGGGTGTAGGCCCAGAATTCCATGGTATCAAATCCGGTTTTCCCCTTAAAGTTTGTGCGGCTTGATATGATAGCAATTACACATTACTGAAACAGGTTACCAGAATAGCAGCTCTATCAAATTGGGCAACGGCCGATGGAGAGAGAAAAAGAGCTTGGTAACTCTACAAATGATGCAAATTTAACATCTATAAAACAATTGTTGTGGTACCAGCTGCTAAAGTATAGGATTCAAACTGCCTGTAGCTACGGGGCACACTCAGTGATCTAGTGGTAAGACATCTGCTCTAGAATGACAAAGGTCGTAGGTTCGAATCCCACCGCCCTGTGGAGTGTTTTTTGGGGTTTTTTTCACAGGACTTTTCACAGATGTCATTCATTGTACCTATGAGCTGAATACCATTGGCAAGCTCTTTGCCACTCAAAGTAGCAAGTCTAATAAAGTCCCACTTTCAAAAAAACAAATGATCGCTTTTGTTCTTGCCCGGGGCTTGCTCTGGGGGGAGTAATTGAAGTCACTTATTGGCGAGGAAGTTACACCCACTCTGTCTTAAAGCACAGTTAAAGTAGGAGATCTGTGCTGTGCTGTAGGTCTACCATGAGTACACATGGAAGTCAAGTCCTACATAATTCTTTAGCCTTTTGCACCCATAAATCATCAACACCACCCCAGGGACATAGTCTCTGGTTGTAAAAAAAAAAAAGCCTGTTTATTTGGTGGAATGTTTCTGTTGTCCCTCCCTGGATTTATCTTGGAAAGTAACTTTGACCTTGTCAACACTCCTGGTATTTCTGTTTGCTTTGCTTTCTGGTATCGATGTTGCCGATGTTGCCGGCGGGTATTGAAAAAGATCTCAACCTTGAATTCTTTAAACAGTTTCATGTATCCAGAAAGTGAAGCACTTGCCTTTGGGTACAAGTCAGGGTGTTTTTTTTTCTTTCTCAATACTCAATATTTTGGGGTTTTTGTTCAATAATAGCCACATTGAAAACTTGCAAATATTATTATTATTGATGCAACACTTTGCGAAAAAGAGAATTAATGTCTGTTGGTTTGCTAACAGCTCACAATTTGTCTAAGTTGTTATACCTACCTTATATGTGCAACACAACAGTTTGTAGGTGAGTAATTTTTTGTTGTCTGACTCATGTTATAAAAAAAATCAAAAGAGCAGAATTTTGTAAAACAAAATGAAAATTCTGATGTGTTTCTTTCATTAAAAAAAAATCAAGGGAAACAGTATTTTTAAATTTTCTCACAGGTGACAATTAGTCACATATTTTATGTTGTTAAATTTGGAGGCATATATAGTCAGAAAATCTAAATTATAGTTCATTCTATAAGACATTTTTTTGTTCATATGTTTTCCTTTCAGTCATAAATGTGTACCCGATTGACTTCGAAATGTGGGAGTAATTTATACACGCGAACCATCACAGTGTACATTGAAACATTCCATTTGAATTTTATCGCAAAGAGTCATGCATCCGCATTGGTACGAGCTGTAAATTGTCCGAGATATCCAAATAAATATAGCCCCTCCCGCCGTGGTCCGCTAAGCCATTACAGGGATGGGGGGGGGGGGGGGTCGGGGGGTCGGGAGCCTGCCCCAAGAGGATACAAAAAACAGTCAGACATATTTGCAATCAGCAAAACCATCAATGCACGGTGAGGGACTAATGCAAGAGATCCTGCTTGATGGATGGTGGGAGTCTTGTTTATTAACATAAACCCCCATTTGCGGGGAGCAGGAGAATGTGGGATTTACAACGTGGTTGCTCTTGACCCGAGGACAAACCTTGATGTGGAAATGCAAACATGCGTGTTGAGAGGTTAGCAAAGAGGCCAATGAAATACGCTCTTTTACGAGGCAGGCGTAAGACATGGAAAACAGTATGCAGCATAGAGTGTTCAAAAGATCACAGAGGGTTGGTTTAATATTAGCCTAACTGGCCGCTGCAATGTCAAATTGCGCTGTAGGTTTAGATATAAATTCATAGAATTCCCATGAAATGAGGTTCAAGTCCGCATATATTCAAAACCAACACTATACCATCATTTACATGAAGGTGATGTATGGTATTAGGAGCTATTGGAAAGGAGAAATGATAATTTGCTTCTGATAAACTTGATATACAATGTACGAGCAGTTACTATAGCTTGTCCTGTCTTAAAATGTTTCTCTTTGTTCAAGCGCCTCATAATTCAATAATATCTCTTTGTCCAAGCACATTGAGTACATTGTTGGCAGATGTACATGCGCTATATAAAAATATATTATTATATCTGTATACAGAGATATATTTGTCTGAAATACTGTTGTGTGTAAGTAATTTTAATCAAATCTCTTTATTTCTCCTTCTTTTTTGTTTCCTTTTTTTGTACTTAAATATTTAGAACACAATGCAAATTCAGAGCTATTTGCAAATTCACAACTGCGAGGCTTTACACTGGACCATAGGCCTAGGGCCAGTGATGTTAGCATCTGGCCAGTAAACTCATGACCACACAAGTCCAGTCTTTTGTTTTGTATTCAGCTTTTATTTAAACACAATTTGTTCAAGTATTGACTTTGAGACTGATTAACATCTTTCAATTCTGTTCCCATAAGATGAATGAGATAAGTTTTATCTTTTTTTTATATGTTAAACGTGTAGAAAGTTGGTTTTTTCTTTCATTTTGATGGTCTTGTAACAAATTTTCTGGTCCAGTAAAACTTTTAAGCTATAAGCTGTGTGTCTTGTGCATTATCAATAACGGTTTGAGCCCTGAAATATGCAAATTCACAACTATATGCAAATTCTGACTTTATACAAATTCACAACTATATGCAAATTCATTGATACATGCAAATTTAGAACTATATGCAAATTTAGAACTATATGCCAGTTCAGTGATACATGTAATTTAAGAACTATGTGCAAATTCAGAACTATAGGCAAATCCAGTACTGTCTGCAAATTTAGATCTATATGCAAAATTTGAACTCAGGCTATTGTGGTTTTTATGATGAGTGTGGTATTTATACCAAGTCTGTTTGTATCCATACGCTCCATCCAGTAAACCTGCCGAGGGGCTTTAATTGTGTCTTTCACTGTATCATCCATCACCCCCTTTCTTAGTCTAAGAAGCAAATTTAAGCAGCAAAAAACTGAATGAATGAATGAATAAGCACAAAATAAGCTGTTTTAGTCTTAGTAATAATACATGATAAACAAACGCAACACATAAAGTTTTAAAAACGATGAACAGAAAAATGAAGTCCATTGCATGACAACACATATGTTTGAATGTCAGTGAAGTGTTTGATTTATCATTACTCCGGTGAATTAATAGAGAGACATCATTTTAAATTCACTTCAGCAATAAATAACACCCCAAGCACACTTGTCTCGACAACACAATATAAGTGCATCCATGGATCACTTAGTCATTGAAGTACAGGGTCCGTTCTGTTTGTTCCTGAAGGTCCCAGTTATGCTGGGTGTCATCCAGACACTTGTAAGTCGTAAAAACGCTTTGCCTACACAGAGAACCTTGTCCCTCTTTAATAGCCAAACTGTTTTATAAAAGCCGTACTGGCCTACAAACTTTATTCAATCCACACCAGTAAATTATCCTGGATTTAAAATTGAAACAAAAAAAAACCCAAAATCACATGGAGTGCATTGACCAGCGTTTGGCGGGAGCCACAGAAATGATTTGGTGAATAAATTTTGGGAAGTTAAAGGTTGTTTTTACACAGTGGCTATTTTTTTTGGGGGGGGGAAATATTTAAATGGTTTGTCATTCAGATGGAGGGAATAGGGGAAATATTATAAATTGTCTTTATGGCTAGATTGTTGCGGTAAAAATATTTAAATATGAAGATTAGTTTTGGGGATGAATATTGGACAGTTTCTATTTGTTATTACAGAGTGGTTGATTCTTGGAGAATATAAAAATGTTTGTAGAGGGGCTTTAATGTCAAATTCATATTTGTGTTGCACTCATTCTTCAATAGATAGAGTCCTCATGAATGCCGGGAAAGTCTCCTAAAATGTCATTTTTACTTGATGCTCTTTCATAGTGAAATTTGAAACGTGGCATCATCGAACATCAAAAACTAATGGCTCTGTACAAAAACAAAGCAAACATTTCTGTGCCAGTCAAAAGGTCCAACTCCAATGTTGTTTTGATTCGATAGCATTCAAAATTCATCAAAACTCTTTGTACAAAAGCTAACAGACCATATATTTGAAATGTGATGTCATCGAAGGCTTATGATTTTTGATACAAATTGTACTGGATGGGTATCAAAAACAGTGGGGTTTTATACCATTTTAACATGATGTAAGGGCCTTCTATGTTTTCCTCCCATTCTCATAAAGACTTTATCTATTGGAAGTGAGTGGATCATAAAACTGAATTTTAACTTCCAGACCCCCCCCCCCTATAATGCTTACTATTAGAGATTGGTTTTCTAAGAAAGAATTTTGACATTTTTGGCACTTGTTAACAGATTGATTACATCTGTGAATTTCTTGGTGATGATGTTTAGTCTGTTGCTGGAAAATACTTGAAAGTTTCCCTCGTTCTGATTCATCTTGGATTTTTATTTTGCATGTGTGAAAAAATTGACCCATCAAGTTATCAATTTATACATGGTACAATTCCAAATAAACCAAATACTTTGAATTGGTTGAGCACATTTGGTAGGGACTGCGGGAGCATCCCTGGTCTAGGGAAAAATTAAGTGTTTAATTTCTCTAACTTTAAATTATTGCATTCATTCCTGTGGTCAGTCCTATAGAGTAAGTGTATGCAAAAGCAATAGGCTTAAGTCCAGCTGGTCAAATTCCGGCCTGATGAACATGTTATAAGTGAAGTAACACTTGTAAGTACCTAAGACACTTTCCCGTCAGTCTTGGATGAGACCAACCCTGACCTCCCCTGAAAAAAAACCACAACTTGACGAGATTTATCCTGCTCAATGACCGAGGTAATTGCAAAAAAACGCAAGAGCAATTTGACGCCAGCCATTTTTGGTGCGAACCACTATCATCCCGGTGAATCTAAGCAGAATGGCTATACGACAGACATGCGAGGGGGTTTGTTAGGGGCTGGTAACAGTCAGTGACAGGTTGATTTTGCATTAGCAGGGAACCAGCAATTATATTGATTCCCTGGGACTCTTAAACATGCATGAGGAATTTTTGACGTCACTGCCCAAACAACCGGACACAGAGGTTGACGTCACCCAAGGAAATGCGTTCAAGAAATTTCCATTAATCACAAAACGAAATAAATAGCCAACTCGTCCATTTTCAGTCGGCTGATTTTGTCTGGAGGGTGAATTGCCTGCTCGCCAGGCGTTCGTGTAACCGTCAAATTCCTTGCGTGTAATAGCAGCTGATCAGGCCATATTCATTGCAAAAGATGCCCATAATTGTTTCAACCTGTAATTGGATTGTAATGTGATTCACCTGGAATCGGTAAATGCCAAAATTGGAAAAGATGAAAAATGTAATTTAGAAGCGTATAGGGAGGGAATCTGATGCAACAGCCAATTGGATGATGACATCACATGTCACTCTGCAACTTTGTAAGACGTCAACCGAATTCATGTACTTGCAGTCCTTTTATAGAAGGGAAGATTTAGGCAATTACTGTTTCCCAAATTTTGCAAGTTTTGTAAGCATATATTCTAGATATATTCTAATGACAAATTTAGGTAACACTACACTTGTAGGTAATGTGGGGGGATGTGGTGACAAGTGGTAAAATGCCCAGGTTCCAGTAAAGCCACTTGCGCGTTAGATTAGTCAATTCATCCTTGTTCAACCCAACATTGTTCACTAGATTTACTGAATAGTCAGCTTCCCTTGTAGTTTATTACTTGAGTTTGATTTGTCACAAGTGATTGCTTATATTTGAACTCCGCAGACTGTTGTCTAGAGACAGTTGCAGAGCTGTTTATTAAGAGAGTTGTGACATAGACAAACTAGGGTGTTTTTTTTGTCACAAAGTTTTTCCTCTGTAGTAAGCATGGTTCACGGTTTATTGGGTCAAGAAATACGGACAAATCAGGAAGTTTTTTTATGTGGGAAAACATTTGGGGGGTTTCAGGGTCTTAAAAAGGACACTTGTTTTGACTTCATCTGGAAATTGAACGCTTTTATCACATCTTTAGATACTTAAAGTTAAAAAAAGGACATGTTTGTTAACCCAAAATATTTTTGACAATTATATTTTGTTTATTTAGCCTGGACATCATTTCCTAAGTTTCCTATTAAAGTGCAACTATCTGTTTAATCTGTTTGAAGTTACGGATGTGGGTCGTTTTGGTTACCTTGTTTTTATTTAGAATAGCGTGTGTATAGTCCTGTAAAGGTTTGTGTTAAAAAGGATGTAGACTACAAACAGTGTGCTAAGGTTAAAAACACATTAGGATTTTGTAGTTAACCACACAATATGTGGAATGTTTTTACTTGCTTTCCCTCTACCTTATTTATTATTCATAGGATTATGTCAAGGAAGAGTGTGTTATTCTTTCCTGAACTCGGCATTTGTTGAAGATCAAAATCATTCTTGAATTTTTGTACTTCAAATAACTTATGTTTTCAATCAACAAGGAAGTGTAAGGGGTTTTTAAGGTAAGAATTTTCTTGCAAGTACAAAACCAAAACTTTGCTTCTGCAAACGCATCTTGTATGACAAATTTGAATATACATACAAACACATTGCACTCAAATCAAAGTTTGTGACCAGCTCTAGTAAAACCTTAACATTTTACACTTTTTGAAAAAGTGTGATTTTTGTATAGTTTGATTCTTTATAATTTTCTCTTTCGTCTGATACCAGATTTTAAAAATAAACTGTAAACAATTGACAAAGTTACTTTTAACTTAAGTATACTCTAGTAATAAACCACAATGAAAACTGACTGGGTACATTTTTCTTTGTTCAGCCCAAAATTATTTTAAAATTTACCCAGTCAGTTTCTCTTGTGGTTTATTACTTGATTTTTGAAATAAAAAGTCACATTCCCTTAAGTAGATCCCGCTGCTGCCGCTTCCCAGGGCCCAATCTCATAGAGCTGCTTAAGCACAAAAAGTAGCTAAGCACAAAAAGAATTGTGCTAACCAGAATAAGGTTACCAGCCAAACTAGCACACCACACGTACAACTTATGACTGGTATCCTGCTCATTTCTGCTTAGCAGACAATTTTTAAGCAATATTTTCTGCTTAAGCAGCTTTATGAAATTGGGCCCTGGTTGTATCGTAAACTTGGGTGTGATCTCTTGAATGTGGCACCACCAAACACAGATATTGACACTATCATTAGGGCTATATGGTAGAGCGCCGGCACGTTAATCCAGAGGTCACTGCATGGTTCAAGCATTGCTCTAGTAAATGTTTCTTTGTTCACCCCAAAATTAATTTTATTCAAATGAAATAATTTTGATGTTTATTTAAGAATAAGATGCTGAATCTGACTGCCACTTTTTCATGTCTTCATGAATCAAAAAGTGGCAGTCAGATTCACCATTTATTCCAAAATTAATACGAATATCTCTTTTTTGAAAATTGGTCAAAATGTGTTTTTTTCAGAGCCAGTCACAATAGTTTAATCACTATTATTTTACATTCACCATCTTCAGGTGTTTTTTTTTTTCAAGCTAATGTAAATTAAGTTGGAAGAAAAAATGTGAGTGCATTGTTTGATGTAAAAATTTCCTTAAAAAACCCCAAGATGACGACAGAGTTTGTTCCAGTGGGTTTTTGAACAACAACCAAATGCAACAACACTGTTTGCTACTTTTTAACCAGAAGTAGTTATTACTATTCATGTGTCGTGTAAGGTGTGTTTAAAGTTCAATCATACACTCCTATGTGTCACACATTACTAAGAGATTAATCCATGCATATGGCAAAGGTGGGAAAATGGTGGGAAATGGAGGATTTGATTTACAAATTTGAATCTCTAATCTCACCCACAGTAGCCTGTGGTTTTTGTCCAACGGGACTTGGATAGCACTGAGTATACAGTGCTTATCACACAACAGTCTATAGTAAAAAGAAATTGTTTTGTTCCAGATGCAATCATTGGTGTTTTATACACTCCTGTTGTATAAAGGAAATTAACCCACACTCAATTCTTCTTTGTCTATAACCTTTATTGATTCACCTTTAAATAAACTGAGCCACTTTCCATCATGAGTATTTTTTGTTTAAATGCATACACAAATGTCTGAGGAGGCACTGTGTTGTTTACCAAGAATGATATTTATAAGTATCTGCACGAACTAAATATTGTAATGAAGAAGAAAAAGGTCGTGTTAACATTGTTGCCATGCAATGTAAAAGGTTAAAGACAAGGCCTTTCCAGTGAGCAGTCATTTTGGACATGGCTTTATTTAAAAAAAAAAATTGTCTGTAGTCCTTAAGTTCAATACAAATAGTCAAGCAACTTGCAGGATGTTTTACCGCATGAGGACGCGTGTGAACCGAATTTACAAGATGCAAAACATTAAGTAAACAAACTAGTTTTATTATTATTATTATCACTAATGTTGTTATTCTTTATTTGGCCATTGATACAAGAAAACAACATACAGTTAGTCAAAATAAGCTAAAATTGTAAGTGTGATGCAAAGAAATTAGCCGCTGAAAGCGCCCCCATGTGGTCAGAAATACAGTCAATTGTGAACATTATCATGGCAAGTTTGAGGGAGGTCATCTTGACAAGTTGTGACTGCTTCTTTATTGATCAAAAGAAACAAGGGTGCCTAAACCTTTACAGACCATAGCAGCAGCCATGTACCAGATTGTCCATAGTGGCCTCAAACAACCACAAAGTTTGCCCATAAAGGTCATGTTCTGAACTGACAAGTTTCCCAAGTTATTTACTACTCTTAATCATAATGTCTAAAATTGAAACAAAAGTTGTATTTCATGTTACATCTGAATGGGAAAAGAATATAGCCCAAAATTAGCAACATCAGACATGTCCGGGTGTATGGCAATAGTTGTACAGAAATGCGTGGTCTGTTAAGATTTAAATGCGCAGGAGGGGCCTGTATCCAGAGGCCTATAACAAACCTCGGCTTGGGCTCTGGCTTCGGCTACGGCTTGGGCTCTGTCATCAATTTTGGAGCAGTGTACATTCTGCATAATGTTTCCAACATCAAACAGAGCTCGGAGCTGGCGCCTAAGCCAAGATCTAGCCAAAGCCTCTGGTGTTGTCCTAAAATTATTCCGAAGCATTTCCTTGAAGTGCTATGGTTATATTTTAAGAAATATCTTGTTCAAACATATTTTTAACGAACTCTTCAATGATTTTACTAACTATCTTTGCAGGGATCTGCAGAGGACATCCCAAGCATCGCTGCCTCATCCTCGGGCTCCTCCTCTACCTCTACCTCCCTCCTGGATGCCCTGTCCCTATCCACAAGCACCCAGGTGGAGGCCCAGCGTCGGGAGAGGCGTAAGAGCTTACTCCCCCAGGAACCCAAGGTTCCGCAGGTGGTCAAAGCTTGCTTCAACCACCTGGAGAAGCAGGGACTCCACATTCTGGGTATCTTTAGGATTGGGGGCTCCAAGAAGCGAACAAGACAGGTAAGATGACAGCGAGGATTTACAAAAAATAATAATATCATAAGAATCATCCTCAA
Source organism: Pisaster brevispinus (assembly GCA_023634235.1). Classification (NCBI taxonomy): domain Eukaryota; kingdom Metazoa; phylum Echinodermata; class Asteroidea; order Forcipulatida; family Asteriidae; genus Pisaster; species Pisaster brevispinus. Next base: position 12,801,450 of record JAMKCF010000005.1, on the reverse strand, counting down.
AGTAATATTTTTGACTTCAACAGTTCTATTAAATAACATGTACACTGTACTTCAAAGATACACGTAGGTTTTATTTTGTGAAACTAATTTTTTCAAACATGCAGATTTGTTATACTAAAGTGAAGCTTAGTTTGAGTTTGAATTGTGAACTCCCACTTAGTTCCTGCACGCACTCGCACTCTTCATAGATATGATACGGAGGGAGGGCACACGCGTGCAGTAAATGGGTGAGATTTCATTTTTCCATGTACAACTACAGGCTTGCTTTGATCATGATGACACAGCCCCATTAATAGTAATGTTGTATTTAAATAACCTAATTACTAAGGTATTTGCCTTGGTAAGGTTCTGTTGTGTTTAGGTTTTTATTTTGAGTGGCATTTCTTGGGGAGTTATTCTGACATAAAAGAGTTGATTCATTTTGTGAATCAAAGCTGTTTTTGAAAATGGCATCCTGTTGTATTTTGTTTCACCATATAAACAATCTTTAAGGTACATGTATGTGTTAACAATTTTAATGGGACCAGTGAGGCTAGCATTATTTTGTGGTAACTGTGAAATTTTAAACACAGACAGAATTGAAGCTGCTTGGCAACTTATGTTTATGCCGTAATCACATGGCATTGAAGTAAAGCTCTCGGGCCAATGTCATAGAGTTGCTTAATGGTAAGCATTTTGTTTCTGTTTAGTTAAGCAGAAAGAAAAAAAAGAGCAAATGTATTTCACAAGTTCGTAAGAAAATTCCACCAGGAGTTTGCATTTTTAAGTGAGTCATCGCTTACAGTAAGCACTGGAATAGGAGTAAGCCTTTGCTTGTGCCTATGCAGCGCTATAAAATGGAAGTCACACAGCGAGCACAAAATCGGCCGTTAAGCAGCTCTATGAAATTGGGCCCTGCTTCTAACATGCAACAGAAACAATAGAATTTCCCTGCTTCAGAAAATGGAAATACTGACCCGACTTGGGTTTCAACATCAGAGAAATTTGCTTTATATTCATTTGTGTGTGAAGTATTGATTGGCTTTAATCTAGCCCATTGCCACGTCCGATTGATGGCTTCTGCATGGTCTATGGCTAGATCGATGAAAAGGTCTATTCTACAATGTTGCCTCAGAAGGCAACTCTCATTGCTGTAGTCATTAGATTCTGACTCGGTCTACAGCCAATTTTTCAAACCATAGCTTATTCTTCAGCTCTGACTTTGGCACTGTCCACCTGTCTGTAGTCCTGTGCCTAAAGTGTATTGTCAAATTTTACTGAACCTAAACAGCCTAAGGGCCTTTTCCAAACCTCGGCAAAGGTTCCCTCTCCGGCTCATATCAGGGCTTTGTTTAATGTTGGAAACATCATGCAAATTGCACACTGCTCCAAAATGGATGACTGAGCCCATGCCAGAACCCAAGCTGGAGCTGGAGCCCAAGCCAAGATTTGGAAAAGGCCCAAGAGTGATGAAAAGTTGCTGCGAATGAATTAGGGTGGGTCCTTCTTGTATTGGTTGATTATCATTACTGTGATCATGGGGGTGTGACTCAGGTTCATACAGTCTGACGACAGATGTCACAATGAAACAATGGAAGATCACCCTCCCCACCCTTCTTCATTATATCTTACCCCGTCCCCATAACATTAAGGTCAAATTTTCTAGATGGAATTCGAACGCTAACAAGTTACTCACCCAGCCCCATTAAATGTTTCAAAAAAACCTGTTTCTCTCTAGATTTGAATTAAGAAGACCAACATGTAGATACTCCTGTGATTTTCCTCTAAGACACAAGTCTTAGTAACCTTTAATAATATAAGTGGAGTCTTATAAAGTGTCTAGATCCGCAGTGAAATTCTCATGGCGCTTGCTCAAAGCTAAAAACCGTAGAAGAAATAAATGATAGTCTGCAATTTATAATAGTCTCCAACCTTGAGCTTGAAACCCAATAAGGAACAGATTCTGTAGATTGATCAGTCCTGGAAAACACAACAACCTTGCACCGCTAAATATTTGCAAATATTTGTTTGAGTTTTGACCTTATTGTATCGACGGCAATTAGCGCTGTTGATCTTTTTGATAAAACATATGCAGCTTCAATTAAGGGGTGAATTTCATGCGGCTACCTATCAGTTATATCCCCTAGTCAAACAGATACGATACTGTTGTTTACCATTGATAGTTGCCAATACAAAAGCACGAGCGAAATACAGAAAAATATAGTGTTTTGCTTCCCATCAGCCGAGTTGGGTATGGGACGCTGGTGCTTTTTCCCCCGTATTTCACCAGTGCCTGTGTCATAATGAATTTATCTTCAAGCAAAGTTGACGCGCAACTTAAAATAGCCCAATACACAGAGTTAGAACAGGATGTGATGTGGGCCATACAATAACGATTCTGATTGGTAGATCCATAGCAACAAGTGTGTGATTTAAACCTATTTAGGTTTAAATTAGCAACAAGTGTGTGATTTAAACCTATGTAGGTTTAAATTACACACTTGTTGCTATGGATCTACCAATCAGAATGGAGAATTCAAGTCTACTTGAAGATAACATGTAAATGCGCAAACAAATATCTATGCTAATAGTCCCTTGATACTGATACTGATTATCTTTACATTAAACGTTTTCTTTTAATTATAAAGTTATATTAGTCCCCAGAAGATTTGCTTTTCCATACTCCATACTTTGTTTAGGGGGGGGGGGGGGTTAGAAGAGTTTGTTACCAATGGGCTATGCAAGGTTTTTACAGTAGGCTATTTTCCTGGATTGCAAGATCATTCCTTCTCTAAAATAAAATAAAAGAAATCTGAGGAGTGTGGGTTTATTTCTTCATCTAGATAAAAACCTTATTGTTTATTCTCAAACCCTTCTTTAAAAATTCAACATCCTTTTTTGCATTTTATATCTCCTTCTTGCACCTTAAATGTTTCAGAATTGATCAGTTCAGTTGTTTCATTTTACCCCACGTCCTTGGGCCTCCAAACTGCACCTTCATCCCTGCCGACACAGTTTCATTTCTTCGCTCCTCGTAAGACGTCATCACCGCTCCGATCTTGAAGGGTTTCTCCTCCATGGCCTTTAGAGTGACTGTGTAATCACCGGGCAGTACACTGGTGAAGATAACGCGTACCGCAAAAATGTGTCGTTTTGCGTTGCTGTTGATGAGCTTGGCATCCCCAAACATGTCGTTCAGCCACATCAGGGCCTGGCCACAGTAGTTACAGGTGACAAGCGCTATGGCAACGGTGGCATTGAGATTCATGGGATGGGGAGGAATGCTGATTTTGAATATGATGCGCTGGTTTGTCGCGGTACTCATGTACCAGTTCTCATTATGAGAGTAACCAAGCTCCCAACCATCGGTCTGGATCGCTTGGAGGGCTTGACCCTTTTTAAACTGAGGTTGGGATACTGGCCAGCATTTAGTGTCCTTTAACACAATGTGGGAGAATAACGGCGCTATTGAAGTATTTAAGAGTTTGGTCGGTTTTAATGGTAGGTTAACAGTGGGGTCCGAACTCAGACCATAGGTATTCTGGACAAAGCGATCATGCAGTCTAATGAGATTCCTTATGTAACTCTCGTCGGATTTGGTTTTGTTCATAACGTCCAGTGTCACCTGCTCCAGGATTAGGCGGAAATAGTTGATGATAAACAGCGCCCCCTGTCGGTGGGAAGTCTCGCTCAGTAGGTCGTCCGTGTAGATGAGGTCGTCCGGCGTGAAACCGGTTTTCCAGAGTCTGGTGCAGACTGCATTGCACCAACTTATGGAGGTCACGTTGTAGTGCTTTCCAAGATGGCGTCCAGAGAAGTACTCGGAGTTGACACAGTCTCGTTTTCGGATGTTCTCTGCCGAGAGGAAATTGAAGTACATGAGAAAGGGTTTGTTGGGGAGATCCAGAATCCTACGGGTAACCTCCTCTTGAGGCCAGCCGGCGCTTGTCAGGCCGTACCTCAGGTAGAATTCACGGTTGACGTAATCCTCAGCGGCTAGCTCCCATATGATGATGTTCATGCTCTCGACGTCCAAGTGGGGTTGCAGACACCAGGCAAAGTATTCACTGCTCGTGCTGGTGATCGCCGCATTGTGCACAGTAACAGAGGTATCCAGTATCTCTGTCAGCCATTTTGCAACGAGATCAATGTAAACACACGACTTTGTCAGGCAGACATTATTCTGAGAGAGGGTTCCACCAATCACCCCAATCTTCAGACTGCGATTTGTCTGCAAGACATCAACAAACAGCGCACTCAAGTGGTCGCTGTCGCCAACATTTGGGACCGACTTAAAGCGCAGCATCTCTCTGGTGATACCGACGTGGCCTATGTTGTGGTTGAAGACCGTTTTGTAGTCGTGAAGACTCGACAAGACCCTCCGCATTTTCTCATAAGCAGGCAGCGCTTTGTGTATCCCTTCTATAGATCCCCAGTTCAGAGACTTCCTACTGGGCCGTTCGTACGTGTAGCTGATGTAATCGTCATCGTCATCTCGGCGGCCCATGAGATTCTTGAAGTAGTCCACCTTGTCCTGGATGAAATCCGATGACATAACACGCAGAGTGTCCAAGCTATATGCTCGATAATTCATAAATATGATGATTCCATTAATGAATCCAAAGAGGATGATGGTGCCTCGTCTCATGGTAAGTCGCATCTTTAAATCCTATTTTAGGGCATTTCAAGAGCACACTCCTGCATCCAGACCTCTGCAAGATGCTGTTTCTCCACACTCTTACATTAACTGGAGTGGCATTATAATCTCTTCCTCGAGTGGCCGTTCATTGCCTGGTAATCTTCACTAAGTGCTAAGAGAAACCTCTTCAGACGCTTATATGCAGCACTTGTGTCTTAGATAAATGTTTCATTCATTCTCTCCCGTCCTGGACTGCCTTGTGGAGCTGGATTACAGAGAGGGTGTCATCACTGTTGTATTAGTTTATCAGTGAAGAATGGAGAACAACATTTTTGTATCGGAAGGTAGACACCCTCACAGTGTTCAGGTTCTGAAATGCATCAACATCCTCTTCAAGAATGGTAGTCATCATTTTAAAAAGTTTTGAGTTACTTCTCTTGGTTATAGCAATAAACCCACTGTGCTGCTGGCTAGTCTGTCGCGTCGGTTGGTCACCTGTGATGCGGGTTTATTGATTGAAACTGGAAGGAGGTTTTTTATTTTTAGATTTTGTTGTCGTTTCTTAATGGTAGTGGCTTGATGGCCAACAAGTGCAGCCAAAATCAATACATGTGGAATGATATCATGGAAGTCTTGTTTCTCATTTTTACACTTTAAATCGATTGAAAACTTCAAAAAACTTGTGAAAGTGTGAAGTACATGTAGGTGCGAGCTTTTTTTTAACCTGCCATTTCATGAAGTAACACAAAGGATTTAGTCTTGACTCAAATGAAAAACATTTTCAGTCTGCAACTTGTGTCTGCAACTTGTGTGACCAAACTTACACACAGAAAGCATTTGTTCCCCAAAGATACAAGTAATTAAAAAGATGGGCAGCAAAGAAATTCTACTCTTGAGTTTTCTGTGAACAAGAGCTGTTAATCTTGATTGAAAGGCTTGGTTGGAAGGAAACTTTGTTTCCAATATTAGCAAAAGAGTAGAATTACAGTTTCACAAACTAAACTTATTATTTCTCTGGCTAAAGAGGGTAACAATCACCCAGAGAGTCTAGTGTCAAATCAATAAACAGGGCCTTATGTGATCAATATTCAAATGTACAAATTGATCCCCGAACTCTTCCTTTGAGCAGAAAACCTTGGCCCGACCACCAACTCAGCCATTCATGTAATTCATGGTTGAGGTATTATGTTGGATGCTTGCTTCCCATGTATCTCCCCCCCCCCACCTCTCTTTCTCACTCGTCCTCTCTGTATTTTTACTTTTAGAAACAAACTCGCTCACGTCGAAATCTGAGGTATCAATAATTTCACTGAGAACAAAGATTGTCTGATTTGCCGGGGGATTTGGGATCGAGAATCCACTTTTGATGTGGGATATTTAATCGGCCGTCCGGATCACTACAATAAATTATGAATTGCAAACGATATTGTTTCTTTAAGTCCATGCATTTTGTTAAAAGCCGCAATATGTTGCAATAATTTTGTTGTAGGCAAGATGCAAGAGCAGGGCTTGAATTTTACACTGGACCGCAGTGGTCAGTGGTCTTGTGTTTTTGAATATTAACACCTCACTGTATTTTTAATTTAAACTTATAAATGCATATTTCTTTCAACTCTGTTGAGTATTGAAGTACTATACTCATTCGAAAAATGAGATAAATCTTCTCTTAGTGCTTGTTCCAAATACAGCTCAAATGTGAAACTTTGTTTAGGTACTATTCTTCTCATTTTGATTCCGGTCTTGTAAACAATTTTCTGATCAAGTAAAAGTTTTGAGCTACAAGCCCTGCAGTCTTGTGGATTTTTTCCCCAAACTCGAGCCCTGAAGAGACATCGCTATTGAAAAAGCCATACGTGGCTTTTCACAATTATTCATATTTGCAATTGAGAAATTGTGCTCTGTTGATCTTTATATCTCCTTATGCTGTTTAAGTTGCTTAATGAAACCGATAACTGTTGATGAACTGATGGTCACAGTCATCAATTTTCAATGTTGGAGTATTTTTCTTGGATCTCAACACTTTGCTTGACCCAGAGGGAGAGATTTATCCCTGATGCAGTTATTACATCTATAAAACTTCACCTACCAAAATGTAAGGCCGTGTCCGAAACGGCAACTTCGGCTACAGCTAAGGCTAGATCGCGCGCGTCTGCCTATTCTTCAACACTGGCAGACGCGCTGATCTAGCTGTAGCTGTAGCCAAAGTCGCCTAAGGCATTGTATTTTGCTTTTGCCTGGTACCCTAGGCCCTGTTTCATAGAGCTTTTTAAGCACAACAATTAACTAAGCACAACAATTAACTAAGCACAAAAAATAAGTTTGCTAACCAGAGTAAGGTTACCAGCCAAAATCCCATGTTCTGTGTACCATTTGTGACTGGTTTCCTGCGAGTTTTTGCTGGTACCCCTGGTTTTATTGAGGAGAAAAAAAACCTCACAGAACCTTGGCCAAGATTTCAAAATGTTTTAGATACAAATGTTGCATGTTTTCCTGAACAACTGTGATGTCCCTTCCATTTTCTATTACAATGTGGGAAAACATGCTTAAAACAAAGCAAATATAAGAAGGTCCCTTAATAGCTGTCGCTCATGACTTTCAGTTCAGACATACCTTTTCATTTGTCCGTTGCAGTTTTTTTTTTCGTATATGAAGTTTCACCAAAGTGGCGCTTGAAGCGACAAAAAGACAGACTTAGAAAGCCAGGGGCTGCAACGGGGCCACTTTTTTGAAGGCCCTTCCTGTATTATGTTTCTTTGTTTTGCCTTCTTCAGTCCTTGCCAAGCAATTTCACCGGTTAAACTTAGTACCTGCCCTAAGGAGTAGTCATGTCTTAATGAGATTGTCTGAGTCAAATTGAATGACAGATGATCCCAGATGCGTGGGATTAGGGAGGTTAAGACGTTAGTTTGGGTGACGGATTAACTGATGGACCTAAGGAAATGATCGATAAGTTGTCAAGAAAATCTAAGGGTGTCTTTCTTTTTTCTTTTTCTTTTTTTCTCCCCGTTTGACTGCTGGTGAGGGTATTCAAATTTCTCCGATTAAATGTCGGCAAGGGTTGCTGTACGACACCCTAACCGTTTCTCTTCATCAACACAATGTCACAAACAAACCCCAAAAGAAGTCCAGAGTGTGTTGTCAACACAGAGTTCATGCAGGGTTTCTTGATGATGTTAAAGTAGAAACAAATCCAATCCTGTGTAACCCACTAAATGCTGGATGCTCTTGCACAACATTTATATAATTCCTCTCCCCCAATACAGTGTAAAATTGTTCTTCTATAGATTTTCTTCAAGTGCATGTAGTAAGATTTTCAAAGGTAGGGTCATAGGTTGGTTTTTGTCAACATAATGCTTATTTATAAGAAAGATTATAAAGTAAGATACAGCAAAAGTCACATTACTTGCTGAGAAAACACAAAAACAAACTCACCGTATTTTCACAAGAACATTTAATCAATCCACATTTAGCGAGGTGACAGTGGGTACCAACTACACCTCTGGCCACAGCATGTGCGAACGGACACCAACCTCAGAAATCTGAGAAACGATTCATGCATGAATCGTTTCTCAAATTCAAATGTTTCGGGGTGAACAAATTATCCAAATCATATTACTTCGAGGGGAATCCTTTCTGAAAGTTATTTTTGTTTATACTAATAACAGCTGCAGTGCTTCTCACCAAGCATTTTTTTTAATGCCCATTAATTTTTGGAGTATTTACCAATCTATGAACCTACCTTTTAAACAAACACAGCTCTTGAGGGATAATTACATGTTTTATATCAAACCTTGGAATTCTTCCCCCCCCCCCCCCATGTAATGCTTTGAATTCTAAGATGCTTCAAGGGAATCATATTTCACCTGTTAAATAGTTTTGTTCAGTGTTGAAACCTCGTTAGCATATTATGGTGTGTGTCTTATCTGATTCTTACAGTTTGTCTTAAGGGTAGTTTGTAAATGATATCTGTACTACTATGTTTTGGGGAAACATTAGAAGCCTCTAATATTATCACCATTTCAGAAACGCAGATTTTTTTTTCAGAAAAGGCAACACCAACGGAAATGAAATGCAACAAACCTTACAGGCTTGTGATTTGTCAGGCCTGTTATTTCTCTTGGTTTTCAGGTTTTCTTCGTATTTCCAAATTTGTTTTCAAAGAAGTGAACTTTTCACAAGGGGAGAAAGAAACAGCTAAAATGTGTCCAAACCTCCAGTTTTTAATTGTGCCAACAGAAAGAATTTGTTAATTTTAAAAAAATGCAACACTCTTTTTATCTCTAGACGATGACCCATCTGTCAGGAGTTTTGTTGTTTTATGCTATCAGCATTGACCAGCTTTTCCTATTGCATTCAACAACGCTTGTATTTTGAGAAAATTCTAAATTGACTCTCATGGGCGTATGGGGACTATAGGACAGAGGGGTTGATCTACCCAAAATTTTACACTGATAAAATTTTAAGAACCAATTTCTAGTATGGGGTAAAACGTCCTTTTGCTTTTTCTTCTTGCTGTGCTTGAATTTTCCCCACTGTTTTGCCCAAATTTAGGAAGGCAGTTTGCCCCCCTCGGTCATATGCCTATGTTGACCCTCCTTTTACAGCAGGTATATTCAGGCTAAACAAGGAAAAAACCCAAATCAATCAATTCATAATAAGTTGTCTTTTTGTACCTGCAGCTGCGTGAAGATTTTGATGCAGGAACGGAGATCAGTCTCAACGAGAGCAACAACCCTCATGACGTCGGCGCGCTGCTCAAGGAATTCTTCCGTGACTTACCGGAGCCGCTGCTGACGAGAGAACTATATCCCGCGTTCGTGGCTTGTACCAGTAAGTCATCCCTGGAGCATGACCATCATGATTAACATATACTGTCACATCTTTCAATTTAGTGGAGTAGCATTTATGTAGCATGTGTTGTTTACACAGCGGGTTTGGGTGGATCGGAGAATGAGAAATTTAGGTAGATTCAATGAAGCGTTTGAAGTAGATTTTACTTCTTCTTTTTTTCCAAAATGGCCGTTAATTCTGTGTTAGAGTAATGTTTGGTCGTGCTCACTCACAAATACTTGATGACAATAAAGAAATAAACTTTTAGCTATTAAAATCATAAAAGCAAAATATTGATGAGTTTGTCGGAATGAGGAGGTCGAGTGGATGGACCCCTTATGTGCACTGCCATTGGTAAGGTCAGGCAATGTGAACAGGCATGTATGCACATGTATGCATCTTTAAAGAGAGGCTCCAAGGTCAACATGTCAGTTTTGTGATCCACTCATTTTGCTAAAGATAGAGTTCTTATGAGAATGGAAAAGACAATTACAAGTCTCTAACCCCACGTTAAAATGGTGTAAAATGCCACTGTGTTTGATACCCTTCAAGGGCAACTTGAAAATCCCAAAACGTTTGATAACGTCACATTTCAAATATACGACATGTACATTTTTGTTCAGGGAAGTTTTAGTTTGTTCCTGAATTTTGATGATATTTTGGCTGGTGCAAAAATTCCTCTTTGAAATGTACAGACCCATTTGGTTTTTTATGTCTGGTGACGTCGTGTTTGAAATTTTGCTTTGAGTATCAAATAAAATGGTATGTTGCATCTTTTTAATGTGAGATTAGAGACTTGTAAGTTGTTCCCAACTTTCGTGAGGACTCCATCTATTGGAAAATCACAAAACATCACAAAACTTAATTTGACCTTGTAGTCCCTCTTTAAACAACTGGCAAAAAATGTCACCTTCTTTTGACCTGAGTAAGGATAGTGTATGAACTTTTGATGTTATATTCCAATGTTGTATTTCTGAAGCATTTATTTTTGTTTGACAGCAACATAACAAAACTTGAGTTTTTTTTAAATGTTTATAAAGATTAATTGTTGAATTTAATGAACTTTGTACCAAATTTTCTTACTATCAATGGTGACACTCTATCTCTTCATATTCTATCTACCAGGGTTAGATAACATGGAGCAGAGGTTGAGGGCGCTACAACTCCTGGTGTACCTCCTCCCGACAGCGAACCGTGACACCCTGTTTGCTCTGCTGGACTTTCTCAATAAAGTGTCCGTTAATGCATACGACACCGTTGATGAAGACGGGAATGAGGTTTGTTAGGTTTCCATTCTGTGACGTCCAAAATCTTCCCTAGGCTTTGTCAGGGCATGCTGGTGGCTTAAAGGGTTTCAAAAAGGCTGACGTACATTTGAATGGATTTTTGTATTTTCATCATACTGCCTTCATTTTGTTACCCCTTGCACTGACGTTATATGCAGCTACTGTCTGCCCATGGTCTGCCATTTCGGGAGTCAAATTACATGTAAGACCATATTCAAATTGGAGGCTACAGCTATGGCTACGACTGTTGCTAAGGGTGTTGTTAAGGACTTCCTATACTTCAACGCATGATGATGCAGAGATTCAGCCATAGCCACCAATTCGGACATTGCTTAACCATAAGGTGCACCTCTAAATGCACAGCTCTCCCCAGCACTAGATGACATCAGGCCCCAATTTCATAGATACTGCTGAACATTTCAAAATACTGCTGAACATTTCAAAATACTGCTTAACATTTCCTGCTAAGCAAACCTAAGCAGGATACCAGTTACATTTGGTACTTGGGAAATGGTATCTTAGCTAGTAGTAACCTTATTCTGGTAAGCTTAATTTTGGGGGGCTTAGCAATTTTGTATGCTTAAGCAGTTCTGTGGAATTGGGTCCAGGTGAATTGGGTCAACGAAAGGATATGATGAAACAAAATAAACGCTTAGCTCTTGATATGGGGTCCGCTGGGTAGGCCAAGTGAGCCACCTTATTTTGACCTCTAAGAGAGGACGCACTAGGATGGTGACATCATATGCCACAGGTTTATCCTGGGCCTGGGCCCAATGTCATAGCTCTGCTATTACCATAAGCAAAGAATCGCGCTTACAGAAGCAGGGAATTCTGCGCTCACGTCATTTTTCACGGGTTAGCAGGGAATCTTTGCTTGTGCGCTTGCGAACTCCACGTTAATAGGCATTCTTCGCTTACACAGCAAGCGCAGAAATTCGGTGCTTGCACAGTAAGCGGAGAATGGTGATCGTTAGCGCAGAAATCGGCGGTAAGCAGAGCCATGAAATTGGGCCCTGTTATCTAAAGCTGCTGAGCACCTGTAAACTTGCTTAGCAGAAATAGTTCACATACCAAAATATGCATTACTTGTTGAGAAATGTGTTGAGCAGTGTCGGTGCTGAGCTACTTAATGGAACTGGCTATTTTTGCATCTTGTTATGAGATGCAGATGAATTTGTCAGTTCAGTACTGGAAGGTCCCCCATTACAATTTGTTTGGATTTTTTCAAATTGCTTTAGATTATTTTGAAGTGCCTGGTAAATTGATTTTATTGGCAATGTGTCTTCCCCAAAGGATTTGTTTGGAAAAGATCACCATTAATTGTGTTAGGAAAACATTTCTCAGTGATTTGATCACTTTGATTATTAGTTTTTTTCTCTGGTTTATCCCCATTTTATTTGTTCAAGTATGAAATTAAAAAAAGGTGACAGAACTGAGCTGACAAGCTGTGCGTCTCTCTTTTTGGAGAAGGTTGTGACCCTTTCTGTGAAAAATTACATTGTTATTTCTGCCTCATTCTGAAGAGGAACATGTACACCATACATATTTTCATTTGTTTAAAAGCCGCATCCCCCTTAAGGTGATCCCTCTGTTGCTGCTTCCCAGGTTGTATGGTAAACTTGGGTTTCATCCCATACGTCAGTTACAGGTTGAATGGCTTCTGATAGGCATCACCCAAACAAAGATATTGACAAAATAGGGAGACTGCCAATGTAGGGCTAGATAGCACAGTTGGTAGAGCGCTGTCACGTAAATCCGGAGCTCATAGGTTCAAGTCCTTCTCTAGTAAAATTGTCTTTGCTCAACCCAAAATTCTGTATTCATTGGACCAATCCTCCAATTAAAAATTTTAAAAATTTAAAATAGAGTTTAAATTATGCAACATCACAAGTTTCTCACACAAGTCAATTAAGAGAATGTTAGTTTTATGCCAACATAATGTTATGTGATACTTTATATTCAAAATGTTCAAATAAGTATTGTTATTTTTGAACAATTTTTGATGCCAATTTCATGTTTAAGGTGCTAGGCAACAAAATGGACACCCATAATTTGGCGACCCTGTTTGGCCCAAACATCCTGCGGAAGACTAAAGGGGGCCAGGAGAGGGATGCACACGCGATCCAGGAAGCCTCTGAGCAGGTAGAGGAGAGCAGAGAGGTGATAAGTGTGGTGCAAACTATGGCTGAACATAAGGATGTGATATTTCAGGTGGGTTTAATTGGGTGCTGTCATATATATTGGCTTAGAGGCCAATGGGTTTATTTGGGTGTTTGGGTTGTAGGAGTCTGTATGGTGTAGTTAAAGGCATTATGCAAAACTGGGAGAGCTCACAAAATAGTCAGAGACTGTTTCATGTTTTCTGTGATCAACCATATGCGTGAAATAACAAATATGTGCAAATTTGGGCTTAATCCGTTACGTTAGTCAGGAGAAAATAGTGAAAAACCATTCACAATTTTCAAACTTGTAAACACAATCAAAATCAGCTGTTGCATATTTTGTAAGTTTTCAGATACAGTTTTCTTGAATATGACTTCATTACAGAGGGAAAACAGTATGTTATCCTTACCTATCCTGTATGATAACCCTAAGAGTTGCTGAACAACAAAAGGTGGTGATATTTTGGACAGGTTTGAGTGGGATGGACATGTTAGGTGGCTATAGGTCCAGTGGGTATGTTTGTGTGTTTGGTAAGGGTTGGCTGGTTCAGTGTGGAGAACAAACAGATGACATTTATTGCTTCCTCGCCAAAAACCAGCCACTTCCTGCCAAGATTCAAAACTGTGTTTATTTGCTCCTCCTCAAATAGACGAGAATACAGCATTCAAATGTCACCTAATTAGGGTCTTCAATGTCATTTCTCGATATATAGAATGTTTTAGACATTACATCTCATTGATTCCAAGGCTGATGTTTCTGTTGTCTTCACTTTTAATGCTATTTCACTTTTTATGAGAAGTGCCTGATAATGGCATCAGATGTGGGGCAGGTTTTTCGGGTCATCATGTAAGGTGGCACTGATTTCTGTAGTTGCTTGGAAAGGGTTGTTCATGTAGTTCATTTTTTTAGGAAACCTGTCTGGCAAGATGGAAATGGGTAATCATTTTGGGTGGCTGAAGGACCACTGGGTTTCTGTGGGTGTTTGGAAATGGTTGTAGCATTCAGTGAGGTGTAAATGTCTGGCTGAACCCAAGGAGGCAGTATTGCAGGTGGGTTGAGATGGGTTAAAAGTATTTGCTAATGGGTTTGGGTGGGCGTGCATTGCTGGGTTTGTGGCTTGTAGGCTGCAGTTTCCTTGTTTGATTTAGGATCTAATTTGTTTAACGTAGTGATGGCCTTTTGGTAAAAAAATCGTGTGGGAGTTTGTAAAGGTTAAATTGCTGGAATTGTTTTTGTAATTAACAGGTACAGATGCACGGCTATCACTCATTAATGGGTGAAATTGCGCTCTCTCATGCTGAAGCGGTAGGCTGAAGCCATTTCAGGAGTGAAAATAGGTGTTTTTGCAGGTACTGGGCGCAGGTGTCTAGTCTTTCACCCACTGATGAATTCAATCAGGCGCGTACATACTGGCTTCATTTGCATAGGGGGGGTAGACAGGTCTGATGGATATAAATAGGTTGTTTGTTTAGGTACTAGGTAAGGTTGTCTGCCTGCAACTCACTGATGGGTTTAATTGGGCGAGCATCTGTTTGTCTCTTTGTAAAGGGATTGGACTGGAGTCATCTTCAGGGTGCAATAAGGGGAAGGTGTTTTTTTTTTTGGGGGGGGGGTTTCGAGGTAACAAGCAAGTTGTTGGCTACAGCTCACTAATGGAGGTAATTGAGTGAGTAGTGGTCTAGTAACAAAGGGTTCAGTTGTAGGTGTACTGGTTGAAGTTGGAAGGTATTTTTTGTTCAGGGGCTAGCACATATTGGCCTCATTGTGAACAAGTGATACGGGAGTTGTATTTAGGGTAAAGTTGGGTGAAATTAAATTCAGCATAACCAACTTATCAAGATTTTACCCTAGCACATTTAGCTTCTTAAACTTAAAATGAGGCATGGGTTGAATTAGATGGAGTACATTATGGCAAGATTATTGGAGACTGTACAAGTTTTTAGTTGCAAATTCTGACACTGAGCTGGCACTATTGATTGCAATCAATAGTACTTGTAGGGAAAGGACCCGACTAAGCAGACATCTTTGTTTTCAACCTTTTTAATGATGAATGTTTTGATTATATTCAAGTCATTATACAGTGCCAAACTCATTCAAAAATATGCTCCCCCTGTTTTTGCTGCTTTGGGGATTTGGGGTTTTTTTTGGGGGGGGGGGGTGGGGAGTTTGGCACTGTACTTAATAGAACATTAATTTCTCTGGGGTTTTTTTCTTCTTCTTTTTTTCTAGTGCTCTTTACTGCTCAGCCATGACACGCCAAAGTAAATAGTGTGTTAAAAAAAACAGCCTATTATAACAAGTAAACTTTCAGGTTGAAACCAATGTAAAAAGTCAATAATTACTAATTCTGCAATAGTTTGTATTTAATTTGAATTTGATTCTTATCAATCATCATTTTTTTAAAAACCTGTTTCCCCTGTGAAGGTGCCTGCAGAAATCCAGGATAGTGTTTTGAGGATTGCCTACGAAACAGATCCTGAAGCCCTGGACTATCTTCTGACAAAGAGGGCAGTAGCACTCGGGTAAGAACCTATATCATGCACAGAGCTCAAGTTAATACAGCTGCAAAGCATACACAGTTGTTGAGGACGGACAGAATATGGCTGAGCAGATTTGTCTAGAATGCCATATTACGTATTAGTTTCTGACTGTTTCCCAATCAGTTATTGCTGAAATTATCACCTACTTCATACATGCTTAAATAGCCTATCAGTAGTGAGACTTAACCCAGATGACTTGAACCTTTTTACCAATATTCAAATCTGTTAATTCCAAGAATCACTGATGAGACAAACTCTCAGGAGACTTCTAATAGACCTTTATCATGGTGCGGCCATCTTCAGTGTTCTCCCATTTAAACCAATGTAACCAAACCGAGGCTGGAAGGGCAAAAAGTCTTGTTCCTTTTTGTACAATGAATATTATAAACTAAGCATCCATTGCTGCTATTGGATACAAGGAGCATGACCAAGATGGTAGCAGTATGATAAAGGTCTAAAGCAGCACAACACATATCTGGTATGAGCTGTGTAAGAATTAAGGAGAAGTAGAGCTGCCACCTGTTTGTTTGTTTTTTGGGTTTTTTTCAGATTCCTGTAACTCATAAGAATTGTTTGTTTGCTGTTAACTATTTAGAAACCATAGCGGCTACGCACGGCTTCCACCAAAATGCCTTAGTGGCCGTTTCGGTTGTAAGATTTAACCTATGTCCACCCACACAAAAAGTTCAAAGCACAGGAGATGTGCTGAGTTGCCTTTTTCCATTGTTTTCCATGTTAACATAGTAACAACATTTCTACAACAGAACCAACAATCTGTTTCACATTGTTTTCTTTTCAGAAGTTTTACTGAAAAGAATGATTGGTCTCTAAAGGGCTAACACTATTTAGTTTGATTAGTTATTAGATTAACAGCTCAGTACAATACAACTCAAGACATGGAGTTACTATTATTTGTATTATTATTACATGTTTCTGGTAATGAAACTGAGGTTGTCTTATAAGTGAACTTAATCGCTGTAGCTCGCAAGCCTAAGGAAACCTGTAAACCAGGATGCTTGCTATGTGAACCAGAAACACTGGGGTTAACCCCTACTCTTCCGTGATAAGTGTTCTGGGTTCTTTTACATGCACTGCCGATCCTAGTACATGGGACCTCTGGCTTAATGTCCCATTCGAAGGACAGAGCAATTATGGTGAAGTATCTTGCTCAAGAATACAAGTTCCATGTCCGGGACTCAAACCTACACTTTGCTGATCAGAAACACTGACACTTGAGTCCGGTGCTCTTAACCGCTCGGCCACGACAATGCCACAAACCACTCTGTTGAAGTTGTCAATTCTAGCTCTTCTCAGAGCCAAGAAAACTCCTAAAAGACCATTTTCATTGAGTAACCACTAGACCACACAGGGTCGATTGATTTCATCTAGAAAGGTTTGCAGTATCACCGCATTAACACCATGAGTAAATTATCTTTGCATTAGGAATAGTGACTAATGGATTTGACTTATACTCTTCACAGATGTATTGTTACTTACTTTCTGAGTCTTGCGGAAAGATGTGAAACTGTTCAGAGCAACCATTTTAGCAAAGAGTTGGATTGCATTTCAATATTATTGTATGTGCCCTGCTACCGATTCTGAAATAGAGAGGATATACTTATGCACTGTGGGACACAACCCTTACTCATGATCATTTGTATTCCTACCACACCAGGTGTATTGAGCCAGGCGAGATGGAGTCCAGCTTCGTTGACGATGGGGGCTCCCATAGCTCCTCACCCCCATGCACACCAGAGGAGATCCTCATGCCATTCCATGCCCTCCATGGACACGAACAACGACTCTTCAGCTCTCCTGATGATCTCTACACCTGCCGGAATAAATCATCGGAGTTCAATGAGGAAACAGGTCAAATGACCAGGGAACAGATGCTGCAGTCCAAACAGAAGTCAATGTCGTTGCCTCGTGCAGCTCCCATCATCGACAGCCGCTTCCCGAGCAGCCCCAAAATTGCAAGGACAGGTTGTGAGGACCGACTGAGCACCCCAGTGCCATCGCAGGACCGGGGCAGCGGTGTCGGTGCCAAGAACAAACGGGGTCGACACAGCAGCGAGAATCTAGACGAGAACTCACAGTGGGTCACTGACTCCTCATCTTCCTCCACGATATCCCCACCGACGAGACTAACTCGCGGAATCTCCAACGAGAAACAGGTGTTTTCCCCACTGTCCCCGCATTCACCTCGCCGTATATCTGGTCCGGTTTCCCCCCTTGTGGGCCACCCACCCGAGAGACAATTCAGCTCACCAGCAAACATGGAAGGAAGTGCGGGAACCCTCTCCCCTAATATAGATCTTTCCTATCAGTCGAGGAGTCCTAGAACGGTACGCAAGCATGCATCCGATCTCTTACCCACTCCCTGGAAGCTTAACGATGATCCATCAGAGCAAATATGGCTGCCTGTTGATGGCAGAAGGACACAGAGTGTCTCGGATGGCAACAGGCCGACCCGCCCATGTGCAATCTCTCCCTGTATACAACGGCGTGCTACGCCAAAGTCTCCGCAACTGAGGATTGCCAAAGTACCAATTGCTGCCATGGAGGAAGACTTTGATATGGATTTACCTGTGGAGAAAGCGGCCAGTCCGACAAGTCCAACAAGTCCGACCAGCCCAGAGAAAGACGGCGATCAATGGCAAGGCAAGTGGAAAACAAAGGAAGGCCAGGAGACATTAGTTTGAAGAAGAGAGACCAGAAGAGAAAAAAAAAAACACTTATCTTTCCAATTGACACATCTGACGGAAACTACTGTTTTTTTAATGCGACACTATGTGTTGACTAAAAGGATTGAGACGCCGGCCTTTGAGGC
This sequence comes from Pisaster brevispinus, assembly GCA_023634235.1. NCBI lineage: Eukaryota > Metazoa > Echinodermata > Asteroidea > Forcipulatida > Asteriidae > Pisaster > Pisaster brevispinus. The sequence goes on along the minus strand of JAMKCF010000005.1, from coordinate 12,783,183 downwards.
TGACACAGACAGACTTGGACGTAGATGAAAAAAAAAATCTGTCTCTTAAACTTTGCAGCCAGCATTAATTGATCAAACAAAAATATGTTACTTTTCAGTGGTTAATTAAGAAAAGGGGGTGCTCCACTTTTCAGCCAATATTTAAAGAAAATAAAGATTCAATTGTGAACTCTTTTGCTTTGGGAAACCATGGAGAAATCCAGAAGAAATTTAAGATTTAAAATTTTAATTTTTCTTGTCAAATAACTACTTCACAGACTACACCATTCAAGCCTTGAAAAGCTTAAGAAATTTTCCATTATTTTAAAGTCAGATTCGTACTTGAGGTAAAGTGAAAGCAGAATTCATTTCTTGACATTAGCAATGCCGTTTTAAAGCATTCACTTAAAACATGTCTCGCCTTGAATGATGTCCTCAAACCGAGCAAGGTAGAAATGTTAATTGAAGGCTTACTTTGAGGTCAGTTTATTGTTTATCAGATAGCTTTCCAGGAACGTTAGAGGCAATTTTAATTGCTCCAGTTGACTCAGCAAAAGCCTGTGACGTTTGTTCCTATGCTGGTTTCACTTAGAGTACAAATTTACCTCATGGTTACTCTTTTTTCTTTTTTTTTCTTTCTGTTTTTGAGTATAAATTTCTACCGAAGTATCTGGCAATTTCAAATTCACCTCTTTCACATTTGGATTCGCTCCGTTGGGGTGTGATTCTTGTTCAGTATTTGTATATTGTAATATTTACACTGTGATGTTTCAACATAATTATATTTCTGCACCATTTGTATAGAAGTACTTTACCATCAGTAAAGTGTCACTGATGATGGAAGTTCAGCCAGGACTCCATTTCATAAAGCACACAAACTCACTGAGCAGAAAAGGGTTACCAGCCATACTGCCTTGTATTGCTTTTGACTGGTTTCCCGGATAGTTTGTCGCTCAGCAGATCAATTTTTCGCTAAGCAGCTTCATCACCTGAAACATCCATGTAAGTGACTCTTGCTGTTTTCTGGTAGGCGTCATTGGTGTTTTGAAAATGGGAAGCAGTCGCCATGACTGCCGATGCCAAATCTTCAAAATTGAAATTAATGTGTAATTATAAACAGTCAAGAGAGGGAGACATTTTAAGCGACTTTTGTGGGCTTCATTTGAAGAAGAAAAAATTAAATTGGATAAATTAAATTGTTATAAAGCAAAAGTTGTGAAATAAGAGGTCCTATTACATAAACAAACACTGCTAATGCAGAGTGTTTGCAGGCAGCAACGATTTGAGTTGCCGAAATAGTCTACCTCTTTTTGAAGTCTCGAGTGACTTGGAGTGTGAACTCAACTTGAAATCCATTTCTCCAACATCATTTTTGTATTCAATATGGCAACCAATAAATGCTCCAAAAAAGGGAAATTAATTATCTGTTACTTCACACACCGTAGCCCCTGTTTTTTAATCATAGATGTTTTTAACCATCAGTCAACATGAGTAATAGCCAAAGTATGGAGTGAGCAAATTGTGCAATTGACTGGACAGAGGTGCAAGGACTTGTAACTTGTCTGCCTTTTAGAAAGAAAAATTTGTTTGGGTTCATTGGGCCAGTGCGCAACCTATCAAGCCACTATTAACAAGTAACATGGTGAGTTAAATTTATTACCGATGTCTTGCTTGATTGCAAATGAACTCTCAGTTTGAAATTCCTCAGACGAAGGAGAGTATTGCTGCAAAGAGCAAGCTTTTGTGTTTTCTTGAAAGACGCCAAATATACGAGAAACACAATTTCCTTTGGATGTGGATAATGGCGCATGGGTACCAGGTATAACCAATCTGGAGGTTGCAATACACACCTGAATATGTGCCTGGAATTTTAGGACCAGTTTTGACAATGGGTTACTTTGGAACGCTAAGTGACCTGTGAGGTAAATTTCCATTGTTTATGTAGTTCTGAGCTTGCGCACATTACCGAGAACAATGGATTTACTTGGCAAGTCTGCTGCCACCTAGCACCCCAAAAGTCAAAAGTCCCCCATTACTGGTGTCCACTGGCCCAGCCTCCGACAGTTTCAAATAACCATTTGTGGTTAAAGCACTAAGATGTTGTTAATCATTGAATGACATTCTCACAAAGCACAAGATTTCAGTCAGTTTTTCATCTGCTTACTCCAAAGTCTTTAGAAAGTTTCCAAGACATCTCTGTGCAGCTGGTGAGTTTCTGTTGGTATCCCGACATCAAACAGCTGAGCTGCTCTTGTCAACATGATTGTGAACAAACACACTGGGGCTCAATATCATTAATGGCTCATTGCTTAATGCAGCGTTCTTCTCGTAGAATCACAATATTCTGGCAAACAAGTTTAGTGTGGGTTAAACGCATCCATTAAACTCTGCTTACTATTGGGAATGTCTACCAATTGCAACCGCGTGGAGAGAGTTTGGGACAGTATGCTCCGAAAAGCAATACATCACCACACCCAAAAAGTACAATGCAGCAATCCAAAGAGGGCAGCTTGTTTCATTTTGTAACAAGATTTGAACATCAAGTAATAAACCACAAGGGGAAACTTACTGTGTTAATTTTAAATAATTGAACAGTCGGTTTCCTTTGTGGTTTATTACTTGATATTTGAAACACAAAGTCACATCCCCTTAAGGTGATTCTTGCTGCTGCCGCTTCCCAGGTTGCATTGTAAGCGTGGGTGTGATCCCTGACTAAATCCATGTTAATCCAGAGGCCAGAGGTTCAAGTCTTGCTCTAGCCAATTCTTTTTTTTTTCAACCCAAAAGGTTTTGAACATGTTGGATTCTCAGATCTGCACTGGCAGTTTGCGATTGGTCAAGTCACTAAGAGGCCGAGCTCAATGGTTTGATCTCTTTTCTGTGCTAGGCTATGTTAAAAACTAATGAAAAATTATGCAAGGAAGTAGTGTACAAACAAATAATTACTATATGTAAATTGAACTTTCCTACGAGCACGTCTTTTCTTCAATCACTTCTTTCCTGCATCGCATTAACAGAGCCATGATATTGGGCTTCAAAAGAGTTTGAAAAAAACATAACCCACAATGTTATATATAAAAAAAATGAACCTGTGACAGTGACAGTCTATGACACTGACCGTGACTAACATTACATTACTTGTAACGCTGTTACCTACATATGGGTAATAAAGTCACCGTTGGTTACAAAGTCTGTTTATATATTATCTTTGTATAAATTATTACATATTATATAAAAAAAAGTATAGAAATATATCTTAATGCAGAACAGTAACTCAGTATTATTGTTCATATGAAATAATGTAAAGTGTATCTGTTTACAAAATGTGTTAATGTAATCGTAGGGTATACACAAGATGTGACTAGCTATACAGGAAATTAGATGAATGCAAGTTTCTTTAACTGATGTTGTATGTATTAACCATGGTTGCCAAGTCAAATGAGTGTACATCATTGAGCTGGAGGCAAAAACGCAAAGTCAAATGGAGAAAAGTGTTTGCAATCTTGAGAAGGTCTTGTAATATTACGACCTTCATGTCAGGAGCAGTTAACTGCAATGACAAGAATTGATGACGGTCAAATCTTGCAGTGGTTTGTTGACAACATTTATGTGCTTTGAAATTTGTAATCGTAATTGCAAATGGTTTGTTTTTCTAAATATTGCAATTGTTTGTGGACAGCAAAGTCTTCTTGAGAGCCATTAAGAGACATTGATGAGGGATTACAGATTAATTATCAAAGGATTGTTTGTTATTAGAGCCACTTCTTTTAACAGCTTCCATAAACCAGAAATTATGAATCAAAAATTTGTGAAGAAAAACAAGTTTCTCACAGGTAGAAAACAAAACTCAGAAAAACACTCACTGTACCACCTGATTCAGAGGCAGTGCCAAGCTTGTCCTTATGTTGTGCAATGATGGGAAATAAACACCTGTAAAAAATCATAACATAAATGAGATTGTTTGACCCTGGTCCAAGCCAATTATTAAGGGAAGTTAATTACACAGATTTGGATGTTAATTTCTGGATTGCATGTCCTCGATCACAGCTCTATGATGTACAAACGTAGACATACAGCGGTGTCGCCATTTTTGTTGTGCATAATCGTGCTCGACAGCTAGTGCAGTGCAGGGAAAGGCTGAAGACCTGAACTGCGTCAGTATTGAGATACACCTGCAATATAAGGCTCATCATGTAACTCCCCTTCACCGCCATCGGACTCTTTATCTTCTTGTGCAATCTGAATATCATTATAATGTGAACAGTGTACGTGCTGTGCGTGCAACAACTCATGGCTGCCTGCCCCGGTCTCCGAGTAGAGGTATCGATTGTGAATGAATCAAGTTATTTGATTTGGGTGATGGGCATGACACAGGTGCTCTGTCGCAATGTCAAGGTGGCTGCTGCAAAATTGAAATAGGAAGAGTTCACCGGGGTGCATTTAGCAACCCAAAACTAGATATTTGTGAATGGATTTTTGCAAGATCTCTTAAAGCAGACATTTTTATTTTTTACAAAGTTTAAAATAAGAAAAACACAAAAATAAGCAAACATGCTTTCTTGGCTAGATTGAATGTTGTGACCATCATGCTAAACTGATATTGGGTTTTAAGGTTTATTCAGTAAGCTGCATTCTGGAGCAGGGGAAATTGATTCGAGTTTTTGCAATTTTTTTAACCATGCTCCCAATTTTTTTAAGAGATATTTATCAACTCCAATAAAATTTAAGCGTTGCATGTGCAGACTGCATATTTCACATGAAAAGATTAAAGTGTGGTACATGAGTATTTAATGCTTTGTGCTTTGGTGGCTCTTACAGTTGTTAGCCTTAACCCCCAGGTATATCAAAGCCGAGCCATTCTAAATCCGGCAGAATCCTGTCGCATATGGTAACTCAACACCTGTGGACTTTTGACAAGCTATGGGGCGCCCCATTGCAACAGTGGTTGATATTTATTGTTAATTGAAGAACAAATTGAGCTGCTTACAAACTCATTGAAACTGATGGTACCGAGTTGAAACTTTTAGCACAGAGCATTTCATGTCGGACTGTATCAAAGCATTTTCTTATAAATGTAGAAGAAAAACAAATCACTTTCATAAAATAGATTAATAAATTTCACTTGCTCTTAAAAAACTTCAGGGCTAGTACATGCCAAGTAGTAAACAGTACTAATGTGAGATGTTCACATGTTTAGCAGGCAGCAATGTACTTTGATTTTTCCTGCAGGAACATTTTGAGTTTGCCGGTCAAACAGTCACTTTTAATAATATTGGTGTAATAGAGAAGTTTTAATTGTATTTAATAAGAGACAATCAATATTCATAAAATAGGTGGAGATTTTTCAGTGGCTGGTTTTTCTTTTTTTTGGGGGGGGGGTGGGGGTAATTTTCATTTTCTTGACTGCACCGTTTGTTTGTTTTTCTGACGTTGTCTTTCAATATCACAGTGAAGAATGTGTCCACTTTAGCTAACACCCCAAACATTTAGATGAAATATCGTTCAAATTGGATAAACAGAGTCCATCCAAATTTCACTGAAAGTTATTGCCATAAGTTGTCATTTTTGGAAGGATCTCAATTTATATGAGGATTATTAAATGGATGCAAAAGGCTGTAACTTATTCAGATCTTTGAACATATCAGCCATGCTGAGGAGTTTCCTTTTTGTTTTGTTTTTGTTGTGCACAGTTGAACCAATTGTTTTGTTTTTTATTCTTTGATAAATAAGAATGCTAGAAGTCCCAGGAATTTGGGACAAGGTGACTAGGCAGTTTTGCTAGTCTTGTTGCAAGAAGTTAGTAAAACCACGCACACTGAGCACTACATGCACATTGCGACAATTCCACCGATAGAGGGCGTTCTCTGGAAGACACGAACCCATGTGGTGGGCTTTGGGTGATAGAATAAGTCAGGTTTTCGTAACAGCGCCCACTATCGTCGGATGGTTCTTGTATGCATGATAGTGTGTGGACATCAGCGTCTTGCACCAAGACTACCATTTTGCTTGAGAACTGTACTTCCATTGAAAAACTGAAATTTCTGTAGTGACATTTTGATGAGACACCAGGCTAGGGCCAAGGCCCGGTAATTGAAGACCTACAACGTTGTTATCTTCATCTACAGATGGCTTTATCCTTGATTCTTTTGTATAATAGTCTTAAGGACTTTCTATTTGTAAACAAATAATACACTGTTTTTATGATTGGTTTCTTTGATCAGCTTACTATAAGTTATTCAGAGAAGGATGTTATTCCCGCAAAAGAGGAACTATTTATAAATATTTTTGCTCACAAATAACTCTTATAGTTTCCCCCAAACAAACGGGTATTATGTTTTCATTTTTAAGAAGTGCTTTTACTAGTATTTATAGTAGATTGCTGAATGTTGCGGAATATTTCACTAGTTTTTCAGTGAAAGGCAGACTGTGATTTCAACGAGTAGGACTGTGCACTCATGTTTACCAACTCTGTTGATCTTACAAAGTTTGTCTCCATTTTTAGGGTGTGTACGATTTTATGATTTTTATAATAACAAACGCAGCCAAACTAGAGAGGGTTTGGTAGAATTTTAGATATTCATGATAGGCACCTAAGAGTAAAGTAAGTCTCAGTCAGTCGGGTTATACAATAATAAGGCAGTGGGAAACTAGAATGCTAGATGGCCCCAGACATACCAATGTCAATTGATTACAGAACTTTCTGAGCATGCACACATTTCTGAGACATTGGATTTATACCCTTTAAGTCTGCTGCCACCTAGTGTCCCCAAAAGGCTCCCATTGTGTTAACATCGCTGGAGGTCTTCGTAGCCACAGTAGAATTCTTCCTCTGTGCTGTACAATGTAGTATTCGTATGAGAGTGAAAGTCCTCCAGCCCTCTTTATAGACCTCATGCACTATGTTGTCACTAGAGGGCGCCCTCTCACATAGAGGTCAAAAGAAGATTGCTATAGACCCCTTGCATAACCTGCAACGTTGCTTGAACAGCTATCGTCCAATGAACTGCCTCCTTCTGCCTCAGTGAGGGCGCTGTTTGAGAGTGTGGCGTCATATGCAAGGGGTTTATAAAGTGAATCATCGCATACACTGCACAGACACATATGTAGTTGTGTGTTTTCCATTGTTTTGAATAATCTTACTTCAAAGATGCTGCCGGGATTACCTCAATGCATGAGGTCTATAAGGTGTATCAGAAACAATGTACTCACAGCTGTTGGCAGTCAGTTTAGTCAAAGGCAATGTTTCTTAGCAGATTTGGGTCAACTGCTACTGGCTTCATAAGCGAATCCCATGTTATCATTTTGGTTTTTAACCCCTAAGCTGATATGTCCTAAGCAGTGTATTCTCGGTACTTTCCAATTCCTTGCTGCAAAATGAAACTCCACAGGCAAATTGTTTATTATGGACACCTACTTATTTTAGCTTACCAGTATAAATGAGGCTAACACCTCTATGGGATTACTCCCTGGTCAAAGATAGTTAATTGTAAGTTTTATCATTAAAGTTAATATTTCAATATAAAAACTGCCATTTTGAAAGAACAGATTTACACTCTCGAAAGAACAGGCAGTGTTATGGTTTTTTTTTCTTCTTCCTGTTTCTGAAGCACTGCCCTAAGTTGATTGTATAATGTATACTGCATGGCTCTCGCCCTCAAAAACGGTACCCTGGAAATGTCCAACATTTATAACATTTCCATGGTTTGATTTTACCCATTTTCATGGTACTGTGTATGAGAAAAACTGACCAAGGCCTCCATTCAATCAGAGCGTCCCTGGTTGGACATTTCCCTTCTCCTACCTACTCAAGTCTATCAAGGCTTAGAGCTTATTTGAGGCCATAAAAAAACATTCAAATTTGGAGAATAAAAATATATCTCTCACCAATATGTATACAGATCACTTTATTTAAACCCAACAAAATGGCTGGAGAAAAAATTCAGCATTTTCTGGAAGTGATTTTTCCCTTAGCCACACCCATCAGTCCCCATCAGGAGGCATTTGGGAAATTATTTATGAATATATAATATCATAACATGTCAATTTGTGCATTCTTGTTGTTTAAGGTCTGATACTGAGTTATGTTGCAGCACTGGAGCTTGTGAAAATAGTAGCTGTGACTTGTCTGTACAGCAGTAAGAAGTCATAATAAATGAATGTCACCTCATATCTAAAAGAAAGACAAACTGACTTTTCTTCTTCACTTTGTGGTCTGTATAAAGGTTTAGGTTGGGGTGGGGGTTTGGGGAGGGGTAACAGGAGACCAGAAGGGTAGAGGGAATGGAAGGATATTGGAAAGAGCCCCCCCCCCCCCCGCCTCCCACAAAAAAATTCCAATTAATTTAAAAAAAGCCAAAATAAGTCAATTCTTCCCCCCGAAGAGCTCCATCCAAGTAATGTAAGCTAAGTTGTACTAATGAGTCTTGAGAACCATTTTGAAAGAGCTGAGAGAGGATGTGCTAGATCATATAAGTGTAGGGAGAATGATCCAAACGAGGGGCAGCTAAAGATCTCTCCTCCCCAAATCAGTCTGATCTTGAAGTTGTTGATTCGCAGACCAGAGACTTGAAATGTTTCCACAGCTTCTGAAGAAGTTAAACTCTTGCTCCTTATTGTGGCTGATGAACCTACTGGTCCTAAAAACCTTGTCTCTGTTGGTCCCAGCATTCACCACTTACGGCCATCATCCTCTGCTTACTCGAATAGAGCTAGAGCACAGGTTTTGCTGATTAGAAAACTCACTGCTGCACTCCAACCACTGTGCTGTCATCCATGTGACGGCACAGGTTGTGCTGATTAGTAAACTCACTGAGTACCTCAACCACTGCAGGTCATCCATGTGACGGCACAGATTGTGCTGAATAGTAAATTCACTGCTACACTCCACTGCAGGTCATCGATAAGACGGCACAGGCTGTGCTGATATGTTAGCTTCCCACAGTTAAATTCACAGGCATTCTACACTAATGTTTGGGTAAATAACACAATTATTATTCTTTATCCCTGATGCAAATTGAATAACTATTCAAATTGTTGCGATGCTCTCTGCGAAAACGTAGGATTCTAACTGCCTCTAGCTACAGGGCAAACTCGGTGGTCTTTTTGTAAGACATTTGCTGTAGAATGGCAAAGGTTCTGGGTTCTAATCCCACCTGAGCATTATGCTATGATTTTATTTCACATGACTTGGGAAAAGTTCTGTGTATTGACCCAAATGCATCTGACATCATCATTTTGAGAGTCATTGTCCCAGTGTGTTGTACAGTTTAGTGCAAATTTCAAGTTTAGCGGCGTTTACACATTTACCTGTTGATTCCCAAAACGGGGTGCTTAGCACAGACACCACTGTGGCGTGTTTGCATGGGGCAAATACAGTGCATAACACATACGGTGTGCTTAGCACTGTGGCGTGTTTGCATGGGGCAAATACAGTGCATAACACATACTGGTGTATTGGTCAAAAAGTAAAAGAAATAATATTCTTCATCTCCGATACAAATTTGCCTACTACCAAGATGTATGTTAGATGTTGTAACTTTATCTTCTTGATCTTTTACAGGCCTCTTGTCCAGGTTATTTCCATTTTTCCCATTCACCTTCCTGAAGGAATTGTTGAGAAGTTTTCCAAAGTGAGCAGAATTTAGTTCACACTACAAGAGGGTAAGTAATGAAGTGTTAAAGGGACATTGAGAGAGATTGAAGTCATTATTATGACTTGTGTATCTCATAAATATTACTTAATTGCCACAATTCATATCTATGACTTATGCTGACTAATAATTATGAGATATAAGTTATAGTTATGACTTGTACAAAGTCATAATTATGACTTCCTTTTATTTTCCTCAATGTCCCTTTAACCCTTCCTTTGGTAAGTTGATGGCCTGAAGGTTAAACATTGTTTCAAGTACTGTTGGTTTTGAAAAACTTACTCATGTTCAAGCAATTTTTGAGAACTCCACAATAGTTTCAAAGAATATTGTTAAGCCTTGACTTACCATGAATTTACAGTCAGAGAGCTGTAAGTTTACTACAGACAGTGTTAGTTTCAGCCTTAAACTACAATTTCATGGTATAAACTTTGTGACATCACAGGTTGTGCTGATTAGTAAACTCACTGTTACACTCCAACCACTGCAGGTCATCCATGTGACGGCACAGGTTGTGCTGATTAGTAAACTCACTGCTACACTCCAACCACTGCAGGTCATTCATCTGACGGCACAGGTTGTGCTATTTAGTAAACTCACTATTACCCTCCAACCACTGCAGGTCATCCATGTGACGGCACAGGTTGTGCTGATTAGTAAACTCACTGCTACACTCCACTGCAGGTCATCCATGTGACGTCACAGGTTGTGCTGATTAGTAAACTCACTGCTACACTCCACTGCAGGTCATCGATGTGACGGCACAGGTTGTGCTGATTAGTAAACTCACTGAATACCTCAACCACAACAGGTCATCCATGTGACGGCACAGGTTGTGCTGATTAGTAAACTCACTGCTACACTCCACTGCAGGTCATCCATGTGACGGCACAGGCTGTGCTGATTAGTAAACTCACTGAGTACCTCAATCACTGCAGGTCATCCATGTGACGTCACAGGTTGTGCTGATTAGTAAACTCACTGCTACACTCCAACCACTGCAGGTCATCCATGTGGCGGCACAGGTTGTGCTGATTAGTAAACTCACTGCTACACTCCAACCACTGCAGGTCATCCATGTGACGGAACAGGTTGTGCTGATTAGTAAACTCACTGCTACACTCCAACCACTGCAGTTTATCCATGTGACGGCACAGGTTGTGCTGATTAGTAAACTCACTGCTACACTCCACTGCAGGTCATCCATCTGACATCACAGGTTGTGCTGATTTGTAAACTCACTGCTACACTCCACTGCAGGTCAACCATGTGATGGCACAGGTTGTGCTGATTAGTAAACTCACTATTACCCTCCAACCACTGCAGGTCATCCATGTGACGGCACAGGTTGTGCTGAATAGTAAACTCACTGCTACACTCCAACCACTGCAGTTTATCCATGTGGGGGTAAAGGTTGTGCTGATTAGTAAACTCACTGCTACACTCCAACCACTGCAGGTCATCCATGTGACGGCACAGGTTGTGCTGATATGTTAGCTTCCCACAGTTAAATTCACAGGCATTCTACACTAATGTTTGGGTAAATAACACAATTATTATTCTTTATCCCTGATGCAAATTGAATAACTATTCAAATTGTTGCGATGCTCTCTGCGAAAACGTAGGATTCTAACTGCCTCTAGCTACAGGGCAAACTCGGTGGTCTTTTTGTAAGACATTTGCTGTAGAATGGCAAAGGTTCTGGGTTCTTATCCCACCTGAGCATTATGCTATGATTTTATTTCACATGACTTGGGAAAAGTTCTGTGTATTGACCCAAATGCATCTGACATCATCATTTTGAGAGTCATTGTCCCAGTGTGTTGTACAGTTTAGTGCAAATTTCAAGTTTAGCGGCGTTTACACATTTACCTGTTGATTCCCAAAACGGGGTGCTTAGCACAGACACCACTGTGGCGTGTTTGCATGGGGCAAATACAGTGCATAACACATACGGTGTGCTTAGCACTGTGGCGTGTTTGCATGGGGCAAATACAGTGCATAACACATACTGGTGTATTGGTCAAAAAGTAAAAGAAATAATATTCTTCATCTCCGATACAAATTTGCCTACTACCAAGATGTATGTTAGATGTTGTAACTTTATCTTCTTGATCTTTTACAGGCCTCTTGTCCAGGTTATTTCCATTTTTCCCATTCACCTTCCTGAAGGAATTGTTGAGAAGTTTTCCAAAGTGAGCAGAATTTAGTTCACACTACAAGAGGGTAAGTAATGAAGTGTTAAAGGGACATTGAGAGAGATTGAAGTCATTATTATGACTTGTGTATCTCATAAATATTACTTAATTGCCACAATTCATATCTATGACTTATGCTGACTAATAATTATGAGATATAAGTTATAGTTATGACTTGTACAAAGTCATAATTATGACTTCCTTTTATTTTCCTCAATGTCCCTTTAACCCTTCCTTTGGTAAGTTGATGGCCTGAAGGTTAAACATTGTTTCAAGTGCTGTTGGTTTTGAAAAACTTACTCATGTTCAAGCAATTTTTGAGAACTCCACAATAGTTTCAAAGAATATTGTTAAGCCTTGACTTACCATGAATTTACAGTCAGAGAGCTGTAAGATTACTACAGACAGTGTTAGTTTCAGCCTTAAACTACAATTTCATGGTATAAACTTTGTGACATCACAGGTTGTGCTGATTAGTAAACTCACTGTTACACTCCAACCACTGCAGGTCATCCATGTGACGGCACAGGTTGTGCTGATTAGTAAACTCACTGCTACACTCCAACCACTGCAGGTCATTCATCTGACGGCACAGGTTGTGCTATTTAGAAAACTCACTATTACCCTCCAACCACTGCAGGTCATCCATGTGACAGCACAGGTTGTGCTGATTAGTAAACTCACTGCTACACTCCACTGCAGGTCATCCATGTGACGTCACAGGTTGTGCTGATTAGTAAACTCACTGCTACACTCCAACCACTGCAGGTCATCCATGTGATGTCACAGGTTGTACTGATTAGTGAACTCACTGCTACAATTGAACCACTGCAGGTCATCCATGTGACGACACAGGCTGTGCTGATTAGTAAACTCACTGAGTACCTCAATCACTGCAGGTCATCCATGTGACGTCACAGGTTGTGCTGATTAGTAAACTCACTGCTACACTCCACTGCAGGTCATCCATGTGACGTCACAGGTTGTGCTGATTAGTAAACTCACTGCTACACTCCACTGCAGGTCATCGATGTGACGGCACAGGTTGTGCTGATTAGTAAATTCACTGCTACACTCCACTGCAGGTCATCGATGTGACGGCACAGGTTGTGCTGATTAGTAAACTCACTGCTACACTCCACTGCAGGTCATCCATGTGACGTCACAGGTTGTGCTGATTAGTAAACTCACTGCTACACTCCACTGCAGGTCATCGATGTGACGGCACAGGTTGTGCTGATTAGTAAATTCACTGCTACACTCCACTGCAGGTCATCGATGTGACGGCACAGGTTGTGCTGATTAGTAAACTCACTGCTACACTTCATCACAGGTCATCGATGTGACGGCACAGGCTGTGCTGATATGTTAGCTTCCCACAGTTAAATTCACAGGCATTCTACACTAATGTTTGGGTAAATAACACAGTTTTATTCTTTATCCCCGATGCAAATTGAATAACTATTAAAATTGTTGCGATGCTCTCTGCGAAAATGTAGGATTATAACTGCCTCTAGCTACAGGGCAAACTCGGTGGTCTTTTTGTAATGGCAAAGGTTCTGGGTTCTAATCCCACCTGAGCATTATGCTATGATTTTATTTCACATGACTTGGGAAAAGTACTGTGTATTGACCCAAATGCACCTGACATCATCAGCATTGTCCCAGTGTGTTGTACAGTTTAGTGCAAATTTCAAGTTTAGCAGCGTTTGCACATTTACCTGTTGACTCCCAAAACGGGGTGCTTAGCACTGACACCACTGTGGCGTGTTTGCATGGGGCAAATACAGTGCATAACACATACTGGTGTATGGGTAAAAAATTAAAAGAAATAATAATCTTCATCTCCGATACAAATTTGCCTACTACTAAGATGTATTTTAGATGTTGTAACTTTATCTTCTTGATCTTTTACAGGCCTCTTGTCAAGGTTATTTCCATTTTCCCATTCACCTTCCTGAAGGAATTGTTGAAAAGTTTTCCAAAGTGAGCAGAATTTAGTTCCCACTACAAGAGGGTAAGTAATGAAGTGTTAAAGGGACATTGAGAGAGATTGAAGTCATTATTATGACTTGTGTATCTCATAAATATTACTTAATTGCCACAATTCATATCTATGACTTATGCTTACTCATAATTATGAGATATAAGTTATAGTTATGACTTGTACCAAGTCATAATTATGACTTCCTTTTATTTTCCTCAATGTCCCTTTAACGCTTCCTTTGGTAAGAATTGTGTATCGGTAACAATGTTTTATGTGTCTGGAAATTCTGTTTATATTGAAAATGTTGATGGCCTGAAGGTTAAACATTGTTTCAAGTACTGTTGGTTTTGAAAAACTTACTCATGTTTAAGCAATTTTTGAGAACTCCACAATAGTTTTAAAGAATATTGTTAAGCCTTGACTTTACAGTCAGAGAGCTGTAAGTTTACAACAGACAGTGTTAGTTTCAGCCTTAAACTACAATTTCATGGTATAAACTTTGAGTAATAATTTTGTCTGAAATGCTGTTATCTTTGCGAAATCAATTTATGGTTGAATCTGTTTATATTGATGCAATCATCAGAAACCATAATCCTTCATGCTGATTTCTCAAAAACAAGAGCAACTATTTTCATGAAGACAAGAGAATTATGGCGATGTACTCCTCCAAAATTCAATCACTTTGATTTTTTTCAACTGACACTTGCACTTAGTTCAAGTTTGTTTTTAAAGGAATTCCTGTGAAGAAAACACCTTATGATTTCATAGTTTGTATGGTGTTGCATGGTGAAGGCACAATGTGTGGTTCTGAGAAAGACGATGGTTTAATTGTCGTTTCAAACTGTATGCTCTGTACATCATCAGAAGATTGTGTTTTTAACTAAAGTGTATATATTATTAATTATTGATTTGATTGGAATGTTTTATATGATTCAGGTTCCTTGTGCATGAAGTTGTTTCTCCATAGTCACACTCACCAACAATTCTTCATGAAGGAAATGTCCTACAAAAGAAATCCTTATCCACAGAGGGTAAGCCTTGCATCTCTTTCTGTTTCTTTTACAACTATATTAGATCTTGTTGGTAGATTTAGGTCTCCCACTCTACTAGTAATGCCCTATCCCCAACCGGCCCTGTCTACCATTCTTCTTTGAATGTAATCTTTAGAAATTGATAACGCATTCAATGAGAACATACTTTTCATAAGACTATGCATTTCTGTATAATCATAAAAACACACACAGGCATGACAGACAGATATGTAAAAACTTGTTTTTCAAAATCTTTATGGTTAAATGGTAATCAAAAATACAATACTAAGACATGTTGAATATAGAACATTGTCAATTCCAGAAATATACTTAGAGTGACCTTTATTTGGCTGATTGAGACTAGGTCAAATGCTGCAGCTGTTCATGGTAGCTATTGGAGTTTACTATTTTGGGTTTTCTACCCTACACCAATGTATACTAAGTGTTTTCCAGAGTCTTTGATTTTTTGAACCCACAACCCCCACATTCTATAGCAGATGTCTTAAGCACTAGATCACTGAGCATGCCTGGTGATAAGAGGCCATTTGAAATCCTGCTACAAGCAGCGGATACCATGTTAATGATTGCATTGGAGATAGAGAATATCAGTTTTGGTTTTATTTTACACCAATGTGTGATACACACTGCATACTCAGTGCTTTCCTGAGTTCTTTAGAAAACTCACAGGCCTACTCGGCTGAGATTTGAACCAACAACTCTCGTAGAACAGACGTCTCATCCATGTGACAGCACAGGTTGTGATAATAAGTAAACTCACTGCTACACTCAAACCCTTTCAGGTTATCCATGTGACAGCACAGGTTGTGCTGATTTGTAAACTCACTGCTACACTCCACTGCAGGTCATCGATGTGACGGCGCAGGTTGTGCTGATAAGTAAACTCACTGCTACACTCCAACCAATGCAGGTCATCCATGTGACGGCACAGGTTGTGCTGATTAGGAAACTCACTGTTACACTCCAACCACTACAGGTCATTCATGTGACGGCGCAGTATGTGCTGATTAGTAAACTCACTGCTACACTCCAACCACTGCAGGTAATCCATGTGATGGCACAGGTTGTGCTGATTAGTAAACTCACTGCTACACTCCACTGCAGGTCATCCGTGTGACGACAAAGGTTGTGCTGATTAGTAAACTCACTGTTACACTCCAACCACTGCAGGTCATCCATGTGACGGCACAGGTTGTGCAGATAAGTAAACTCACTGCTACACTCCAACCACTGCAGGTAATCCATGTGACGGCACAGGTTGTGCTGATTAGTAAACTCACTGCTACACTCCACTGCAGGTCATCCATGTGATGACACATGTTGTGCTGATTAGTAAACTCACTGCTACACTCCAAACACTGCAGGTCATCTATGTGACTGCAAAAGTCGTGCTGATTAGTAAACTCACTGCTACACTCCAACCACTGCAGGTCATCCATGTGACAGCACAGGTTGTGCTGATTAGTAAACTCACTGCTACACTCCACTGCAACTCATTGATGTGACGGCACAGTTTGTGCTGATTAGTAAACTCACTGCTACACTCCACTGCAGGTCATTGATGTGACGGCACAGGTTGTGCTGATTTGTAAACTCACTGCTACACTCGGCGGCAGGTCATCGATGTGACAACACAGGTTGTGCTGATTTGTAAACTCACTGCTACACTCCACTGCAGGTCATCGATGAGACAGCACAGATTGTGCCGTCTCATTGAAAACTCACTGCTACACTCCACTGCAGGTCATCGATGTGACAGCACAGTTTGTGCTGATTTTTAAACTCACTGCTACACTCCAACCATATAGTTCATCCATGTGACGTCACAGGTTGTGCTGATTAGTAAACTCACTGCTACACTCCACCTCAGGTCATCCATGTGACGGCACAGGTTGTGCTGATTTGTAAACTCACTGCTACATTCCACTACAGGTCATTGATGTGACGGCACAGGTTGTGCTGATTTGTAAACTCACTGCTTCACACCACTGCAGGTAATCGATGTGACGACAAAGGTTGTGCTGATTAGTAAACTCACTGTTACACTCCAACCACTGCAGTTCATCCATGTGACGTCACAGGTTGTGCTGATTTGTAAACTCACTGCTACACTCCACGGCAGGTCATCAATGTGACGGTGTAGGTTTCGCTGATTTGTAAACTCACTGCTACACTCCAACCACTGCAGGTCATCCATGTGGCGGCACAGGTTGTGCTGATTAGTAAACTCACTGCTACACTCCAATCACTGCAGGTCATCCATGTGTCGGCATAGATTGTGCTGATTAGTAAACTCACTGCTACACTCCAACCACTGCAGGTCATCGATGTGACAGCAAAAGTTGTGCTGATTAGTAAACTCACTGCTACACTCCACTGCAACTCATTGATGTGACGGCACAGGCTGTGCTGATTTGTAAACTCACTGCTACACTCCACTGCAGGTCATCCATGTGACGTCACAGGTTGTGCTGATTTGTAAACTCACTGCTACACTCCACTGCAGGTCATGGATGTGATGGCACAGGTTGTGCAGATAAGTAAACTCACTGCTACACTCCAACCACTGCAGGTCATCCATGTGGCGGCACAGGTTGTGCTGATTAGTAAACGCACTGATATAGTCCAACCGCTGCAGGTCATCCATGTGTCGGCATAGATTGTGCTGATTAGTAAACTCACTGCTACACTCCAACCACTGCAGGTCATCTATATGACAGCAAAAGTTGTGCTGATTAGTAAACTCACTGCTACACTCCAACCACTGCAGGTCATCCATGTGACGGCACAGGTTGTGCTGATTAGTAAACTCACTGCTAGACTCCACTGCAACTCATTGATGTGACGGCACAGGTTGTGCTGATTTGTAAACTCACTGCTACACTCGATGGTAGGTCATCGATGTGACGGCGCAGGTTGTGCTGATTAGTAAACTCACTGCTACACTCCAACCACTGCAGGTCATCCATGTGACGGCACAGGTTGTGCTGATTAGTAAATTCACTGCTACACTCCAACCACTGCAGGTCATCCATGTGACGTCACAGGTTGTGCTGATTAGTAAATTCACTGCTACACCCCAACCACTGCAGATCATCGATGTGACGGCACAGGTTGTGCTGATTAGTAAACTCACTGCTACACTCCACTGCAGGCCATCGATGTGACGGCACAGTTTGTGCTGATTAGTAAACTCACTGCTACACTCCACTGCAGGTCATTGATGTGACGGCACAGGTTGTGCTGATTTGTAAACTCACTGCTACACTCGACGGCAGGTCATCGATGTGACGACACAGGTTGTGCTGATTTGTAAACTCACTGCTACACTCCACTGCAGGTCATCGATGAGACAGCACAGATTGTGCCGTCTCATTGAAAACTCACTGCTACACTCCACTGAAGGTCATCGATGTGCAGCACAGTTTGTGCTGATTTTTAAACTCACTGCTACACTCCAACCATATAGTTCATCCATGTGACGTCACAGGTTGTGCTGATTAGTAAACTCACTGCTACACTCCACCTCAGGTCATCCATGGACGGCACAGGTTGTGCTGATATGTAAACTCACTGCTACATTCCACTGCAGGTCATTGATGTGACGGCACAGGTTGTGCTGATTTGTAAACTCACTGCTTCACACCACTGCAGGTAATCGATGTGACGACAAAGGTTGTGCTGATTAGTAAACTCACTGTTACACTCCAACCACTGCAGTTCATCCATGTGACGTCACAGGTTGTGCTGATTTGTAAACTTACTGCTACATTCCACTGCAGGTCATTGATGTGACGGCACAGGTTGTGCTGATTTGTAAACTCACTGCTTCACACCACTGCAGGTAATCGATGTGACGGCACAGGTTGTGCTGATTAGTAAACTCACTGCTACACTCCACTGCAGGTCATTGATGTGACGGCACAGGTTGTGCTGATTTGTAAACTCACTGCTACACTCGACGGCAGGTCATCGATGTGACGACAAAGGTTGTGCTGATTTGTAAACTCACTGCTACACTCCACTGCAGGTCATTGATGTGATGGAACAGGTTGTGCTGATTTGTAAACTCACTGCTACACTCGACGGCAGGTCATCGATGTGACGACACAGGTTGTGCTGATTTGTAAACTCACTGCTATATTCCACTGCAGGTCATTGATGTGACGGCACAGGTTGTGCTGATTTTTTAACTCACTGCTTCACACCACTGCAGGTAATCGATGTGACGACAAAGGTTGTGCTGATTAGTAAACTCACTGTTACACTCCAACCACTGCAGTTCATCCATGTGACGTCACAGGTTGTGCTGATTTGTAAACTCACTGCTACACTCCACGGCAGGTCATCAATGTGACGGTGTAGGTTCTGCTGATTAGTAAACTCACTGCTACACTCCAACCACTGCAGGTCATCCATGTGGCGGCACAGGTTGTGCTGTATAGTAAACCCACTGATATAGTCCAACAGCTGCAGGTCATCCATGTGTCGGCATAGATTGTGCTGATTAGTAAACTCACTGCTACACTCCAACCACTGCAGGTCATCGATGTGACAGCAAAAGTTGTGCTGATTAGTAAACTCACTGCTACACTCCACTACAACTCATTGATGTGACGGCACAGGTTGTGCTGATTTGTAAACTCACTGCTACACTCCACTGCAGGTCATCCATGTGACGTCACAGGTTGTGCTGATTTGTAAACTCACTGCTACAATCCACTGCAGGTCATGGATGTGATGGCACAGGTTGTGCAGATAAGTAAACTCACTGCTACACTCCAACCACTGCAGGTCATCCATGTGGCGGCACAGGTTGTGCTGATTAGTAAACGCACTGATATAGTCCAACCGCTGCAGGACATCCATGTGTCGGCATAGATTGTGCTGATTAGTAAACTCACTGCTACACTCCAACCACTGCAGGTCATCTATGTGACAGCAAAAGTTGTGCTGATTAGTAAACTCACTGCTCGCTCCAACCACTGCAGGTCATCCATGTGACGGCACAGGTTGTGCTGATTAGTAAACTCACTGCTAGACTCCACTGCAAC
Source organism: Pisaster brevispinus (assembly GCA_023634235.1). Taxonomy (NCBI): domain Eukaryota; kingdom Metazoa; phylum Echinodermata; class Asteroidea; order Forcipulatida; family Asteriidae; genus Pisaster; species Pisaster brevispinus. Next base: position 12,763,266 of record JAMKCF010000005.1, on the reverse strand, counting down.
TCATTGATGTGATGGCACAGGTTGTGCTGATTTGTAAACTCACTGCTACACTCGACGGCAGGTCATCGATGTGACGGCGCAGGTTGTGCTGATTAGTAAACTCACTGCTACACTCCAACCACTGCAGGTCATCCATGTGACGGCACAGGTTGTGCTGATTAGTAAATTCACTGCTACACTCCAACCACTGCAGGTCATCCATGTGACGTCACAGGTTGTGCTGATAAGTAAATTCACTGCTACACCCCAACCACTGCAGGTCATCCATGTGTCGGCATAGGTTGTGCTGATTAGTAAACTCACTGCTACACTCCACTGCAGGCCATCGATGTGACGGCACAGTTTGTGCTGATTAGTAAACTCACTGCTACACTCCACTGCAGGTCATTGATGTGACGGCACAGGTTGTGCTGATTTGTAAACTCACTGCTACACTCGACAGCAGGTCAACGATGTGACGACACAGGTTGTGCTGATTTGTAAACTCACTGCTACACTCCACTGCAGGTCATCGATGAGACAGCACAGATTGTGCCGTCTCATTTAAAACTCACTGCTACACTCCACTGCAGGTCATCGATGTGACAGCACAGTTTGTGCTGATTTTTAAACTCACTGCTACACTCCAACCATATAGTTCATCCATGTGACGTCACAGGTTGTGCTGATTAGTAAACTCACTGCTACACTCCACCTCAGGTCATCCATGTGACGGCACAGGTTGTGCTGATTTGTAAACTCACTGCTACATTCCACTGCAGGTCATTGATGTGACGGCACTGGTTGTGCTGATTTGTAAACTCACTGCTTCACACCACTGCAGGTAATCGATGTGACGACAAAGGTTGTGCTGATTAGTAAACTCACTGTTACACTCCAACCACTGCAGTTCATCCATGTGATGTCACAGGTTGTGCTGATTTGTAAACTCACTGCTACACTCCACGGCAGGTCATCCATGTGACGGCACAGGTTGTGCTGATTAGGAAACGCACTGATATAGTCCAACCGCTGCAGGTCATTCATGTGTCGGCATAGATTGTGCTGATTAGTAAACTCACTGCTACACTCCAACCACTGCAGGTCATCCATGTGATGGCCCAGGTTGTGCTGATTAGTAAACTCACTGCTACACTCCACTGCAACTCATTGATGTGACGGCACAGGTTGTGCTGATTTGTAAACTCACTGCTACACTCCACTGCAGGTCATCCATGTGACGTCACAGGTTGTGCTGATTTGTAAACTCACTGCTACACTCCACTGCAGGTCATGGATGTGATGGCACAGGTTGTGCAGATTAGTAAACTCACTGCTACACTCCAACCACTGCAGGTAATCCATGTGACGGCACAGGTTGTGCTGATTAGTAAACTCACTTCTACACTTCCCCTGCAGGTCATCCTTGTGATGACAAGTTCTGTGCTGATTAGTAAACTCACTGCTACTCTCCAACCACTGTAGGTCATCTATGGGACAGCATAAGTTGTGCTGATAAGTAAACTCACTGCTACACTCGACGGCAGGTCATCGATGTGACGGCGCAGGTTGTGCTGATTAGTAAACTCACTGCTACACTCCAACCACTGCAGGTCGTCCATGTGACAGCACAGGTTGTGCTGATTAGTAAACTCACTGCTACATTCCACTGCAGGTCATTGATGTGACGGCACACGTTGTGCTGATTTGTAAACTCACTGCTTCACACCACTGCAGGTAATCGATGTGACAGCACAGGTTGTGCTGATTAGTAAACTCACTGCTACACTCCACTGCAGGTCATTGATGTGACGGCACAGGTTGTGCTGATTTGTAAACTCACTGCTACACTCGTCGGCAGGTCATCGATGTGACGACACAGGTTGTGCTGATTTGTAAACTCACTGCTTCACTCCACTGCAGGTCATCGATGTGAGGGCGCAGGTTGTGCTGATTAGTAAACTCACTGCTACACTCCACTGCAGGTCATCGATGAGACAGCACAGATTGTGCCGTCTCATTGAAAACTCACTGCTACACTCCACTGAAGGTCATCGATGTGACGTCACAGGTTGTGCTGATTAGTAAACTCACTGCTACACTCCACCTCAGGTCAACCATGTGACGGCACAGGTTGTCCTCATTTGTAAACTCACTGCTACACTCTACTGCAGGTCATCCATGTGATGGCACAGGTTCCACTGATTAGTAAATTCACTGCTACACTCCATGGCAGGTCATCGAAGTGACAGCACATGTTGTGCTGATTAGTAAACTCACTGCTACACTCGAACTACTCCAGTTCATCGATGTGACGGCACAGTTTGTGCTGATAAGTAAACTCACTGCTACACTCCAACCACTGCAGGTCATCCATGTGACGTCACAGGTTGTGCTGATTAGTAAATTCACTTCTACACCCCAACCACTGCAGGTCATCCATGTGACGTCACAGGTTGTGCTGATTTGTAAACTCACTGCTACACCCCAACCACTGCAGGTCATCGATGTGACGGCACAGGTTGTGCTGATTAGTAAACTCACTGCTACACTCCACTGCAGGTCATCGATGAGACAGCACAGATTGTGCCGTCTCATTGAAAACTCACTGCTACACTCCACTGAAGGTCATCGATGTGACAGCACAGTTTGTGCTGATTTTTAAACTCACTGCTACACTCCAACCATATAGTTCATCCATGTGACGTCACAGGTTGTGCTGATTAGTAAACTCACTGCTACACTCCACCTCAGGTCATCCATGGACGGCACAGGTTGTGCTGATATGTAAACTCACTGCTACATTCCACTGCAGGTCATTGATGTGACGGCACAGGTTGTGCTGATTTGTAAACTCACTGCTTCACACCACTGCAGGTAATCGATGTGACGACAAAGGTTGTGCTGATTAGTAAACTCACTGTTACACTCCAACCACTGCAGTTCATCCATGTGACGTCACAGGTTGTGCTGATTTGTAAACTTACTGCTACATTCCACTGCAGGTCATTGATGTGACGGCACAGGTTGTGCTGATTTGTAAACTCACTGCTTCACACCACTGCAGGTAATCGATGTGACGGCACAGGTTGTGCTGATTAGTAAACTCACTGCTACACTCCACTGCAGGTCATTGATGTGACGGCACAGGTTGTGCTGATTTGTAAACTCACTGCTACACTCGATGGCAGGTCATCGATGTGACGACAAAGGTTGTGCTGATTTGTAAACTCACTGCTACACTCCACTGCAGGTCATTGATGTGACGGAACAGGTTGTGCTGATTTGTAAACTCACTGCTACACTCGACGGCAGGTCATCGATGTGACGACACAGGTTGTGCTGATTTGTAAACTCACTGCTATATTCCACTGCAGGTCATTGATGTGACGGCACAGGTTGTGCTGATTTTTAAACTCACTGCTTCACACCACTGCAGGTAATCGATGTGACGACAAAGGTTGTGCTGATTAGTAAACTCACTGTTACACTCCAACCACTGCAGTTCATCCATGTGACGTCACAGGTTGTGCTGATTTGTAAACTCACTGCTACACTCCACGGCAGGTCATCAATGTGACGGTGTAGGTTCTGCTGATTAGTAAACTCACTGCTACACTCCAACCACTGCAGGTCATCCATGTGGCGGCACAGGTTGTGCTGATTAGTAAACCCACTGATATAGTCCAACAGCTGCAGGTCATCCATGTGTCGGCATAGATTGTGCTGATTAGTAAACTCACTGCTACACTCCAACCACTGCAGGTCATCGATGTGACAGCAAAAGTTGTGCTGATTAGTAAACTCACTGCTACACTCCACTGCAACTCATTGATGTGACGGCACAGGTTGTGCTGATTTGTAAACTCACTGCTACACTCCACTGCAGGTCATCCATGTGACGTCACAGGTTGTGCTGATTTGTAAACTCACTGCTACAATCCACTGCAGGTCATGGATGTGATGGCACAGGTTGTGCAGATAAGTAAACTCACTGCTACACTCCAACCACTGCAGGTCATCGATGTGACAGCAAAAGTTGTGCTGATTAGTAAACTCACTGCTACACTCCACTGCAACTCATTGATGTGACGGCACAGGTTGTGCTGATTTGTAAACTCACTGCTACACTCCACTGCAGGTCATCCATGTGACGTCACAGGTTGTGCTGATTTGTAAACTCACTGCTACAATCCACTGCAGGTCATGGATGTGATGGCACAGGTTGTGCAGATAAGTAAACTCACTGCTACACTCCAACCACTGCAGGTCATCCATGTGGCGGCACAGGTTGTGCTGATTAGTAAACGCACTGATATAGTCCAACCGCTGCAGGACATCCATGTGTCGGCATAGATTGTGCTGATTAGTAAACTCACTGCTACACTCCAACCACTGCAGGTCATCTATGTGACAGCAAAAGTTGTGCTGATTAGTAAACTCACTGCTCGCTCCAACCACTGCAGGTCATCCATGTGACGGCACAGGTTGTGCTGATTAGTAAACTCACTGCTAGACTCCACTGCAACTCATTGATGTGACGGCACAGGTTGTGCTGATTTGTAAACTCACTGCTACACTCGACGGCAGGTCATCGATGTGACGGCGCAGGTTGTGCTGATTAGTAAACTCACTGCTACACTCCAACCACTGCAGGTCATCCATGTGACGGCACAGGTTGTGCTGATTAGTAAATTCACTGCTACACTCCAACCACTGCAGGTCATCCATGTGACGTCACAGGTTGTGCTGATAAGTAAATTCACTGCTACACCCCAACCACTAGAGGTCATCCATGTGTCGGCATAGGTTGTGCTGATTAGTAAACTCACTGCTACACTCCACTGCAGGCCATCGATGTGACGGCACAGTTTGTGCTGATTAGTAAACTCACTGCTACACTCCACTGCAGGTCATTGATGTGACGGCACAGGTTGTGCTGATTTGTAAACTCACTGCTACACTCGACAGCAGGTCAACGATGTGACGACACAGGTTGTGCTGATTTGTAAACTCACTGCTACACTCCACTGCAGGTCATCGATGAGACAGCACAGATTGTGCCGTCTCATTTAAAACTCACTGCTACACTCCACTGCAGGTCATCGATGTGACAGCACAGTTTGTGCTGATTTTTAAACTCACTGCTACACTCCAACCATATAGTTCATCCATGTGACGTCACAGGTTGTGCTGATTAGTAAACTCACTGCTACACTCCACCTCAGGTCATCCATGTGACGGCACAGGTTGTGCTGATTTGTAAACTCACTGCTACATTCCACTGCAGGTCATTGATGTGACGGCACTGGTTGTGCTGATTTGTAAACTCACTGCTTCACACCACTGCAGGTAATCGATGTGACGACAAAGGTTGTGCTGATTAGTAAACTCACTGTTACACTCCAACCACTGCAGTTCATCCATGTGATGTCACAGGTTGTGCTGATTTGTAAACTCACTGCTACACTCCACGGCAGGTCATCCATGTGACGGCACAGGTTGTGCTGATTAGTAAATTCACTGCTACACTCCAACCACTGCAGGTCATCCATGTGACGTCACAGGTTGTGCTGATTAGGAAACGCACTGATATAGTCCAACCGCTGCAGGTCATTCATGTGTCGGCATAGATTGTGCTGATTAGTAAACTCACTGCTACACTCCAACCACTGCAGGTCATCTATGTGACAGCAAACGTTGTGCTGATTAGTAAACTCACTGCTACACTCCAACCACTGCAGGTCATCCATGTGATGGCCCAGGTTGTGCTGATTAGTAAACTCACTGCTACACTCCACTGCAACTCATTGATGTGACGGCACAGGTTGTGCTGATTTGTAAACTCACTGCTACACTCCACTGCAGGTCATCCATGTGACGTCACAGGTTGTGCTGATTTGTAAACTCACTGCTACACTCCACTGCAGGTCATGGATGTGATGGCACAGGTTGTGCAGATTAGTAAACTCACTGCTACACTCCAACCACTGCAGGTAATCCATGTGACGGCACAGGTTGTGCTGATTAGTAAACTCACTTCTACACTTCCCCTGCAGGTCATCCTTGTGATGACAAGTTCTGTGCTGATTAGTAAACTCACTGCTACTCTCCAACCACTGTAGGTCATCTATGGGACAGCATAAGTTGTGCTGATAAGTAAACTCACTGCTACACTCGACGGCAGGTCATCGATGTGACGGCGCAGGTTGTGCTGATTAGTAAACTCACTGCTACACTCCAACCACTGCAGGTCGTCCATGTGACAGCACAGGTTGTGCTGATTAGTAAACTCACTGCTACATTCCACTGCAGGTCATTGATGTGACGGCACACGTTGTGCTGATTTGTAAACTCACTGCTCACACCACTGCAGGTAATCGATGTGACAGCACAGGTTGTGCTGATTAGTAAACTCACTGCTACACTCCACTGCAGGTCATTGATGTGACGGCACAGGTTGTGCTGATTTGTAAACTCACTGCTACACTCGTCGGCAGGTCATCGATGTGACGACACAGGTTGTGCTGATTTGTAAACTCACTGCTTCACTCCACTGCAGGTCATCGATGTGAGGGCGCAGGTTGTGCTGATTAGTAAACTCACTGCTACACTCCACTGCAGGTCATCGATGAGACAGCACAGATTGTGCCGTCTCATTGAAAACTCACTGCTACACTCCACTGCAGGTCATCGATGTGACGTCACAGGTTGTGCTGATTAGTAAACTCACTGCTACACTCCACCTCAGGTCAACCATGTGACGGCACAGGTTGTCCTCATTTGTAAACTCACTGCTACACTCTACTGCAGGTCATCCATGTGATGGCACAGGTTCCACTGATTAGTAAATTCACTGCTACACTCCATGGCAGGTCATCGAAGTGACAGCACATGTTGTGCTGATTAGTAAACTCACTGCTACACTCGAACTACTCCAGTTCATCGATGTGACGGCACAGTTTGTGCTGATAAGTAAACTCACTGCTACACTCCAACCACTGCAGGTCATCCATGTGACGTCACAGGTTGTGCTGATTAGTAAATTCACTTCTACACCCCAACCACTGCAGGTCATCCATGTGACGTCACAGGTTGTGCTGATTAGTAAATTCACTGCTACACCCCAACCACTGCAGGTCATCGATGTGACGGCACAGGTTGTGCTGATTAGTAAACTCACTGCTACACTCCACTGCAGGTCATCGATGAGACAGCACAGATTGTGCCGTCTCATTGAAAACTCACTGCTACACTCCACTGAAGGTCATCGATGTGACAGCACAGTTTGTGCTGATTTTTAAACTCACTGCTACACTCCAACCATATAGTTCATCCATGTGACGTCACAGGTTGTGCTGATTAGTAAACTCACTGCTACACTCCACCTCAGGTCATCCATGGACGGCACAGGTTGTGCTGATATGTAAACTCACTGCTACATTCCACTGCAGGTCATTGATGTGACGGCACAGGTTGTGCTGATTTGTAAACTCACTGCTTCACACCACTGCAGGTAATCGATGTGACGACAAAGGTTGTGCTGATTAGTAAACTCACTGTTACACTCCAACCACTGCAGTTCATCCATGTGACGTCACAGGTTGTGCTGATTTGTAAACTTACTGCTACATTCCACTGCAGGTCATTGATGTGACGGCACAGGTTGTGCTGATTTGTAAACTCACTGCTTCACACCACTGCAGGTAATCGATGTGACGGCACAGGTTGTGCTGATTAGTAAACTCACTGCTACACTCCACTGCAGGTCATTGATGTGACGGCACAGGTTGTGCTGATTTGTAAACTCACTGCTACACTCGACGGCAGGTCATCGATGTGACGACAAAGGTTGTGCTGATTTGTAAACTCACTGCTACACTCCACTGCAGGTCATTGATGTGATGGAACAGGTTGTGCTGATTTGTAAACTCACTGCTACACTCGACGGCAGGTCATCGATGTGACGACACAGGTTGTGCTGATTTGTAAACTCACTGCTATATTCCACTGCAGGTCATTGATGTGACGGCACAGGTTGTGCTGATTTTTAAACTCACTGCTTCACACCACTGCAGGTAATCGATGTGACGACAAAGGTTGTGCTGATTAGTAAACTCACTGTTACACTCCAACCACTGCAGTTCATCCATGTGACGTCACAGGTTGTGCTGATTTGTAAACTCACTGCTACACTCCACGGCAGGTCATCAATGTGACGGTGTAGGTTCTGCTGATTAGTAAACTCACTGCTACACTCCAACCACTGCAGGTCATCCATGTGGCGGCACAGGTTGTGCTGATTAGTAAACCCACTGATATAGTCCAACAGCTGCAGGTCATCCATGTGTCGGCATAGATTGTGCTGATTAGTAAACTCACTGCTACACTCCAACCACTGCAGGTCATCGATGTGACAGCAAAAGTTGTGCTGATTAGTAAACTCACTGCTACACTCCACTGCAACTCATTGATGTGACGGCACAGGTTGTGCTGATTTGTAAACTCACTGCTACACTCCACTGCAGGTCATCCATGTGACGTCACAGGTTGTGCTGATTTGTAAACTCACTGCTACAATCCACTGCAGGTCATGGATGTGATGGCACAGGTTGTGCAGATAAGTAAACTCACTGCTACACTCCAACCACTGCAGGTCATCCATGTGGCGGCACAGGTTGTGCTGATTAGTAAACGCACTGATATAGTCCAACCGCTGCAGGACATCCATGTGTCGGCATAGATTGTGCTGATTAGTAAACTCACTGCTACACTCCAACCACTGCAGGTCATCTATGTGACAGCAAAAGTTGTGCTGATTAGTAAACTCACTGCTCGCTCCAACCACTGCAGGTCATCCATGTGACGGCACAGGTTGTGCTGATTAGTAAACTCACTGCTAGACTCCACTGCAACTCATTGATGTGACGGCACAGGTTGTGCTGATTTGTAAACTCACTGCTACACTCGACGGCAGGTCATCGATGTGACGGCGCAGGTTGTGCTGATTAGTAAACTCACTGCTACACTCCAACCACTGCAGGTCATCCATGTGACGGCACAGGTTGTGCTGATTAGTAAATTCACTGCTACACTCCAACCACTGCAGGTCATCCATGTGACGTCACAGGTTGTGCTGATAAGTAAATTCACTGCTACACCCCAACCACTGCAGGTCATCCATGTGTCGGCATAGGTTGTGCTGATTAGTAAACTCACTGCTACACTCCACTGCAGGCCATCGATGTGACGACACAGTTTGTGCTGATTAGTAAACTCACTGCTACACTCCACTGCAGGTCATTGATGTGACGGCACAGGTTGTGCTGATTTGTAAACTCACTGCTACACTCGACAGCAGGTCAACGATGTGACGACACAGGTTGTGCTGATTTGTAAACTCACTGCTACACTCCACTGCAGGTCATCAATGAGACAGCACAGATTGTGCCGTCTCATTTAAAACTCACTGCTACACTCCACTGCAGGTCATCGATGTGACAGCACAGTTTGTGCTGATTTTTAAACTCACTGCTACACTCCAACCATATAGTTCATCCATGTGACGTCACAGGTTGTGCTGATTAGTAAACTCACTGCTACACTCCACCTCAGGTCATCCATGTGACGGCACAGGTTGTGCTGATTTGTAAACTCACTGCTACATTCCACTGCAGGTCATTGATGTGACGGCACAGGTTGTGCTGATTTGTAAACTCACTGCTTCACACCACTGCAGGTAATCGATGTGACGACAAAGGTTGTGCTGATTAGTAAACTCACTGTTACACTCCAACCACTGCAGTTCATCCATGTGATGTCACAGGTTGTGCTGATTTGTAAACTCACTGCTACACTCCACGGCAGGTCATCCATGTGACGGCACAGGTTGTGCTGATTAGTAAATTCACTGCTACACTCCAACCACTGCAGGTCATCCATGTGACGTCACAGGTTGTGCTGATTAGGAAACGCACTGATATAGTCCAACCGCTGCAGGTCATTCATGTGTCGGCATAGATTGTGCTGATTAGTAAACTCACTGCTACACTCCAACCACTGCAGGTCATCCATGTGTCAACATAGATTGTGCTGATTAGTAAACTCACTGCTACACTCCAACCACTGCAGGTCATCTATGTGACAGCAAAAGTTGTGCTGATTAGTAAACTCACTGCTACACTCCACTGCAGGTCATTGATGTGACGGCACAGGTTGTGCAGATTTGTAAACTCAGTGCTACACTCCACTGCAGGTCATCCATGTGACGTCACAGGTTGTGCTGATTTGTAAACTCACTGCTACATTCCACTGCAGGTGATGGATGTGATGACACAGGTTGTGCAGATTAGTAAACTCACTGCTACACTCCAACCACTGCAGGTCATCCATGTGGCGGCACAGGTTGTGCTGATTAGTAAACGCACTGATATAGTCCAACCGCTGCAGGTCATCCATGTGTCGGCATAGATTGTGCTGATTAGTAATTTCACTGCTACACTCCAACCACTGCAGGTCATCTATGTGACAGCAAACGTTGTGCTGATTAGTAAACTCACTGCTACACTCCAACCACTGCAGGTCATCCATGTGATGGCCCAGGTTGTGTTGATTAGTAAACTCACTGCTACACTCCACTGCAACTCATTGATGTGACGGCACAGGTTGTGCTGATTTGTAAACTCACTGCTACACTCCACTGCAGGTCATCCATGTGACGTCACAGGTTGTGCTGATTTGTAAACTCACTGCTACACTCCACTGCAGGTCATGGATGTGATGGCACAGGTTGTGCAGATTAGTAAACTCACTGCTACACTCCAACCACTGCAGGTAATCCATGTGACGGCACAGGTTGTGCTGATTAGTAAACTCACTTCTACACTTCCCCTGCAGGTCATCCTTGTGATGACAAGTTCTGTGCTGATTAGTAAACTCACTGCTACTCTCCAACCACTGTAGGTCATCTATGGGACAGCATAAGTTGTGCTGATAAGTAAACTCACTGCTACACTCGACGGCAGGTCATCGATGTGACGGCGCAGGTTGTGCTGATTAGTAAACTCACTGCTACACTCCAACCACTGCAGGTCGTCCATGTGACAGCACAGGTTGTGCTGATTAGTAAACTCACTGCTACATTCCACTGCAGGTCATTGATGTGACGGCACACGTTGTGCTGATTTGTAAACTCACTGCTTCACACCACTGCAGGTAATCGATGTGACAGCACAGGTTGTGCTGATTAGTAAACTCACTGCTACACTCCACTGCAGGTCATTGATGTGACGGCACAGGTTGTGCTGATTTGTAAACTCACTGCTACACTCGTCGGCAGGTCATCGATGTGACGACACAGGTTGTGCTGATTTGTAAACTCACTGCTTCACTCCACTGCAGGTCATCGATGTGAGGGCGCAGGTTGTGCTGATTAGTAAACTCACTGCTACACTCCACTGCAGGTCATCGATGAGACAGCACAGATTGTGCCGTCTCATTGAAAACTCACTGCTACACTCCACTGCAGGTCATCGATGTGACGTCACAGGTTGTGCTGATTAGTAAACTCACTGCTACACTCCACCTCAGGTCAACCATGTGACGGCACAGGTTGTCCTCATTTGTAAACTCACTGCTACACTCTACTGCAGGTCATCCATGTGATGGCACAGGTTGTGCTGATTAGTAAATTCACTGCTACACTCCATGGCAGGTCATCGAAGTGACAGCACATGTTGTGCTGATTAGTAAACTCACTGCTACACTCGAACTACTCCAGTTCATCGATGTGACGGCACAGTTTGTGCTGATAAGTAAACTCACTGCTACACTCCAACCACTGCAGGTCATCCATGTGACGTCACAGGTTGTGCTGATTAGTAAATTCACTTCTACACCCCAACCACTGCAGGTCATCCATGTGACGTCACAGGTTGTGCTGATTAGTAAATTCTCTGCTACACCCCAACCACTGCAGGTCATCGATGTGACGGCACAGGTTGTGCTGATTAGTAAACTCACTGCTACACTCCACTGCAGGTCATCGATGTGACGGCACAGTTTGTGCTGATTAGTAAACTCACTGCTAGACTCCACTGCAGGTCATCCATGTGACGGCACAGGTTGTGCTGATTTGTAAACTCACTGCTACACTCGACGGCAGGTCATCGATGTGGCGACACAGGTTGTGCTGATTCGTAAACTCACTGCTACACTCCACTGCAGGTTATCGATGTGATGGCACAGTTTGTGCTGATTAGCAAACTCATTGCTACACTCCACTGCGATCATCCATGTGACGGCACAGGTTGTGCTGATTCGAAACTCACTCTACATTCCACTGCAGGTCATCGATGTGACGGCAAAGGTTGTGCTGATAAGTAAACTCAGTGTTACACTCCGACCACTGCAGGTCATCCATGTGACGTCACAGGTTGTGCTGATTTGTAAACTCACTGCTACACTCCATGGCAGGTCATCGATGTGACGACACAGGTTGTGCTGATAAGTAAACTCACTGCTACATTCCACTGCAGGTCATTGATGTGACGGCACAGGTTTTGCTGATTTGTAAACTCACTGCTACAATCCACTGCAGGTAAACAATGTGACGACACATGCTGAGCTGATTAGTAAACTCACTGCTACATTCCAACCACTGCAGGTCATCTTTGGGACAGCATAAGTTGTGTTGATTAGTAAACTCACTGCTACACTCCAACCACTGCACGTCATCCATGTCATTGATGTGACGGCACAGGTTGTACTGATTAGTAATCTCACTGCTACACTCCACTGCAGGTCATCGATGTGACGGCACAGTTTGTGCTGATTAGTAAACTCACTGCTACACTCCACTGCAGGTCATTGATGTGACGGCACAGGTTGTGCTGATTTGTAAACTCACTGCTACACTCGACCGCAGGTCATCGATGTGACGACACAGGTTGTGCTGATTTGTAAACTCACTGCTACACTCCACTGCAGGTCGTCCATGTAATGGCACAGGTTGTACCGATTAGTAAATTCACTGCTTCACTCGAACTACTCCAGTTCATCGATGTGACGGCACAGGTTGTTCTGATTAATAAACTCACTGCTACACTCCAACCACTGCAGGTCATCCATGTGACGTCACAGGTTGTGCTGATTACTAAATTCACTGCTACACCCCAACCACTGCAGGTTATCGATGTGACGGCACAGGTTGTGCTGATTAGTAAACTCACTGCTACACTCCACTGCAGGTCATCGATGTGACGGCACAGTTTGTGCTGATTGGTAAACTCACTGCTACACTCGACGGCAGGTCATCGATGTGACGACACAGGTTGTGCTGATTTGTAAACTCACTGCTACACTCCACTGCAGGTCATCGATGAGACAGCACAGATTGTGCCGTCTCATTGAAAACTCACTGCTACACTCCACTTCAGGTCATCGATGTGACAGCACAGTTTGTGCTGATTTTTAAACTCACTGCTACACTCCAACCATATAGTTCATCCATGTGACGTCACAGGTTGGGCTGATTAGTAAACTCACTGCTACACTCCACCTCAGGTCATCCATGTGACGGCACAGGTTGTGCTGATTTGTAAACTCACTGCTACACTCCACTGCAGGTCGTCCATGTGATGGCACAGGTTCCACTGATTAGTAAATTCACTGCTACACTCCACGGCAGGTCATCGATGTGATGACACAGGTTGTGCTGATTTGTAAACTCACTGCTACACTCCACTGCAGGTAATCGACGTGAAGGCACATGTTGTGCTGATTAGTAAACTCACTGCTACACTCGAACTACTCCAGTTCATCGATGTGACGGCACAGGTTGTGCTGATAAGTAAACTTACTGCTACACTCCAACCACTGCAGGTCATCCATGTGATGTCACAGGTTGTGCTGATTAGTAAATTCACTGCTACACCCCAACCACTGCAGGTCATCCATGTGACGTCACAGGTTGTGCTGATTAGTAAATTCACTGCTACACCCCAACCACTGCAGGTCATCGATGTGACGGCACAGGTTGTCCTGATTAGTAAACTCACTGCCACACTCCACTGCAGGTCATCCATGTGACGGCACAGGTTGTGCTGATTTGTAAACTCACTGCTACACTCGACGGCAGGTCATCGATGTGGCGACACAGGTTGTGCTGATTCGTAAACTCATTGCTACACTCCACTGCGATCATCCATGTGACGGCACAGGTTGTGCTGATTTGTAAACTCACTCTACATTCCACTGCAGGTCATCGATGTTACGGCGCAGGTTGTGCTGATTAGTAAACTCACTGCTACACTCCAACCATTGCAGGCCTTCCATGTGGCAGCACAGGTTGTGCTGATTAGACTCACTGCTACACTCCAACTGCTGCAGGTCATCCATGTGACGGCACAGGTTCTGCTGATTACAAAACTCACTGCTACACTCCACTGCACGACAACGATGTGATAACACAGGTTATGCTGATTTGTAGACTCACTGCTACACTCCACTGCAGGTCATCGATGTGATGGCAAAGGTTTTGCTGATAAGTAAACTCACTGTTACACTCCAACCACTGCAGGTCATCCATGTGATGTCACAGGTTGTGCTGATTTGTAAACTCCTGCTACACTCCACGGCAGGTCATCGATGTGACGACACAGGTTGTGCTGATAAGTAAACTCACTGCTACATTCCACTGCAGGTCATTGATGTGACGGCACAGGTTGTGCTGATTTGTAAGCTCACTGCTACACTCCACTGCAGGTAATTGATGTGACGACACATGCTGTGCTGATTAGTAAACTCACTGCTACAACCAACCACTTCAGGTCATCTTTGGGACAGCATAAGTTGTGCTGATTATTAAACTCACTGCTACACTCCACTGCATGTCATCGATGTGACGGCGCAGGTTGTGTTGATTAGTAAACTCACTGCTACACTCCAACCACTGCACGTCATCCATGTGACGGCACAGGTTGTGCTGATTAGTAAAGTCACTGCTACATTCCCCTGCAGGTCATTGATGTGCCGGCACAGGTTGTGCTGATTTGTAAACTCACTGCTCGGACCACTGCAGGTAATCGATGTGACGGCAAAGGTTGTGCTGATTAGTAAACTCACTGTTAACCTCCAACCACTACAGGTCATCCATGTGATGGCACAGGTTGTGCTGATTAGTAAACTCACTGCTACACTCCACTGCAGGTCATCAATGTGACGGCACAGGTTGTGCTGATTTGTAAACTCATTGCTACACTCCACGGCAGGTCCTTGATATGACGGCACAGGTTGTGCTAAATAGTAAACTCACAGCTACTCTCCACTGCAGGTCGTCCATGTGACAGCACAGGTCGTGCTGATTTGTAAACTCACTGCTACACTCCACTGCAGGTAATGGATGTAACGGCACATGTTGTGCCGTCACATTGTAAACTCACTGCTACACTCCACTGCAGGTCATCCATGTGACGTAACAGGTTGTGCTGAATTGTAAACTCACTGCTACACTCCACTGCAGGTCATCGATGTGAGGGCACAGGTTGTGCTGATTAGTAAACTCACTGCTACACTCCAACCACTCCAGTTCATCCATGTGACAGCTCAGGCTGTGATGATTAGTAAACTCACTGCTACACTCCACCTCAGGTCATCCATGTGATGGCAAAGGTTGTACTGATTAGTAAATTCACTGCTACACTCCACGGCAGGTCATCGATATGACGGCACATGTTGTGCTGATTAGTAAACTCACTGTTACACTTTCACTACTCCAGTTTATCGATGTGACGGCACAGGTTGTGCTGATTAGTAAAATCACTGCTACACTCCAACCACTGCAGGTCATCCATGTGACGTCACAGGTTGTGCTGATTAGTAAACTCACTGCTACACTCCAACCACTCCAGTTCATCCATGTGACAGCACAGGTTGTGATGATTAGTAAACTCACTGCTACACTCCACCTCAGGTCATCCATGTGATGGCAAAGGTTGTACTGATTAGTAAACTCACTGCTACACTCCACTGCAGGTCATCGATGTGATGGCGCAGGTAGTGATGATTAGTAAAATCACTGCTACACCCCAACCACTGCAGGTCATCCATGTGATGGCACAGGTTGTGCTGATTAGAAAACTCACTGCTACACTCCACTGCACGACAACGATGTGATAACACAGGTTATGCTGATTTGTAAACTCACTGCTACACTCCACTGCAGGTCATCGATTTGACGGCAGAGGTTATGCTCATTTGTAAACTCACTGCTACACTCCACTGCAGTTCAATGATGTGACGACACATGTTGTGCTGATTAGTAAACTCACTGCTACACTCCAACCGCTGCAGGTCATCCATGTGTCGGCACAGATTGTGCTGATAAGTAAACGCACTGCTATACTCCAACCGCTGCAGGTCATCCATGTGTCGGCATAGATTGTGCTGATTAGTAAATTCACTGCTACACTCCAACCACTGCAGGTCAGCTATGGGACAGCAAAAGTTGTGCTGATTAGTAAACTCGCTGCTACACTCCAACCACTGCAGGTCATCCATGTGACGGCACAGGTTGTGCTGATTAGTAAACTCACTGTTACATTCCACTGCAGGTCATTGATGTGACGGCACAGGTTGTGCTGATTTGTAAACTCACTGCTACACTCCACTGCAGGTAATCGATGTGACGGCAAAGGTTGTGCTGATAAGTAAACTCACAGTTACACTCCAACCACTGCAGGTAATCCATGTGACGTCACAGGTTGTGCTGATAAGTAAACTCACTGCTACACTCCACTGCAGGTCATCGATGTGACAGCGCAGGTTGTGTTGATTAGTAAACTCACTGCTACACTCCAACCACTGCAGGTCATCCATGTGACGGCACAGGTTGTGCTGATCAGTAAACTCACTGCTTCATTCTAACCACTGCAGGTCATCCATGTGACGGCACAGGTTGTGCTGATTAGTAAACTCACTGCTGCTACACTCGAACCACAGCAGGTCATCCATGTGACAGCACAGGTTGTGCTGATTAGTAAACTCACTGTTAACCTCCAACCACTGCAGGTCATCCATGTGATGGCACAGGTTGTGCTGATTAGTAAACTCACTGCTACACTCCACTGCAGGTCATCAATGTGACAGCACAGGTTGTGCTGATTTGTAAACTCATTGCTACACTCCACGGCAGGTCCTTGATATGACGGCACAGGTTGTGCTAAATAGTAAACTCACAGCTACTCTCCACTGCAGGTCGTCCATGTGACAGCACAGGTCGTGCTGATTTGTAAACTCACTGCTACACTCCACTGCAGGTAATGGATGTAATGGCACAGGTTGTGCCGTCACATTGGAAACTCACTGCTTCACTCCACTGCAGGTCGTCCATGTGACGGCACAGGTTGTGCTGATTAGTAAACTCCATGCTAGACTCCACTGCAGGTCATCCATGTCGAGCATAAGTTATGCTAAATAGTAAACTCACTGCTACACTCCACTGCAGGTCATCCATGTCACGGCAAAGGTTATGCTGATTAGTAATCTCACTGCCACACTCCACTGCAGGTCATCGATGTGATGGCACAGGTTGTGCTGATTTAATAGTAAACTCACTGCTACACTCCGACCACTGCAGGTCATCCATGTGGCATCACAGGTTGTGCTTCTTTGTAAACTCTCTGCTACACTCCAACCACTGCAGTTCATCCATGAGACGTCACAGCTTGTTTTGATTTTTAAACTCACTGCTACACTCCACGGCAGGTCTGATGTGATGACACAGGTTGTGCTGATTAGTAAACTCACTGCTACACTCCACTGCAGGTAATCGATGTGACAGTACAGATTGTGCCGTCACGTTGAAAACTCACTGCTACACTCCACTGCAGGTCATCGATGTGACGGCAAAGTTTGTGCTGATTAGTAAACTCACTGCTACACTCCAACCACTCCAGTTCATCCATGTGACGGCACAGGTTGTGGTGATTAGTAAACTCACTGCTACACTCCACCTCAGGTCATCCATGTGATGGCACAGGATGTGCTGATTTGTAAACTCACTGCTACGCTCCACTGCAGGTCGTCCATGTGATGGCACAGGTTGTGATGATTAGTAAACTCACTGCTGCTACACTCGAACCACAGCAGGTCATCCATGTGACAGCACAGGTTGTGCTGATTAGTAAACTCACTGTTAACCTCCAACCACTGCAGTTCATCCATGAGACGTCACAGCTTGTTTGGATTTTTAAACTCACTGCTACACTCCACGGCAGGTCTTTGATGTGATGACACAGGTTGTGCTGATTTGTAAACTCACTGCTACACTCCACTGCAGGTAATCGATGTGACAACACAGGTTGTGCTGATAAGTAAACTCACTGCTACACTCCACTGCAGGTCATCGATGTGACGGCACAGACTGTCCTGATTTGTAAACTCACTGCTACACTCCACTGCAGGTCATCCATCTGACGGCACAGGTTGTCCTGATTTGTAAACTCACTGCTACACTCCACTGCAGGTCATCCATCTGACGGCACAGGTTGTGCTGATTTGTAAACTCACTGCTACACTCCAACCACTCCAGTTCATCCATGTGACAGCACAGGTTGTGGTGATTAGTAAACTCACTGCTACACTCCGACCACTGCAGGTCATCCATGTGGCATCACAGGTTGTGCTTCTTTGTAAACTCTCTGCTACACTCCAACCACTGCAGTTCATCCATGAGACGTCACAGCTTGTTTTGATTTTTAAACTCACTGCTACACTCCACGGCAGGTCTTTGATGTGATGACACAGGTTGTGCTGATTTGTAAACTCACTGCTACACTCCACTGCAGGTCATCGATGTGACAGTACAGATTGTGCCGTCACGTTGAAAACTCACTGCTACACTCCACTGCAGGTCATCGATGTGACGGCAAAGTTTGTGCTGATTAGTAAACTCACTGCTACACTCCAACACCTCCAGATCATCCATGTGACGGCACAAGTTGTGGTGATTAGTAAACTCACTGCTACACTCCACATCAGGTCATCAATGTGACGGCACAGGTTGTGCTGATTTGTAAACTCACTGCTACGCTCCACTGCAGGTCGTCCATGTGATGGCACAGGTTGTAGTGATTAGTAAACTCACTGCTACATTCTACGGCAGGTCATCGATGTGATGGCACAGGTTGTGATGATTTGTAAACTCACTGCTACACTCCATGGCAGGTCATCGATGTGACGACACAGGTTGTGCTGATTTGTAAACTCACTGTTACACTCCAGTGCAGGTCATCCTTGTGACGCCACAGGTTGTGCTGATTTGTAAACTCACTGCTACACTCCAGGGCAGGTAATCGATGTGACAACACAGGTTGTGCTGATAAGTAAACTCACTGCTACACTCCACTGCAGGTCATCGATGTGACGGCACAGACTGTCCTGATTTGTAAACTCACTGCTACACTCCACTGCAGGTCATCCATCTGACGGCACAGGTTGTGCTGATTTGTAAACTCACTGCTACACTCCAACCACTGCACGTCATTCGTGTGACGGCACAGGTTGTACTGATTAGTAAACTCACTGCTACACTCCAACCACTGCAGTTCATCCATGTGGCATCACAGGTTGTGCTGATAAGTAAACTCACTGCTACACTCCAACCACTGCAGGTCATCCATGTGACGGCACAGGTTGTGCTGATTAGTAAACTCACTGCTTCATTCCAACCACTGCAGGTCATCCATGTGACGGCACAGGTTGTGCTGATTAGTAAACTCACTGTTACCCTCCAACCACTGCAGGTCATCCATGTGACGGCACAGGTTGTTCTGATCAGTAAACTCACTGCTTCATTCTAACCACTGCAGGTCATCCATGTGACGGCACAGGTTGTGCTGATTAGTAAACTCACTGCTGCTACACTCGAACCACAGCAGGTCATCCATGTGACAGCACAGGTTGTGCTGATTAGTAAACTCACTGTTAACCTCCAACCACTGCAGGTCATCCATGTGATGGCACAGGTTGTGCTGATTAGTAAACTCACTGCTACACTCCACTGCAGGTCATCAATGTGACAGCACAGGTTGTGCTGATTTGTAAACTCATTGCTACACTCCACGGCAGGTCCTTGATATGACGGCACAGGTTGTGCTAAATAGTAAACTCACAGCTACTCTCCACTGCAGGTCGTCCATGTGACAGCACAGGTCGTGCTGATTTGTAAACTCACTGCTACACTCCACTGCAGGTAATGGATGTAATGGCACAGGTTGTGCTGATTTAATAGTAAACTCACTGCTACACTCCGACCACTGCAGGTCATCCATGTGGCATCACAGGTTGTGCTTCTTTGTAAACTCTCTGCTACACTCCAACCACTGCAGTTCATCCATGAGACGTCACAGCTTGTTTTGATTTTTAAACTCACTGCTACACTCCACGGCAGGTCTGATGTGATGACACAGGTTGTGCTGATTAGTAAACTCACTGCTACACTCCACTGCAGGTAATCGATGTGACAGTACAGATTGTGCCGTCACGTTGAAAACTCACTGCTACACTCCACTGCAGGTCATCGATGTGACGGCAAAGTTTGTGCTGATTAGTAAACTCACTGCTACACTCCAACCACTCCAGTTCATCCATGTGACGGCACAGGTTGTGGTGATTAGTAAACTCACTGCTACACTCCACCTCAGGTCATCCATGTGATGGCACAGGATGTGCTGATTTGTAAACTCACTGCTACGCTCCACTGCAGGTCGTCCATGTGATGGCACAGGTTGTGATGATTAGTAAACTCACTGCTGCTACACTCGAACCACAGCAGGTCATCCATGTGACAGCACAGGTTGTGCTGATTAGTAAACTCACTGTTAACCTCCAACCACTGCAGTTCATCCATGAGACGTCACAGCTTGTTTGGATTTTTAAACTCACTGCTACACTCCACGGCAGGTCTTTGATGTGATGACACAGGTTGTGCTGATTTGTAAACTCACTGCTACACTCCACTGCAGGTAATCGATGTGACAACACAGGTTGTGCTGATAAGTAAACTCACTGCTACACTCCACTGCAGGTCATCGATGTGACGGCACAGACTGTCCTGATTTGTAAACTCACTGCTACACTCCACTGCAGGTCATCCATCTGACGGCACAGGTTGTCCTGATTTGTAAACTCACTGCTACACTCCACTGCAGGTCATCCATCTGACGGCACAGGTTGTGCTGATTTGTAAACTCACTGCTACACTCCAACCACTCCAGTTCATCCATGTGACAGCACAGGTTGTGGTGATTAGTAAACTCACTGCTACACTCCGACCACTGCAGGTCATCCATGTGGCATCACAGGTTGTGCTTCTTTGTAAACTCTCTGCTACACTCCAACCACTGCAGTTCATCCATGAGACGTCACAGCTTGTTTTGATTTTTAAACTCACTGCTACACTCCACGGCAGGTCTTTGATGTGATGACACAGGTTGTGCTGATTTGTAAACTCACTGCTACAC
The DNA here is from genome assembly GCA_023634235.1 of Pisaster brevispinus. Classification (NCBI taxonomy): domain Eukaryota; kingdom Metazoa; phylum Echinodermata; class Asteroidea; order Forcipulatida; family Asteriidae; genus Pisaster; species Pisaster brevispinus. The sequence goes on along the minus strand of JAMKCF010000005.1, from coordinate 12,741,766 downwards.
TCCACTGCAGGTCATCGATGTGACAGTACAGATTGTGCCGTCACGTTGAAAACTCACTGCTACACTCCACTGCAGGTCATCGATGTGACGGCAAAGTTTGTGCTGATTAGTAAACTCACTGCTACACTCCAACACCTCCAGTTCATCCATGTGACGGCACAAGTTGTGGTGATTAGTAAACTCACTGCTACACTCCACATCAGGTCATCAATGTGACGGCACAGGTTGTGCTGATTTGTAAACTCACTGCTACGCTCCACTGCAGGTCGTCCATGTGATGGCACAGGTTGTAGTGATTAGTAAACTCACTGCTACATTCTACGGCAGGTCATCGATGTGATGGCACAGGTTGTGATGATTTGTAAACTCACTGCTACACTCCATGGCAGGTCATCGATGTGACGACACAGGTTGTGCTGATTTGTAAACTCACTGTTACACTCCAGTGCAGGTCATCCTTGTGACGCCACAGGTTGTGCTGATTTGTAAACTCACTGCTACACTCCAGGGCAGGTAATCGATGTGACAACACAGGTTGTGCTGATAAGTAAACTCACTGCTACACTCCACTGCAGGTCATCGATGTGACGGCACAGACTGTCCTGATTTGTAAACTCACTGCTACACTCCACTGCAGGTCATCCATCTGACGGCACAGGTTGTGCTGATTTGTAAACTCACTGCTACACTCCAACCACTGCACGTCATTCGTGTGACGGCACAGGTTGTACTGATTAGTAAACTCACTGCTACACTCCAACCACTGCAGTTCATCCATGTGGCATCACAGGTTGTGCTGATAAGTAAACTCACTGCTACACTCCAACCACTGCAGGTCTTCCATGTGACGGCACAGGTTGTGCTGATTAGTAAACTCACTGCTTCATTCCAACCACTGCAGGTCATCCATGTGACGGCACAGGTTGTGCTGATTAGTAAACTCACTGTTACCCTCCAACCACTGCAGGTCATCCATGTGACGGCACAGGTTGTTCTGATTAGTAAACTCACTGCTGCTACACTCGAACCACAGCAGGTCATCCATGTGACAGCACAGGTTGTGCTGATTAGTAAACTCACTGTTAACCTCCAACCACTGCAGTTCATCCATGAGACGTCACAGCTTGTTTGGATTTTTAAACTCACTGCTACACTCCACGGCAGGTCTTTGATGTGATGACACAGGTTGTGCTGATTTGTAAACTCACTGCTACACTCCAATGCAGGTCATCGATGAGACAGTACAGATTGTGCCGTCACGTTGAAAACTCACTGCTACACTCCAGGGCAGGTCATCGATGTGACGACAAAGTTTGTGCTGATTAGTAAACTCACTGCTACACTCCAACCACTCCAGTTCATCCATGTGACGGCACAGGTTGTGGTGATTAGTAAACTCACTGCTACACTCCACCTCAGGTCATCCATGTGATGGCACAGGATGTGCTGATTTGTAAACTCACTGCTACGCTCCACTGCAGGTCGTCCATGTGATAGCACAGGTTGTACTGATTAGTAAATTCTCTGCTACACTCCACGGCAGGTCATCGATGTGATGGCACAGGTTGTGATGATTTGTAAACTCACTGCTACACTCCACGGCAGGTCATCGATGTGACGACACAGGTTGTGCTGATTTGTAAACTCACTGTTACACTCCAGTGCAGGTCATCCTTGTGACGTCACAGGTTGTGCTGATTTATAAACTCACTGCTACACTCCACGGCAGGTCATCGATGTGACGACACAGGTTGTGGTGATTTGTATTACTGCTACACTCCACTGCAGGTAATCGATGTGACAACACAGGTTGTGCTGATATTTAAACTCACTGCTACACTCCACTGCAGGACATCGATGTGATGGCACAGACTGTCCTGATTTGTAAACTCACTGCTACACTCCACTGCAGGTCATCCATCTGACGGCACAGGTTGTGCTGATTAGTAAACTCACTGCTACACTCCACTGCAGGTCATCAATGTGACCGCACAGGTTGTGCTGATTAGTAAACTCACTGCTACACTCCAACCACTGCAGGTAATCCATATGACGGCACAGAATGTGCTGATTAGTAATCTCACAAAAAATGCACATTCCTGTTTATTTTGTTCTCAGGTTTTTGAAGTTGTGTTCAAAATTATTGGCAGCCTATGTGTTGAAAATGTATTATGGTTTGAAAAACTTTTAGCCATTTGTAAATATCAAGTTTTCTTTCAAGATTATAGGTTGTCTCCTCCGTGAGGTTTCAAAATATTACCGCTTGAAATTTATCAGAGTTGGCTGATAACCACTGTTTGATGAGCATTTCATACCCAGTGATTTCTGAGTCCTGTGCGCAATCTGAGGCTACTCAGGTTGGATTTGAACCCAATACCCTCACATTCTAGAGAACAAATGTCTTACTGCTAGACCACTGTACAGATCTGTGTGTTTCCATTGTTTTGTCATCATTTTACCTCTAAGATGGCAGCTGGATGACGTAAATACATGAGGTCTAATGAAAATCATTAACCTTAATGTATATATACCTTAATTCTTGAAACTATGTCTTGTTTACAAGTTACAGGCCAATTGTCCAGATCACTTTCCAATTTCTTATTCACTTTCCTGAAAGAAATGTTGTGCAGTCTTCCGGAGTGAAGAAAATTTAGTTCACACTGCAGGAAGGTAAGAATTGTCTGTCTGTTGGCATTATTCTTTTCATTTTGAAATTCGGTTCAATTTTGAAAATTTTGATAGCAGGCCTGTAGGTAAAAAATTTGGTAAGCGCCATTCCTGTTGAAAAAATACCCAAGCCATTTCTGAGAGCTCCACAATAGTTTCAAAGAATGTTGGTAAACCTTAATGATTTACCATTACTTTACAGGGAGAGAATTTTAGATTCAGAAAAGACTTTGTTGACCTTTAATGAGCAGCGTAGCCAAGGGGGCCTGGGGGGCACGTGCCCCCCCCCCCCCCACCCACACATTACCAGTGCCTCCCCCAGGTGCCCCCCCCCCAAAAAAAAAAAAAAATAAATAAATAAATAAATAAATAAATAAAAATAAATAAATAAATAAATAAATCGCGATAAAGTTTTTAAAAAAGAAGAAAAAAAAGAGAAAAAAAGGGAAATGCATGTTTGTGTAATCAAAATGTAGTGAACGATCACAATCAGGTTCTCTATCACGGCCACAAAATGAAAATGCCATGAGAGGATGGTGGCCCCCTGCAGCGTCCCCTTTCCAAAATATAAGCATGACACCCCCCCACACAAGCCCATTCCCCCTTGGCCCCCACTTAAAAGCAATGCCCCCCCCCCCCCCTGTGTTATTTTATGTGCATCACACAACAAACGAGATCCATGGTATTATGTCCTGTCCGAAGGATGAAGCAATTATGGTCAAGTGTGTGACACAATTGCCATGACCAGGATTTGAAACCACACTCTGACAACATCAGAACATGAGTTTGGCCAACACACTCCACATGCCACATTAACTTAATATTGATGAACAATAGTCAGTTTACAAGATATGTCACGCATATGTTACCAAATGTTAACAGTTTATCATGTTTCATATTTTGCGGACATCCTGTTCTAGAATTTATTTCACTGTTGCCATTCACTGATGATACATCATTGAGGACTGAGCTGCCTCTCTGAGTGAAAACAACTTTCTTTACAACTGGTTTGTCTTGCATTTTGATCCAATATCTACTTTACTTAACATTTGCAAACCTTACGATTTGTAATTTGTGATTGATAATGTCATTAGGACTTGATTTTGCTTAGGTTGCCATGCTGGTTGTTTCTTTGACAGGTACAGATAATGAGAGCATGACAACATAGAACGTGACAACATGGATGAAGATACGCCAACATAAACTGTGGTGGCATCATTAAAGGTATTTGCAGATCTTTTTAACCTGATGTTTTCTTAACTCTCAAATTGTTCCTGAGCTAATATTGTGCCGTTTATTAAATTTCTCAAAACCATCATGTTTTCATCCCTGAAACTTGCCACTCTAATGATTTTTCAACTCTTAAGATTATTCCACTGCTGATGTTGTGCTGTCATTGGTCTTTCTCTTTGGTAATGTCGTCTAGTCCCTCAACAATTTGACGATTGAATGATATTTCAACTCTTAAATATTTCACGAGCCAATATTGTTCTGTTTCTTAAATTTTCCCCAAGTATGACGGCATTTCATGAAAGTTTCAAACCATATGATTTACTTTGCTTGCAGATTATTCACTCATTGAAGAGCAGTATCCTTCATGGACGAGAGCGTCCTTTATCAGAAGATACTTGGAATGTCATGTTTGGGGTGGCTAAGCGCTAGTCCCTCCTGTTCTGAGGTATGTTGAAAACTGTCAATTCTTCTGAGTGTTGAAACCCTGCGTAATGATTTGTACCTTCTCTTAAATTTCTCCAAACCCAATGCTGTCAAGTCCCTCAAACTTTGACAATCTATTAGAGTTTCAACTAAAATTATGCCAGAGTGGATGTTTTGCTGTATTTGGTTTTCCCAGAGGCTCATGTTTTGTTTTCGAGTCTCTTGGTGATATAATGAAATTTCATCTCTCAAATTTGTAATCACTGAAATTGTTGCCGAGCCACTGTTGTGTCATCTCTTACATTTTTCCAAAGCACATGTAGTTCAGTCCCTCAAAACTTCCCACTCTCATGTTTTTTTTTAACTCTTTAATTGTTCATGAGCAAATGTTGGGCCATCTTTGTAAATTTACTCAAGCACATGTCCTGTAGTCCCTCAAAAAAACATGCCAATCTTATGTTTTTATCCATAAATGTTTTTCTGAGCTGTTGTTGTGCCAATTCTTATCCTGTTCCTCAAACACTTGGCAGTCTAATAGTATTCAGACCGTTCTAGATCCAATGTTGTGACTTCTCTTAAATTTGCCCAAACTATATGCTGTCCAGTCACTCAAAAACTTACAAATCAAATGATGTTTCAACTCTCAAACCCTAGTGGATTCTGTGCCATCTCAACTCTCAAAATCCGATGTTTTGCACTCTCTTAAATTTTCCCAAAACATGTTCTCCAGTTCCTCAAAACTACTGTCGAGGAGTAGATTTGTGATTCTGTGAGGGGTTGAACCTCTCATCATTATCTTCAGTATCCTCTCTATCCACTTATTTGTGGCGGTAGATAAATTTACAGGACAAGTTGTTATCAAAATTATATTCTACTCCGAAAAAGTAGATCATGCATCCCTATGGTGTAACTTCAAATCGAAAACTATATTGATACGGCGTCATGCAGTGCATCAAAAAACTGACTGAAAACAGTCGGTTTACAAGACATGTCAGGCATTAGTTATCAACTGTTAACAGCTTTTCATGTTGCATAGTTTGCAGACACCCCGTTCAAAAAGTTGTTAGACTGTTGCCATTCACCGGTGTGTCATCATGAAGGAGATATTGAGCTGCCTCTCCAAGTGAAGTAAATTTTCTTTACAACAGGTAAGTTTGGATCCATTTTGAACTAAATCTACCTCATTTGAACTTTAACTAGTCTCATCAAGCCAAACTTGTTACATGCACTGAGGTCGTAACCTCTCTTGATTGATGTTTGACCTTACACATTATTTACAAATCTTACGTAACATCACCTCCCGAAATCCAACAGCTCTCCAAAACAGTGAAATGTAATTAAAGCACATGTACATAGACCAGTAGCCTTACTTTATGAGACCCAACATATAAATGAAAGTACAAACCTGTGAACAGTTTGGCACAATTGGTCATGGGAGTCACGTTTTGGTATTTGTATTGGTAATCATCTGATTTAATATCAGATGCCACTCCCATGGATTACACCCTGCCAGGCCTTCCCATTAAATCCCACCTTATATCTCCTTATGATTTCCATCGGAGAGACAATTAGGCAATGGGCCACAGAAAGGGATTTAACAAGGCATGTTTTCCAAAAACTGTTGTCATTCTTTGTCCAGGTGAAACAAAGCATATCATGGTAGGTGTCTATCCTCTAAAAAGAGCTATAGTTGTTCTGGGCGTTAAAAAATGTCCGCCATAAGTATGTCCAAAAAGAATTTGCGAAAAAACATGTCATCCGACGTAAATGACACTGCACAGACAGACACCTACCATGATACGCTTTGTTTCATCTGAACAAACAGCAGTGGCTTAGTCAAGGGGGGCCTCGGCATGTGACCCCCCCCCCCCACGAAAAATTTTTGTAATTGCTCACAAAAATAAGAAGAAAAAGAAAATGGAAAAACAAGAGGAAAATATGTTTGTATAATCTAAACGCTGGTGTCACTCTTTGTCAATCAACAGCAGCCAGCCACCAACCAAGGTCATTACCACATAGTGAAGAGTGAAGATTGGCTCCTCACACTGTGTTGCCATTAATAATCACCTTTAACAACAAATACTGGTGAAAATCATCAGCATTTGTGATCTTTCTTGTTCACCGATATTTTTAGAATTGTTCTATTCATGTGCAGTTAGGTCCATTGTTTAGGCTGTCCAATGTTTGCGTAAGTCCTAATCTCGTAGACATGTATTTTCATGAACCAGAATAAAATCTTCGAAATTAACCATAAATACACAAACTTTGGTTGGTGTTGGGCTTTATGCTTTGCATTATATTGCGTGGACGTGGCACAATCTGTCCTCGCAAAAAAAAAGTTAAAATACGCAAAAAGAAAACAGTTGATTTGATAGGACACAACAAGGACAGTGCATTCAGAACTTTTTACACAACAGCATGCTTGTTTTAGAGAGACTTATTAATTCACTAGTTCGAACACAGAGCTTGTCTTTCACATGTTAATACACCACCACGTGACCAGTCTTCAGAATGCATAAACTCTCCATAAATACTCATCATGAAGTCAACTGATCATTATCAAAATGTTTATCCCTTCCTTCATATTTTATACTGAATAATTCTTGCAGTTGAACTTGGAGTTCATGTGGCAAACAGTCCCATTTTTTATTTGGGTTGTTGGTTTAAAATTGTGACCATTGTGAGTAAATTATCAAAATGTTTATCCCTTTCAGTAAAGAATTAACTTGGGTAATATGGCAGGTATAGTTGATGGCCATATTGGTAGATTGAAAATGTGAGCTATTGACCTGTAGAACATGGAGTAAAGTTATTAATTTTTTTCACTTCCATTTTTAACAAACTGAAGAGTTATTGACTCGAATATTTGGCAGCCATCTTGAAAAGTGGCAATTTTGTGTTTTTTCAAGTGTCCTGGGCCCAATTTAATGGCTCTGCTTATTGTGATTCTGCACTTTAAACCAATAGAAATCTTGACCCAGATAGATTTGTAGAGTGGCATGTGTAGGCATGGTAAATGGCCCTTTGAAAAACGTAATAAAACAATTGAGTAAAATGGTATGGACTTTTCAGACTATTTTAACAACAATTTTGCTGCGTTTTTTTCTGAGGGCCAAAACATCGGAAATTAGATGTAGGAGGAATAGCATGTCTGTTTATGCAAAATGTCATGGTTTTATCATAATTTCCCAATTTCCACCCAGATTGTGTGGTCTGCCTGACTTGTACACAACAAAAATTATTTACCGTAAGCATCAGACCAAGTTCCCACTTAGTAGTCTCGTTTTGGTTTCTTTGATTTGACAGAATGGGGGGAAACATGGCTGTACTACAGTCTATTTTGCTGTGGGAAAGGGTCGCTGTGTCAAAATTCCTTTTCAGTTCATGATGTCTCTGTTTATCCTTTATCGGAACATACTGATTGATATCGTTATATTTTTAAGCTCCTTGCCGCAGCGGGCGCTATTTTGTAAACAAACCGAGCCTAGAAACTCGACGTCATCATGTAAGTGCAGATTGATACAATGTACAACAAAACGAAGAGCCTTGTGTTGACGCTCCACGCGCGGAAAGCAGGTCTTTGATCTGTAAACTTGTGACCCACAAATTGTATCTTTTTGGTTGAGACTGTTCGCTTGCCAGCCACCGCATGACTGAACAATGAAATATACGGGGCACTCAATTTAAAGATTTATCTGGGTACAGTTATTTCGGTCATGAAAACATTCCCAATATCTAATAGCAAACATTTGTCATGTAACAATTCCCTCGCAGCCTCGCTTTCATTGCATACGTTTTAACGGAGGAAATACAAGAAGGTTGCGTATTATACAAAACGCCCGGGTAATACATGCACGGTATCACTACCCTGCCCCACCTGCCACGCCCCCTCAAATAAATAAAAAAGAAAGAAGAAAACAAACCGGTAGTACATAACTCTAATAAACCCCTCTGTGCTTAAATACCGGTAATTTTTGAAACAGTAATGGGATTTATACCAGTTTCACAACATACAACTTTAATGCAAGGGCTTAGTAACTGTTTTATTATTTACTACAAATAAGAAAGTCAACTCTCGGTGTATGGATGGGTCACAGCATAGTCTTTGCACGTCTTTGGTATCAGCTACGATGACGTAGCACCCACTATACATCACGTGATAACATGTGAACATTGGTTGCGCAATCGGTCTCTTGGAACTTAAATTATTCACCAACTAATTCCCGGGTCGTCCGCTGGATGGTCCAACATCTCACAGTTCCAACCAATCAATAACGGCTCAATTCCCTGGTCGTCCGCTGGATGGTCCAATATCTCACCAATCAGTTTAAAAAACAGCAGATTAAGGATGCTTCTGAATAATTTAGTGAGTCCTAACATCGCGAGATACGCAGTTAATTCATTTAAATTGAAGAACGTGCGTTTAGCGCAATGAAAAGAACAGATGTCTTGAATAGAGCTGGAGCTACGGCGTTTAGGATGAACAAGAGCAGCAACCGTTAACGCCTTTAATCCTATTTAAGTTACTCTCAAAATAGCCTTGACTCCATTGAAGTTAACCCATATATTATTATTGTGTTACAGAGAGCTGTTGTGCGAAAACCTCGTAGTGAAAAGGTGGCTTTTGTGTAGCTGAGGGCGTCCCGTACGCAGGGTATAAATGCGGGGGGTCAGCACGGGCGGCCCTCATACCTGTTCTGGTGCTGGTGGAAGACGGTGCTCTGCTCTGCTGATGCTCTCGATGGCCTGAGGCTGGTGTAGCCCCACTTTGGCCAAGGCTGGTGATGTCAACCCTCGGGTCTCTTGGTAGTTTCAATCTGACTATCAGACCCACACTACACCACATGTAAGTGTCTCTCCTCATGCATTACTCTACTGTACTTTCCTTGTAAATTCGTTTTGCACATTGAGCTTTTTGTCAAGTATGTTTGAACATTCAAATCCAAATGTATTTATTATTTGCAACGATTTTCTAAACCTGTACTTTTCTGAACCTGATGATGTAAATCCAACATTGTAAGTGTCTCTTTTTCGGATTTGTTGTACGATTTCCATTTATCATCAAGTGTTCTACCAATTTTGAACGGTCATGTTTTCTGCTTTGCTACAAATTGCATTTAATATTTGGGATTTGTGTATCTTGCCACAAACCTTAAAAATGCATTTAAATTTTGTTGAAATTGTTTTTAACTTTGCCACAAGTTGCATTTGTATTTGATTACTACAAAATGCATTTAAATTTGGTTGAAAGTGCTGTTAAACTTTGTAACAATTTGCCTATGTACCTATTTGGTAGAAGTTGTTAGAACATGCGTTAATTTTTTTTCTTCAAATTGCCACACCCCTTAAACAAATTGCATTTAAATTTTGCTGCAAAACTATACTACAAATTGCATTACTTGGTTGTTACAAAATGCATAAAAATTTTATTTCAATTGCTGTTAACCTTTGCTTAAGTTAGTGTTCTACCAATTTTGAACGGTGATGTTTTCTACATTGGGCTTGACGATTGAAACAAAGGCTCTAGTATGTTTATTTAAGTTTATCTCAATATGTTTATTTGCAATGACATTCACAATGTGTTTTCTGGTTTCATTTCCCCATGGCCTAATGATGATGATGATGATAAAGTCTATGATTTATGGGAGTGCCTGATGCACGCAGACTGCACCAGCCAACCCATGATGCAAGAACATTGTAAGTTATATTTCTATTACATTACAGATCTGAACTTGCCATCCCATCTAAAACTTGTATTGGATTTCAAACCTTCTCACAAAGTGCATTTTTATTTATCTGAATTTGCTTCAAACGTTGCTACAAATTGCATTGCCACACACCTTAAACAAATTGCATTTAAATTTGGTTGCTGCAAAATGTGTTTATTTTATATTTGGTTGAAGTTTCTTTACACTTGGCCACAAATTGCATTTATATTTTGCTACAACTGCATTTCAATTTGGTTGCTACAAATGCATTGAAATTTGGCTGAAATTGCTTTTGAACTTTGCCACAAATTGCAAATATATTTAGTAGCCACAATTTGCATTTAAATTTGGCTGAAATTGCTGCAAACCTTTACTACAAATTGCATTTATACTTGGTTGCCACAAAATGCATTTAAATTTGGTTTCAATTGCTGTTAACCTTTGCTGCAAAGTGCTTTTGTATTTGATTGAAACTGCTGTGAACCTTTGCTGCAAAATGCATTTAAATTTGGTTTCAATTGCTGTTAACCTTTGCTGCAAAATGCTTTTGTATTTGATTGAAACTGCTGTGAACCTTTGCTGCAAATTGCATTTAAATTTGGTTGAAAATTGCTGTTAACCTTTACTACAAATCATATTAATACTTGGTTGCTACAAAATGCATTTCAATTTGGTCTCTATTGCTGTTAACCTTTGCTGCAAAGTGCATTTGTATTTGATTGAAACTGCTGTGAACATTTGCTGCAAATTGCCTGTTGAAAATTGCTGCAAAACTTTACTACAAATAACATTAATACTTGTTTGCTACAAAACGCATTTCAATATGGTTTCAATTGCTGATAACCTTTGCTGCAAATTGCATTTAAATTTGGTTGAAAATTGCTGCAAAACTACTACAAATTACATTAAAACTTGGTTGCTACAAAATGCATTTGCATTGGATTAAAATTGCCACGAATATTACTACAAAATGCATTTATATTTGGTTGAATTTGTTTAAACTTTGCTGCAAATTGCATTTTGGATTTGTGGATCTTGCCACAAACCTTAAAAATGCATTTAAATTTTGTTGACGTTGTTTTAAACTTTCCACAAGTTGCATTTATATTTGATTACCATAAAATGCATTTAAATTTGGTTGAAAGTGCTGTTAAATTTTGCAACAATTTGCCTATGTATTTGGTTGAAGTTGTTAAAACATGTGTTAAAAATGTGGGTTTTTTTTCAAATTGCCACACACCTTAAACAAATTGCATTTATATTTGGTTGAAATTGCTGCAAAACTTTACTACAAATTGCATTACTTGGTTGTTACAAAATGCATACTTTTTTTTTCAATTGCTGTTAACCTTTGCTCAAGTTAGTGTTCTACCAATTTTGAACGGTGATGTTTTCTACATTGGGCTTGACGATTGAAACAAAGGCTCTAGTATGTTTATTTAAGTTTATCTCAATATGTTTATTTGCAATGACATTCACAATGTTTTCTGGTTTCATTTCCCCATGGCCTAATGATGATGATGATGATAAAGTCTATGATTTATGGGAGTGCCTGATGCACGCAGACTGCACCAGCCAACCCATGATGCAAGAACATTGTAAGTTATATTTCTATTACATTACAGATCTGAACTTGCCATCCCATCTAAAACTTGTATTGGATTTCAAACCTTCTCACAAAGTGCATTTTTATTTATCTGAAATTGCTTCAAACTTTGCCACAAATTGCATTACCACACACCTTAAACAAATTGCATTTAAATTTTGCTAAAATTTGTTAAACCTTTTGAACTTTGCCACAAATTGCATTTAACCTTTGCTCAAGTTAGTGTTCTACCAATTTTGAACGGTGATGTTTTCTACATTGGGCTTGACAATGAAAACAAAGGCTCTAGTAAGTTTATTTAAGTTTATCTCAATGTATTTATTTGCAATGACATTCACAATGTGTTTTCTGGTTTAACTTCAGCCTGGCAGTTCCCCATGGCCTGATGATGATGATGATAATTTATGGGACGGTGCCTGATGCATAGAGCCTGCACCAGCCAACCCATGATGCAAGAACATTGTAAGTTATATTTCTATTACATCACAGATCTGAACTTGCCATCCCATCTAAAACTTGTATTAGATTTCAAACCTTCTCACAAAGTGCATTTTTATTTATCTGAATTTGCTTCAAACGTTGCTACAAATTGCATTGCCACACACCTTAAACAAATTGCATTTAAATTTGGTTGCTGCAAAATGTGTTTTGTTATGATTGGTTGAAGTTTCTTTACATTTGGCCACAAATTGCATTTATATTTTGCTACAAATGCATTTCAATTTGGTTGCTACAAATGCATTTAAATTTTGCTAAAATTTGTTAAACCTTTTGAACTTTGCCACAAATTGCATTTAACCTTTGCTCAAGTTAGTGTTCTACCAATTTTGAACGGTGATGTTTTCTACATTGGGCTTGACAATGAAAACAAAGGCTCTAGTAAGTTTATTTAAGTTTATCTCAATGTATTTATTTGCAATGACATTCACAATGTGTTTTCTGGTTTAACTTCAGCCTGGCAGTTCCCCATGGCCTGATGATGATGATGATAATTTATGGGACGGTGCCTGATGCATAGAGCCTGCACCAGCCAACCCATGATGCAAGAACATTGTAAGTTATATTTCTATTACATCACAGATCTGAACTTGCCATCCCATCTAAAACTTGTATTAGATTTCAAACCTTCTCACAAAGTGCATTTTTATTTATCTGAATTTGCTTCAAACGTTGCTACAAATTGCATTGCCACACACCTTAAACAAATTGCATTTAAATTTGGTTGCTGCAAAATGTGTTTTGTTATGATTGGTTGAAGTTTCTTTACATTTGGCCACAAATTGCATTTATATTTTGCTACAAATGCATTTCAATTTGGTTGCTACAAATGCATTTAAATTTGGCTGCATTAAACTTTGCCACAAATTTCATTTATATTTGGTAGCCACAATTTGCATTTAAATTTGGTTGAAATTGCTGCAAAACTGTACTACAAATTACATTATTACTTGGTTGCTACAAAATGCATTTTAGTTTGGTTTCAATTGCTGTTAACCTTTGCTGCAATTTGCCTTTAAATTTGGTTGAAAATTGCTGCAAAACTTACTACAAATTACATTAATACTTGGTTGCTACAAAATGCATTTCAATTTGGTTTCAATTGCTGTTAACCTTTGCTGCAAAGTGCATTTGTATTTGATTGGAACTGCTGTGAACCATTGCTGCAAATTGCCTTTAAATTTGGTTGAAAATTGCTGCAAAACTTACTACAAATAACATTAATACTTGGTTGCTACAAAATGCATTTCAATTTGATCTCGATTGCTGTTAACCTTTGCTGCAAAGTGCATTTGTATTTGATTGAAACTGCTGTGAACCTTTGCTGCAAATTGCATTTAAATTTGGTTGAAAATTGCTGCAAAACTTACTACAAATTACATTAATACTTGGTTGCCACAAAATGCATTTCAATGTGGTTTCAATTGCTGTTAACCTTTGCTGCAAAGTGCATTTGTATTTGATTGAAACTGCTGTAAACCTTTGCTGCAAATTGCCTTTAAATTTGGTTGAAAATTGCTGCAAAACTTTACTACAAATAACATTAATACTTGGTTGCTACAAAATGCATTTCAATTTGGTTTCAATTGCTATTAACCTTTGCTGCAAAGTGCAGTTGTATTTGGTTGAAACTGCTGTAAACCTTTGCTGCAAATTGCCTTTAAATTTGGTTGAAAATTGCTGCAAAACAAATTGCTACAAATAACATTAATACTTGGTTGCTACAAAATGCATTTCAATTTGGTTTCAATTGCTGTTAACATTTGCTGCAAAGAGCATTTATATTTGGTTGAAACTGCTGCACACGATAGCATTTGTACACTGTATTTGGTTGAAATAGTTTGAAACTTTGCTACAAATTGCTTTTATATTATTGGTTGCTGGAAAATGAATTAAATTAAGTTAAAATTGCTTGAAACTTTGCTAAAATTGCTTCAAACTTTGCTAAAAACTGTGAAAAACTTTGCTAGAAATGGCGCCAACCTTCAATAGAAATGGCCCCAAACTTTTATAGAAATGACGTCAAACTTTCCTTGAAGTTGTGTAAAACTTTCTTTGTTGGGTGCAATAACTATAAAATACACAGGGCACATTTTGTTAAATAAAAGTTATTTGCTTTATTTGAAGTTCTTTTTATTTATATTACATACAGGTGATACTGAACAAACTAGGCAGTGATTTTGCATCTCTACATCAAGACAACTCCTTAAAATGAACCATCAAGAACTGGTTGTAGAAGAGCTGATGAACAACACCCCACAACATAAAGATTTCATTAAAAATTATAAACATTGCATTTGCTTATGTTAGTAAAAATTTCGTTAAAACCTTTCCTTAAATTTTGTTTAAATTTTTTTCCTAATTTTTTTTACAAATATTTTCCTCTAATTTTGTTACAATTTGTTTCCTTAATTTTTTTTAACAATTTTTTTCCTTAAATTTTGTTTAAATTTTTTCCCTAAACTTTGTTTAAAATTTTTCTTAAATTTTGTTAACATTTGTTTTCCTAATTTTTTTTTACAAATGTTTTCCTTTAATTGTTTAAATTTGTTTCCTTATTTTTTTCCTTTAATTTTGTTTTAAACAAATTCAAAAAATTTATTTAAAATGTTTTCTTAAAATTTTATTTAAATTTGGTTTAAATTTGTTCTTTTTTTTTTACAAATGTTTTCTTTTAATTTAAATTTTTTCATTAAATTTTGTTAAAAAATTTTCCTTAATTTTTGTTTTAAATTTTTCTTAAATTTTCTTTAATTTTTTTTCCTTAATTTTTTTTACAAATGTTTTCCTTTAAATTTGTTTAAATTTGTTTCCAAAAATTTTTTTTTACAAATGTTTTCCTTAAATTTTGTTACAAATATTTTCCTTCAATTTTGTTACTCTCTGAAACTTTGTTACAAAATGTGCTTTTTGAAACTTCAATAAACTTCTTAGTTCTTACCCACTCACAGCGCATTATTTCACGAGTCTAACTATTATCCGAAGTAGTTCCTCCAAATCGGCAAGTAACTTGTAAAAAGTTACTTGTCGATTTGGAGGAACTACTTCAGATAATTAAAAATAATTTTTTTATATATAATATAATATAATATATATACATACATAAAATAAAATAAAATAAAATAAAATAAAAATGAAAATTAAAGAAAAATAAAAAGGAGTATTAGACAAAAGACCCTAAAAATCGGCGCGGCCTTCGGCCGCACCCTGCGGGGCTCCGCCCCGCCGCCCCAGGGGGGCTTCGCCCCCCTATCCCCCCTTTATGTATTCTTATGACAATGGACCCTACTAGATGGCTACACCCCTGATGGATGACAATCCACACTGGATTACACCAGCCCATAATAGATAGCTTCACATATTCCCATTACCCCATAATAAAACTACCCCTTATGATACAGTATATAACACACTGTACACATGTCTGCACTATTCCTGTAGCAACAAAAAACCAACCCTACTTTTTAAGACAGTTTTCTATTCCTGTACCCGATAAATTCTTACTGTACATTTTTAAACAGTTTCCTATTCCTGTACCCGATGAATTCTTACTGTACATTTTAAGACAGTTTCCTATTCCTGTACCCGATAAATTCTTACTGTACATTTTAAGACAGTTTCCTACTCCTGTACCCGATATATTCTAACCCTACATTTTAAGACAGTTTCCTATTCCTGTACCCGATAAACTCTTACTGTACATTTTAAGACAGTTTCCTATTCCTGTACCCGATAAATTCTTACTTTACATTTTAAGACAGTTTCCTACTCCTGTACCCGATATATTCTAAACCTACATTTTAAGAGTTTCCTATTCCTGTACCCGATAAATTCTTACTGTACATTTTAAGACAGTTTTCTATTCCTCTACCAAATTAACCATAACCCTATCCCTAACCCCACCTCTAACCATAACCCTAACCCTTAATCTTACCCCTAACCCTAACCCCATTTCTACCCCCAAACCTCATCTCTAACCCTAACCCCATTTCTACCCCCAAACCTCATCTCTAACCCTAACCCCATCTCTAACCCTAACCCCATCTCTAACCCTAACCCCCATCTCTAACCCTAACCCCCATCTCTAACCCTAACCCTGACTCTATCCCTAACCCTAATATTACCCCTAACCCCATTTCTACCCCTACCCATAACCCTAACCTCATCTCTAACCCAAACCCTAACCTTAACAATAGTTTCAACACTTTACATCTGCTTCACTTTCAATTAATCTCTTTATTTACCATTATTTTCATTATTAATTAACACTATATACATTTTTCTACTTTTAATATTGATTATGGTAACAAATTAGGAGGAACAGGACAGCATAAAGTTTGAAGAAATTAACGACATGTCACACCACTGCTCTTCAACTATTAAAGGGATGAATCAGTACCCAGGATTTCAGAATTCAGGAGATATGAAGTTGGTCAGCATAGCCATTCAAAACATGACACTCCAAGTTGACCTTGATACAAGCATCTCCTGATGGATACTTCTCTTGAATCAGTGAATAATCTGCAAACAAAATAAGACACACAGGCGTAAAGATTTCTTATCTAGCTTGGAGAAAATGACGGCACAACATTGTCTCTTGAACAATCTAAGAGTTGAAACAGCATCAGATAGCTTAATTTTTAAGGGACTAAACAATATGAGTCTCAAAGAAAACCAAAGACAGCACATCACGAGCTCAAGAATAATTTGAGATTGGAACAATAATTAAGATGGCAAATTATGGGGGACAGGACACCATAAGGTTCCAAAAAGTTGAAGAGGAGACACAACATTGGCTCCTGAAAAATTTGTTGAGTTGAAAAACATTCCGCAGGGTCTCAGCACTAAGGAGAAATGACATTTTCAACATACCTCAGAAAAGGAGGGAGTGCAGCATAGCCATTGAAAACATGACATTCCAAGTTGACCTTGATACAAGCATCTTCTCTTGAATCTGTGAATAATCTGCAAACAGAATAAGAAACACTGACTTGACACTTCAATCATCAAAACCTTTCCACATCACAACCAAAAGCACAACTTACTCAAAATCAAGTCAAGCATACACTTTTTAATTCCTTCAAAACATTTCTCACATAATAATGTTGTACAAAGTTTGATCTACTATAATTTAAGCATAATAATTTGAAGGTTGAACAATCCCATAAGGTGGTTAAATATAACGAGTCGACAAAATGAGGTTTGGAAAAATTAAAGAGAAGGAACAACATTGGTTCATTAAACAAATTTAGGGATTGAAATATCATTACATCACTCAATTTTTAAGGGACTAGACTACATGAGCGTCAAAGAAAATCACAGAAAGCACAACATTTGCTCGTGAATAATTTGAGAATTTAGCAATCTTTAATCTGCAAATGAAATAAAACACACTTAATAGATGAACATTTTTATCATCATCAAATGTCATCATAACGGATCGTCATCGGCTCTTCAATATATTGAGAGTTGTATAAATCATTAAGGTGGCAATCTATGAGAAACTGGACAGCGTGAGGTTCAGAAAAAATGAAGAGACATGACAACATTGGCTAATGAACAATTTAAAAGTTGAAGTACAATTAAATTGCTTAATTTGTTCAGGACCTAAAGAAAAACCAGACAGCACAACATTGGCTAATTAATAATTTGAGAGCTGAACAATTATGAAGGTGGAAAGCTACGAGGGACTGGACAAGATGAGGTTCAAAACATTTAAAGATATAGCACAACATTGGCTAGTGAACAATTAAAGAGTTGAAACATATTGCGTAGAATTTCATAACAAAGGAGAAATGACATTTTCAAGATACCTCAGAAAAGAAGGGATTGATGCACAGCCATTCAAAACATGACATTCCAAGTTGACCTTGATACAAGCATCTCCTGATGAAAGAAAATCTCGTCCATGATGGATAATTCTCTTGAATCAGTGAACGATCTGCAAACAAAACAAGACACCATCATAAACATTTAATAAAATGTTATCATGCTTGTAGAAAATCAATTGACAGCAAAATGTAGGCTCTTTAAAATTTTAAGGGTTGAAATGTCAATACATCACTTAACTTTTAAGGGACTAGACTACATGAGCATTCAAGAAAACCAAAGAGAGCACAACAATTGCAACTGATTAATTTTATCAATTAGAGTTGATCAATCAGTAATGTGGCAAACTTGCAGGGACTGGACAACATGTGGTTCAGAGAATTGGAAAGATGGCACAACATTGGCTCGTTAACAAATTTAAGAGTTGAAAAATCATTACATTGCTTAGATTTTGAGGGACTAGAAAATGGAACCTTAAAAAACACCCAAATACAGCACAACATCAACATCAAGAATAAATTTGAGAGTTGAACAATCATTAAGATGGCAAATTATGAGGGACAAGACAACACAAGGTTCGAAGAAATTGAAGAGATGGCAAAACACTGACTCTTGAACAGTTTAACGATTGAAAATCATTGCGCAGGATTTCAGAACAAAGAGAAATAAAGTTTGTCAACTTACCTCAGAAAAGGAGGGATTGATGCATAGCCATTCAAAACATGACATTCCAAGTTGACCTTAATACAAGCATCTCCTGATGAAAGAAGCTCCTATCCTTGATGGTTACTTCTCTTGAATCAGTGAATAATCTGCAAACAAAATAAGCCACACTGGTGTAAACACTTCATCAAATGTCATCATGCTTGGAGAAAAGGAAGAGATGGCACAACGTTGGCCTGTGAACAATCTAAGAGTTAAAAAACAACAGGTTGCTTTATTTTTGAGGGACTAAACAACATGAGCCTCAAAAAAAACTTTGGTGGCACAACATCGGCTAGAGAATAATTTGAGATTCGAACAATCATTAAGGAGGCAAGTTATGGGGGACAGGCAGCATAAGGTTTGAAGAAATTGAAGATATCGCACAAGCCTGCTCTTGAACAAATTTAGGGGTGGAAATCATTGCGCAGGATTTCAGAACAAAGGAGAAACTAGACATATTGCATTTGTGCACAAATGCAGAGCTGTTTCGCCAAAACTTTTTCAAAAAATCATACAAAATCATGTGATGACGTCATCATGACGTCATTTCAGAATTACACGAACTTGCCAATATCCAACAACCTACCAAGTTTCAACATGATCGCACTAACACTTAGGGAGATATACGACATTAAAAAAGGCACCTTTAATGCCGCGTCACGTGACCCCCGATGACATCATCGATCTGAAATTTCACACACATGATGGCTGCCTGACGATCAACATGTGTGTAAATTTTTAAGTGATTACACAAAACTTCACCACACACATCTTCAAAAAGTCCATTTTGATCAGTTTTCAACCTGCCGCTAGAGGGCGCTCTTGTGTGTTGTGACGTCATCGGTATTTTTTTTTAATTACCCACCCTTGCCAGACAATAACATCGTTGAAAGCAACTTCATAACTATTTCCACTTTTGAATAACGAGGCACTTCCTGTTTCGACCGGAAGTAGAGGTCATGTGAGGTCACACACACTGAATAAAATGAAGACCTTATTTATCCCTATACAATCCCGCAAACAGAAACCTACGGTCTCTTGTGGCTGATTTGTTACGGATTTTCAAATATTTAAAATATAAACCTTTAAGATGACGTCACGTGACAGTTGATGATGTCATCATGACATCATTGTTTTAGGATCATTATTGCACCAATGCCTTTCATCACTGAAAGTTTCATTGCAATTGCTCTTTAGGAACTATGCAAAAGGCCGCTTTGACCGAACGTGTGTTATGTCAATAGCCTTTTTTACTGAAACAGACAAATAAAAAATAAAACTAGACATATTGCATTTGTGCACAAATGCCGAGCTGTTTCGTCATAACTTTTTCAAATTACTCAACTGAATTTGAAATTGTTTTGTATTCAAAGCAGTTATGATGTATCAAGCCTGTTTAAAAAATTTGGATTATACCACGTTTTATTAGCAATTTATGACAAAAAGGTGAAAAAAATGAAAAAAATGAAAAAAATCATACAAAATCATGTGATTATGTCATCATGACATCATTTCAAAATTTACAAAAACATGCCAATATCTAACAACCTACCAAGTTTCAACATGATCGCACTAATACTTCGGGAGTTATACGACTTAAAAAAACGCACCTTTAATGCGGCGTCACGTGACCCCCGATGACGTCAATAATCTGAAACTTCACACATATGATGGCTGCCTGACGATCAACATGTGTGTAAATTTTGAAGTGATTACACAAAACTTCTCCACACAAATCTTCAAAAAGTCCATTTTGAACAGTTTTCAACCTGCCGCTAGAGGGCGCTCGTGTGTATCGTGAAGTCATCGGTATTTTTGTTTAAATGCACACTCTTGCCACTACCATCGTTGAAAGCGTTTTCATAACATTTAGCACTTTTGAATTACGAGGCACTTCCGGTTTCGACCGGAAGTGAGGTCACGCACACTGAATAAAATGAAGACCTAATTTATCCCCACCCAATCCCGCAAACAGAAACCTGTGGTTGATTTGATATAGATTTTCAAATATTAAAAAAATAAACCTTTAAGATGACGTCACGTGACAGGTGATGACGTCATCATGACATAATTGTTTTAAAATCATTATTGCACCAATGCCTTTCATCACTGAAAGTTTCATTGCAATTGCTCTTTAGGATCTATGCAAAAAGCCGCTTAGAACGAATTTTGTCTGAAAAATACAAAAAAAAAACCAAAAAAAAACTAGAGCTAATTGCATTTGTGTACAAATGTCGAGCTGTTTCGCCATAACTTTTTCAAATTACTCAATTGAATATGAAAGTCCTTTGTATTCAAAGCAGTTATGATGTATCAAGCCTGTTTAAAAAAGAATTTGGATTATACCGCGTTTTATTAGCAATTTATGACTAAAAGGTGCAAAAAATGCAAAAAACATAAAGAATCATGTGATGACGTCATCATGACGTCATTTCAAAATTCACAAGAACTTGACAATATCTAACAACCTACCAAGTTTCAACATGATCGCCTTAATACTTCGGAAGATATACGACTTCAAAAAAGGCTCATTTAATGCCGCGTCACGTGACCCCCGATGACGTCATTGATCTGAAACTTCACACATATGATGGCTGCTTGACAGTTAACATATGTGTAAATTTTGAAGTGATTACACAAAACTTCTCCACACACATCTTCAAAAAGTTCATTTTGAACAGTTTTCAACCTGCCGCTAGAGGGCGCTCGTGTGTATCGTGACGTCATCGGTATTTTTTTTAAATGCACACTCTTGCCAGACACTAACATCGTTGAAAGCATTTTCATAACATTTAGCACTTTTGAATTACGAGGCACTTCCGGTTTCGACCGGAAGTAGAGGTCATGTGAGGTCACGCACACTGAATAAAATGAAGACCTTATTTATCCCTATACAATCCCGCAAACAGAAACCTACGGTCTCTTGTGGCTGATTTGTTACGGATTTTCAAATAGAACAAATTAGAACGATTCGTGCATTATGTCAATGACTTCCTGTGTCTGAAAAATAAAAATAAAAAAACCCCCAAAAAACCAAAAACTTTAACGAAAACAAGAGCTGTTTCGCTGCGCTGCGCAACGAAACAGCTAAAAAAAAAAAAAAAAATTTAACGAAAACAAGAGCTGTTTCGCTGCGCTGCGAAACAGCTAATAAAGTTTGTCAACATACCACAGAAAAGGAGGGAGTGCAGCATAGCCTTTCAAAACATGACACTCTAAGTTGTCCTTGATACAAGCATCTCCTGATGAAAGGAGCTCATGTCCATGATGATGGATACTTCTCTTGAATCAGTGAATAACCTGCAAACAAAATAAGATGCACACCTGTAAATAAGACACACACCAGTAAACATTTCTTCATCTAACTTGGAGAAAATGAAGGGATGGCACAACATTGGCTCTTGAACAATCTTAGAGTTGAAACAACATCAGATAGCTTAATTTTTGAGGGACTTGACAACATGAGCCCCAAGAAAACCAAAGACAGCACATCACAAGCTCAAGAATAATTTGAGATTCAAACAATCATTAAGATGGCAAGTTATGGGGGACAGGACAACATAAGGTTCCAAAAATTTGAAGGGGAGGCACAACATTGGCTCCTTAACAATTTAAAAGTTAAAAACATTCAGCAGGAAAATGACATTTTCAACATACCCCAGAAAAGGTGGGAGCAGCACAGCCATCCAAAACATGACATTCCAAGTTGACCTTGCTATAAGCATCTCCTGATGAAAGAAGCTCTTGTCCATGATGGATACTTCTCTTGAATCATTAAGCAATCTAAAAACAAATAAGACACACGTTGTCAACTTTCACCAAATGTAATCTAGCTTGAAGAAAATGATGTGAGGGCACATCGTTGGTCCTAGAACAATCTAAGGGTTGGAATACATTGCTTAATTTTTTGAAAAAAAACCAAGATACAATTATCTCAACAGGGAGATCAATAGAAAATCCACAGATTGTTAGGACAAGTGGACTCAAAGCCTTTGCAAAGATGTCGATAGAGCACATCAATCAAACGAAATCCAGCAAATATAATCAACCATCAAGTCTTTCACCGGGAAACAGGCTACAAAAATGAAAAGTATAAAGGACAAACATGGTGTGGTTCTGACATATGAAAACAACATTAAAGAGAGATGGAAAGAAAATTATGAGGAACTTTACAACCGGCCTGGTTCTGCAAATATTGACGTCTTACAGTCACAAATATTGACAAATCACAACCTAACATACTCAGAAGTGAAGTCACCCGTGCCATAATTGTCTTACAGAGGAAATTAAGGCCATTGGAGAATCGGGAATTGACACTACCCATAAGTTATGCAACAAAATATGGAACTCTGAAATTATACCAGAAGACTGGGGGAAAGCAGTCATAGTTCCTATTTACAAAAAGGACAAACTTGACTGTGCAAATTACAGAAGCACCAGCCTCCTAAGTCTAGCAGGGAAAGTATTCTGCGCCGTTATCCAGCACAGAATACATTCCAATACGGAAGAGATTCTGTCTGAATCTCAAGCAGGTTTTAGACCAGGAAGAAGCACCGTGGATCAACTGTTCATGACAAATAGCAGAAAAGCAGAAAGCCACTCTACTGCTGCTATATAGATTACCAAAAGGCTTTTGACACTGTATGGCAGGACCGCCTCTGGCAGGCAATCGGGAATTTTTGATACTCGACTAAAACAATCAGGCTTCTGCAAGCTCTTTACAAAGCTTCAAAAAGTGCAGTGAGAGTGGACGGAAACCCCACAGACTTGTTCTCAACCACTACAGGAGTATAGCCTGAACCAGTGCTGTAGTCGAGTCTACACCAGCCGAGTCCGAGTCCGAGTCCGAGTCCGAGTCCCTGTTGTCCGAGTCCGAGTCCGAGTCCGAGTCCCTGTTGTCTACGTCTAAGTTTTAGTCCTAACCATAATGTCCGAATCCAAGTTGCATTGTATCTTAGTAGGTGAAATTTTGACTTTGCGATTTAAAGCTTTTTACTAGGCATTTAACTACAGACAAAAATAGTCTTAACTACAATCATTTCATGGTGAATAAAACAAGTGTTTATTTAAATGTTCACACTGAGTATAGACTGGCATCTCAGTGACTATTTTAACTTGATCTCCTAGGTTTTGATAAAAGAGCCAGTGGCTCGCAACTCTGCGTTTTTGTCATTATGATCTGGTCTTCTTTAGATGATGGTCAGAGCGTACTTATTGAAACATCCAGCAGCATCTTGCAAACCACAGATTAATTTTTCAAAACATTCTACAACTCTACAAGAGCATTACCAAACTCCAGAGGTGAAACTTTCCCATCTTGACCGACTATCAATGATACGAAAAACAAACAATTTGTAGGTCAAGGCCATTTTTCATTTGAATAATGGGTTTTTCTGGCATGAAAGGCACTGGACACTTTTGGTAACGACTCAAAACAAATATTAGCATAACAACTTAATTGGTATCAAGCAACGGAGAGCTGTTGATAGTATGAAACATTGTAGGAAACGACTCCCTCTGAAGTAACAGAGTCTTTGAGAAGGAGGTAATTTCTCACTAAAATATTTGAATTTGAAAAAGACTTCAGGCCTGAAGTCTTTTTCAGGCATTAGAAAGCA
The DNA here is from genome assembly GCA_023634235.1 of Pisaster brevispinus. Lineage (NCBI taxonomy): Eukaryota > Metazoa > Echinodermata > Asteroidea > Forcipulatida > Asteriidae > Pisaster > Pisaster brevispinus. The sequence goes on along the minus strand of JAMKCF010000005.1, from coordinate 12,717,479 downwards.
CACAATTTGGACAACAAGGGTGTTTTTTCTTTCATTATTTTCTTGCAACTTCGATGACCAAATGAGCTCAAATTTTCACAGGTTATTTATACGCATATGTTGGGATACACCAAGTGAGAATACTGGTCTTTGACAATTACCAATGGTGTCCAGTGCTTTTAATTTATTTATCTGGAACTGGTCATAGCTTCTTATGTTGATTGAAATTGAAATGAAATTGTATGTGTTTACAGAATATGCTCATTGCATATCATGAACATAAGGGTTTCAAGCATCTTTGATGACAGGCTAGCCCTATGAGGTCGCATGATAATCCCTCCACAGCTGTAAATCCTCTCAACCATGTCAACAGGGGCACTGCTGAGAGAACTTTTACAGCAATGGCATGAAGTGCGGGATACTTTTGTTTTTTCTGTTTAGTTTTTGGACAACTGTATTCTTTGTGCGCACGGTATCCAAACATTATTACTCTGGAGCCTGGTGACATGTTTACTGATTGTTTTGTTATAATAAAAAAGAAGAAGGCCAAAACGTGTAGTAGAAGTTTCAACTACACAGTACATGCAGTACATGCACCGACCCAAACAGCTAAAACAGTACACACAACTACACCAGTGCTGAACTACACACACGCACATGAATCCACAAGACCCCACGCATGCCGTAGTTACAACTCAAGTACAAGCGATATAAACACAAGGGGATAAGTGTGCTCAAAATTGTGTGTGGTTACCAGGCAGTATCGGTCTCTGGTAGAAAATGGTCCTTGTGCGAACTTGGCCGGCTAGCTGTAATGACGCGATGTTGCGCAAACGCGATACATACGGCGGGGAAACAGACAGTAATGGAAATGGGAACTTCAACAAAAACATTTTATTCGACGAATACAAGGGCACTATTGAAGGTCAAGTTACGTGATTTTTCCAGATTTTTGCCGGTCGCGAGCCGGTCTCGAGCCGAATCACGCCGAGTCCCATGGTCCGAGTCCGAGTCCGAGTCCGAGTCACGGTGCTCCGAGTCCGATACCGAGTCCGAGACCACAAAAAATGGACTCGAGACCGGTCTCGAGTCCGAGTCCGGCCTCGAGACCTCCAGCACTGGCCTGAACCACATGCATAAAGAAAGGAATCCTAAAGAAATAAATCTAAAATGTTCTGACTGCACTCAAGTTGGTGTGGTTACTTTTATGATTATATTAAGTCATTATTACAATTTATTCTGCCAATATCACCAACTTACATGCAACAATCCAACAAAGTTATATTTGTTACTGTTCCTTACTAATGATGCAATGGAACAGTAACAGAAAGGCAACAACAACCACTGGAATCGGATGCAAGAAAAACTCATTCTAATATGACCAGGATTTATATTTGCCTGCATTACGTTACGTTACAGTTGTATAGCAGGCAAAATTTGTCTGATCGGTTATCGAACGCATTCTGAAAGGACGGCATGCGAGGTACAAAAGAAGGTATTTGGCAAGTTATAAAGAATGTGCAGGAAAGCGTAGAAGTCATTCTAGCTTGCGACTTTGGTTCAGTCACATGCAGAAAGATGGAGCTGACGTTTCCGATCTTGTTGCAGCAAAAATTGAAGCAAGCCAAACAGTGCTTTTAAACCAACTGGATAAATTAATGTCCAATAAGTTAGGCAATTTTCAACAACAACTCAAGGAGAACAAGCATGAGCTGAGTGATTTGGAAGTTGCCAAAATTGAGGGAATGTAAAAAGATTCTTACCAATTCCGCAAGCGAGGGAATTAGGAGCAATACAGAGTCAACACCAAAGCTCTCAGAGAAATGAAGGGAGCAGACATCCAACTGGAGGCAGGCAGCAGTTCCAGTTATATCTGAGACACAAAAACAAAAATATCAGAAGGTACTGGTAAAGAAGCTCTCATTATGAGAGTTCTAACTATAGCTAAAAGTAAGAGGTAGAATTTAAACAAACCTCAGCAAGGAAGATACTTGTTTTTTTGTAAGCATTTATTTTTAAATGTATAAAACAGAAAAGAAGATTGTAAGTAGAACTTAGTGATATATGTAATCATAGATTTGTAAATGTATAAAAGCGAGAAGTTGTAAGCTGTAACTATGAGCAGTAAGTAGAATATAAACAAATGTATTATATGAAAGTTAGTTATTTGTAACAGAATATTTCAAAATGCCCCCAAAACAGAGACGTAGATTGTGAGTAGAACTTAGTTGAATATTTGTAAACATGAATTTTAAAATGTATACATACAGAGAAGTGGAATGTACAGTTGAACTTATATGTAAAAAAAAAATGTCAATAACAACAGCAACAGTAACAGCAACAGCAACTGCAACAGCAACAACAACAGCATCAGCAACAGCAACAGCAACAGCAACAGCAACAACAACAGCAACAGCAACAGCAACAGCAACAGCAACAGCATCAACAACAACAGCAACAACAAGAAGGTTTGTAATTGAGAGCACAACATCGTCTCATTCATAATTTGAGATTCAAACAATCATGAAGTTGGGTAGTTAGGAGTGACTGGACAACATGAGGTTGGAAACATTTGAAGGCACAGCACAAAATTGGCTGGTGAACAACTTAAGAGGTGAAGACTATTGCGCAAGGTCTCAGCACTACTGAGAAATGAAATTTTCCACATACCTTAGAAAAGGAGGAAGTGGTTCATAGCCATCCAAAACATGACATTCCAAGTTGACCTTGATACAAGCATCTCCTGATGAAAGAAGCTCTTGTCCATGATGGATACTTCTCTTGAATCAGTGAATAATCTGCAAACAAAATAAGACACACTGATGTAAACATTTCATCAAATGTCATCATGCTGGGAGAAAATGAAGAAACAACACAATGTAGTCTCGTCAAAATTTCAAGAGTTGAAATGTCTCTACATCACTTAATTTTTAAGGGACTAGACAGCACAAGCATCCAAGAAAACCAAAGAGAGCACAAAATTTGCTTGTGAATAAACTTCTTAGTTCTTACCCACTCACAGCGCATTATTTCACGAGTCTAACTATTATCCGAAGTAGTTCCTCCAAATCGGCAAGTAACTTGTAAAAAGTTACTTGTCGATTTGGAGGAACTACTTCAGATAATTAAAAATAATTTTTTTATATATAATATAATATTACCATTTTTCCCACAGGTTTTGTAACCTTTTCTCTTTTCAGGTTTTGAAATAACCCGTTTTTACACAGGTTTCTTAACTTTTTCTCTCTACAGGTTTCTAAATAACCCGTTCTTTTTTCCACAGGTTTTGTAACTTTTTCTCTATTCAGGTTTTGAAATAACCCGTTTTTCCACAGGTTTTCTTAACTATCCCTCTTTACAGGTTTCTAAATAACCCGTTTTTCCACAGGTTTCTTAACTTGTTCTCTCTACAGGTCTTTAAGTAACCCGTTCCTTTTTTTCCACAGGTTCTGTTAACTTTTTCTCTTTTCAGGTTTCTAAATAACCCGTTTTTCCACAGGTTTCCTAACTTGTTCTCTCTACAGGTGTTTAAGTAACCCGTTCCTTTTTTCCACAGGTTCTGTATCTTTTCCTCTTTTCAGGTTTCTAAATAACCCGTTTTTCCACAGGTTTCTTAACTTGTCCTCTCTACAGGTCTTTAAATAACCCGTTCTTTTTTCCACAGGTTTTGTTAACTTTTTCTCTTTTCAAGTTTTGAAATAACCCGTTTTTCCACAGGTCTCCTAACTTGTTCTCTCTACAGGTCTCTTATTAACCCGTTCTTTTTCCACAGGTTTCATAACTTTTTCTCTTTGCAGGTTTTCAAATAACCCCTTTTTCCCACAGGTTTATTTACTTGTCCCTTTTTGTTACCCATACTTTCCACAGGAATTTTTTATTACAACTTCTCTCTCGATATTCCTAGCTTTCTATGACTTAACTCATGGCACTCCCTACTGACACAAAGTGCATTTTCCGTAAGCTACGTAAGCTTAAAGAAAAGAACATTCGTTACTCGTCACATCTTGACAACTACCGCTTTTATCGTTTGTCCCGTATTCTGCCTAAAGGACTACAGATCAAGTGTGCCCCTTCCTTTGGGGACCTTGATCCCTCCTTTCTTAAGAAATGGAACAGGACACTCACTAACACGTCTTTCCAATTGCTTACACTGCTAGAAAATCAATGTCAACAATACGTTGATAACCAGTTACTTGAGATAACAGACACTGAATCTCAACTCAGAGTCATGCTCTAATCAAGAGTTTGAACATTTACAAGATATCATTCTGTCTAACGTCAATCACCTACGGTCCACCCTATTGGACAAACAGAACAAGAAACGCATGAATGTCCAAGCTAACCATAAGAAATACATTCATAGGCGTTTCCACAGTAAGAGGCCAACTATTGTTCCTGATACTGACAGGTCACTAGTTGCACCACGTACAGTAGTTAACCTATCTGACAAAGTTCTAACCGACCCACAGGTTAAACTCCTCTCAAGGGGTCTTAAATTTTGCCCCACACCCAGAGAACCGGACCAACTGTCTTTTCAACAAGACATGGCCCAATTCAACCGTAGGTTACGCCTACGTGAATATTTTCATGTAGAGCCCTCCACAGAGGACGAGTCATCTGTGGACGTCCAACCCAACACCCGCAACCGCTTCAGGGAGAAAAGTCGTTGGGTACCCCCTAAGAACCGAGATGTGGCTCTTGATACCTACATCAATTCAGTCAGCTCCGAGGTTCTTAAGGTCCCTAACACCTTGGCACCAAACAACCTCCCCCAAGATGAACGTCATGCTCTAACACAGCTCCGCCAATCACCAGACATAGTGATTAAACGTGCTGACAAGGGGTCCGCAGTTGTAGTCATGAACACACATGACTACATAGCTGAGGGCCTCAGACAACTCAGCAACACTGATCATTATATTGAATGTGACACTGACCCTACTCAATTATTTTCCAAACAAATCAGTGACACCTTGGTTAGAATGCACAATGCCAACGGTATCGACAAAGATACCTTCAACTATCTCCTTCCACAGGACCCCCGTACAGCACGCTTCTACCTTCTACCTAAGATACACAAGCCCAACAACCCAGGCCGACCCATTGTATCTGGTAATGGTAGCCCTACAGAGCGCATTTCTGAGTTTGTAGATAGCTTTCTCAACCCCCTAGTCTCCGGCATCCCTTCCTTCATAAAGGACACCACAGACTTCATCCATAAGCTAGAGGATGTCAAACATCAAATACCCGACTCTGCTTTTTTGGTTACTTTAGATGTTTCATCACTGTATACTAACATACCCCATAATGAAGGCATAAGTGCATGTGTCTCTGCCCTCAGGGGTAACAAACAATCCCGCCCCTCAGTGATACATGTTAAGGAACTCATCAGCCATATTCTCACTAAGAACAACTTTTCATTCACTGACAGGCATTTTCTACAGATACAGGGTACCGCCATGGGTACAAAAATGGCGCCCTCATATGCCAACATTTTCATGTCTGACTTAGAGGAAAAACTTCTGTCCTCTGCCCCCAGCCGCCCACTAGTTTGGTGGAGATTTATTGATGATATTTTCTCTATCTGGTGTGGTAGTCAAGACAGCTTGGTTGAGTTTATCGACCATATAAACTCATTCCACCCAACCATAAAGTTCACTACTGAATACTCTCTAACAAGTGTTAACTTTCTAGATGTAACTATCAGTAAATCCCCTAGCGGCATTGCTACGGATGTATACAGCAAACCCACTGACACCCACCAGTACCTTCTCTCTAACAGTTGCCACCCCAGTCACTGTAAGAAGGCAATAGCTTACAGTCAGGCCTTGCGCATAAGACGTATCTGCTCCACAGATACCCTATACAAAAGGCGCTCATCGGACCTCAGGAAACACCTTGTTTCTAGAGGTCACAGCGAACGCAGGGTTCAACTTGCCATCAACAAGGCCCTCAGTATACCACGCCATACCCTTTTGGCCAACAAGGGGTCCAGAAAAGTCCCGACCAATAGAGTTGCCCTGGTCACCACCTACCACCCTAACCTACCCAAACTCTCCTCAATCCTCAATGGTAGAATGGATATTCTCCATTCATCTAAGAGGATGCGCTCAGCAATCCCTGATAACCCCATGGTTGCTTTCCGCCGCCCTAAAAACCTGGGAGACATTCTAGTAAGGGCCAAACTCCCCCCAGGTACAGGCCAAACACCACCACTAACAGAGATACAGGGTTGTCACAAGTGTACCCGCTCTAAATGTAGAACCTGTCTCTACATCAAACCTGCACTTAAAGTGAAGAGTCATAGCACTGGCTCTTCTTACAATATCAAGACCGACTCCCTATGTAGCACACCCAATGTGGTCTATGTTATATCTTGTAAAAGATGTGGACTACAGTATGTGGGAGAGACTAAGACAAAACTCAGTCTACGCTTTGCAAACCATGTCTCTTCCATAAAGACCAAGAAACTGTACCCCGTATCCATCCACTTCAACAGCCGTAATCACAGCGTCAAAGATGTTGAACTCATCGTGATTGAGGCTTGCAATGGTGACGACACACACCGCAAACTCAGAGAATCACACTGGATTCACCAACTCAAGACAGTCCAACCCTTTGGACTCAACGTAAACACTGGTGTTAAATAAATTCCCATCACACTCCTTCCACCTTTGCTTGTTTTTTTCTTAGATATAAAATAAATAAAATAACTGTAAACAACAAGTTCTCTCCACTAGTCTATTTTTACGCTTTTTCTCTCGCTTACTTCATTGATACAAAATAGATACAGTTATTGTCATTTACATGTTCCCTACACTTCTTTTTTTTCTCTCTCTCAAAAGGTTTTGAAAAAATCAACCTGTCAATAACCCATTCCCTCTGCAGAGGAATTAATAACTTGCTCTCTCTGCAGGTTCCTCTTGCTTAGTTTTAACTTCTTACACTGATTCTTTTATTCTATAATTACTTTGATCTTGCCTCCTATTGTTAGTTGCATTTTCTTATGTGGCTTGCCCTCTAATCCTACCCTTTCATGCTTCCCGCATTGTAATACCTACAATGCAGTACCACCTTTATGGTCCAGCGATCCAGCCTTTGACACTGACCATCCTTTGTTCTCACCTCTTCACTCTTATTGGTTCTTAGCCAGTAAATTTACAACTCTGATTGGCTATATTTTCCCGCTTTTTTCTGGATACTCTCCCTTAATCCTTTGCTCCTCTTTTTGCTATAAATGGATATGTTTGTGTTTGTTCTTGTTTATGCCTCTGACGAAGGTCCGGATTGGATCGAAAGCTAAGGCCATCTCCCCTACTAATTTAATATAATATAATATATATACATAAAATAAAATAAAATAAAATAAAAACTGCTGTGAACCTTTGCTGCAAATTGCATTTAAATTTGGTTGAAAATTGCTGCAAAACTTACTACAAATTACATTAATACTTGGTTGCCACAAAATGCATTTCAATGTGGTTTCAATTGCTGTTAACCTTTGCTGCAAAGTGCATTTGTATTTGATTGAAACTGCTGTAAACCTTTGCTGCAAATTGCCTTTAAATTTGGTTGAAAATTGCTGCAAAACTTTACTACAAATAACATTAATACTTGGTTGCTACAAAATGCATTTCAATTTGGTTTCAATTGCTATTAACCTTTGCTGCAAAGTGCAGTTGTATTTGGTTGAAACTGCTGTAAACCTTTGCTGCAAATTGCCTTTAAATTTGGTTGAAAATTGCTGCAAAACAAATTGCTACAAATAACATTAATACTTGGTTGCTACAAAATGCATTTCAATTTGGTTTCAATTGCTGTTAACATTTGCTGCAAAGAGCATTTATATTTGGTTGAAACTGCTGCACACGATAGCATTTGTACACTGTATTTGGTTGAAATAGTTTGAAACTTTGCTACAAATTGCTTTTATATTATTGGTTGCTGGAAAATGAATTAAATTAAGTTAAAATTGCTTGAAACTTTGCTAAAATTGCTTCAAACTTTGCTAAAAACTGTGAAAAACTTTGCTAGAAATGGCGCCAACCTTCAATAGAAATGGCCCCAAACTTTTATAGAAATGACGTCAAACTTTCCTTGAAGTTGTGTAAAACTTTCTTTGTTGGGTGCAATAACTATAAAATACACAGGGCACATTTTGTTAAATAAAAGTTATTTGCTTTATTTGAAGTTCTTTTTATTTATATTACATACAGGTGATACTGAACAAACTAGGCAGTGATTTTGCATCTCTACATCAAGACAACTCCTTAAAATGAACCATCAAGAACTGGTTGTAGAAGAGCTGATGAACAACACCCCACAACATAAAGATTTCATTTAAAATTATAAACATTGCATTTGCTTATGTTAGTAAAAATTTCGTTAAAACCTTTCCTTAAATTTTGTTTAAATTTTTTTCCTAATTTTTTTTACAAATATTTTCCTCTAATTTTGTTACAATTTGTTTCCTTAATTTTTTTTAACAATTTTTTTCCTTAAATTTTGTTTAAATTTTTTCCCTAAACTTTGTTTAAAATTTTTCTTAAATTTTGTTAACATTTGTTTTCCTAATTTTTTTTTACAAATGTTTTCCTTTAATTGTTTAAATTTGTTTCCTTATTTTTTTCCTTTAATTTTGTTTTAAACAAATTCAAAAAATTTATTTAAAATGTTTTCTTAAAATTTTATTTAAATTTGGTTTAAATTTGTTCTTCTTTTTTTTTTACAAATGTTTTCTTTTAATTTAAATTTTTTCATTAAATTTTGTTAAAAAATTTTCCTTAATTTTTGTTTTAAATTTTTCTTAAATTTTCTTTAATTTTTTTTCCTTAATTTTTTTTACAAATGTTTTCCTTTAAATTTGTTTAAATTTGTTTCCAAAAATTTTTTTTTACAAATGTTTTCCTTAAATTTTGTTACAAATATTTTCCTTCAATTTTGTTACTCTCTGAAACTTTGTTACAAAATGTGCTTTTTGAAACTTCAATAAACTTCTTAGTTCTTACCCACTCACAGCGCATTATTTCACGAGTCTAACTATTATCCGAAGTAGTTCCTCCAAATCGGCAAGTAACTTGTAAAAAGTTACTTGTCGATTTGGAGGAACTACTTCAGATAATTAAAAATAATTTTTTTATATATAATATAATATAATATATATACATACATAAAATAAAATAAAATAAAATAAAATAAAAATGAAAATTAAAGAAAAATAAAAAGGAGTATTAGACAAAAGACCCTAAAAATCGGCGCGGCCTTCGGCCGCACCCTGCGGGGCTCCGCCCCGCCGCCCCAGGGGGGCTTCGCCCCCCTATCCCCCCTTTATGTATTCTTATGACAATGGACCCTACTAGATGGCTACACCCCTGATGGATGACAATCCACACTGGATTACACCAGCCCATAATAGATAGCTTCACATATTCCCATTACCCCATAATAAAACTACCCCTTATGATACAGTATATAATACACTGTACACATGTCTGCACTATTCCTGTAGCAACAAAAAACCAACCCTACTTTTTAAGACAGTTTTCTATTCCTGTACCCGATAAATTCTTACTGTACATTTTTAAACAGTTTCCTATTCCTGTACCCGATGAATTCTTACTGTACATTTTAAGACAGTTTCCTATTCCTGTACCCGATAAATTCTTACTGTACATTTTAAGACAGTTTCCTACTCCTGTACCCGATATATTCTAACCCTACATTTTAAGACAGTTTCCTATTCCTGTACCCGATAAACTCTTACTGTACATTTTAAGACAGTTTCCTATTCCTGTACCCGATAAATTCTTACTTTACATTTTAAGACAGTTTCCTACTCCTGTACCCGATATATTCTAAACCTACATTTTAAGAGTTTCCTATTCCTGTACCCGATAAATTCTTACTGTACATTTTAAGACAGTTTTCTATTCCTCTACCAAATTAACCATAACCCTATCCCTAACCCCACCTCTAACCATAACCCTAACCCTTAATCTTACCCCTAACCCTAACCCCATTTCTACCCCCAAACCTCATCTCTAACCCTAACCCCATTTCTACCCCCAAACCTCATCTCTAACCCTAACCCCATCTCTAACCCTAACCCCATCTCTAACCCTAACCCCCATCTCTAACCCTAACCCCCATCTCTAACCCTAACCCTGACTCTAGCCCTAACCCTAATATTACCCCTAACCCCATTTCTACCCCTACCCATAACCCTAACCTCATCTCTAACCCAAACCCTAACCTTAACAATAATTTCAACACTTTACATCTGCTTCACTTTCAATTAATCTCTTTATTTACCATTATTTTCATTATTAATTAACACTATATACATTTTTCTACTTTTAATATTGATTATGGTAACAAATTAGGAGGAACAGGACAGCATAAAGTTTGAAGAAATTAACGACATGTCACACCACTGCTCTTCAACTATTAAAGGGATGAATCAGTACCCAGGATTTCAGAATTCAGGAGATATGAAGTTGGTCAGCATAGCCATTCAAAACATGACACTCCAAGTTGACCTTGATACAAGCATCTCCTGATGGATACTTCTCTTGAATCAGTGAATAATCTGCAAACAAAATAAGACACACAGGCGTAAAGATTTCTTATCTAGCTTGGAGAAAATGACGGCACAACATTGTCTCTTGAACAATCTAAGAGTTGAAACAGCATCAGATAGCTAAATTTAAGAGTTGAAAAACATTCCGCAGGGTCTCAGTACTAAGGAGAAATGACATTTTCAACATACCTCAGAAAAGAACGGATTGATGCATAGCCATTCAAAACATGACATTCCAAGTTGACCTTGATACAAGCATCTTCTGATGAAAGAAGCTCTTGTCCATGATGGATACTTCTCTTGAATCAGCAAAAAATCTGCAAACAAAATAAGACATACTGTTGTAAATATTTCAAGAATTGTCATCTAAAAGCTTTTGCAGTAACTGGGCAAAAATGTCAATACCCTGAGCTCTTTCAAATCTCAATTAAAAACCCACCTCTATCCTAAGTTACGCTTATTTCTATTATTGTTAATTGCATTGTTTTATTTGTAAAACGGGTAGTTTTGTACTCTAATTTTGTTTGGTTGCTTTTGTAATTCTTAAGTGCTTTGTATCGATCTTGTAAAAAGCGCTATATAAATAAGGTTATTATTATTTATTATCTAGCTTGGAGAAAATGGCGTGAGGGCACAATGCTGGCCCTTGAAAAATCTAGGACCTGAAACATTATTAAATAGCTTTTCAGGGACTAGAAAACATGAGCGTAAACAAACAAAAACAACCACAGAGAGCACAACATTTGCTGGTGAATAATTTGAAAGTTGAAAACAGTCATTAAAGTTGCACAATTGAGGGACTGGACAACATGTGGTTCGGGGAATTTGAAAGACGGCACAACATTGGCTCGTTAACAACTGAAGAGTTAAACTACCATAACATCGCTTAGATTTCAAGGGATTAGACAAAATAATAGGAGAGGTAGTTAGTAGAATTTGAACAAACGTCAGTAAGGAAGGTTGTTATTTATTTGTAAGCATAAATTTTCAAATGTATTTATTTTCATTAGGAGAGTTGTAACTGTAGCTAAAAGTACAAGGTAGAATTTAAACAAACCTCTGCACGGAAGATAGTTATTTATTTGTAAGCATTTATTTTCAAATGTATAAAACAGAAAAGCAGACTGTAAGTAGAACTTAGTGATATATTTGTAATCATAGATTTGTAAATGTATAAAAGAGAGAAGTTGTAAACTGTAACTATGAGTAGTAAGTAGAATATAAACAAATGTATTATGATAGTTAGTTATTTGTAATTAATACTTTGAAAAATGAACAATCAATAAGGTGGATAGCTATGAAGGACTGGACAACATGAGGTTCAGAGAATTTGAAAACATTGCACAACATTTGCTCGTTAACAAATTAAACACTTGACATATCATTACATGTCTTAATTTTTGAGGGACTAGACAATAATATGAGCATCTAAGAAAAACAAACAACATTTACTCGTGGCAAGCTATGCGGCACTGGACAACATAAAGTTCGAAGACAATCAAAGACACAACATCGACTCAAAAATGTTTTTGACAGTTGCAAACTCATTAAGGTGGGACATTATAAGTGACAGTAAATTGTAAGGTTCAAAGAAATCGAAGAGACGGCACAACTTTGAGTCACTAACAAATTAAGAGTTGGAATTCATTCTGCAGGTTTTCATCACTATAGATAATGGACATTTTCCTACATACCATCAGCACAGGAAGGGAATGATGCATGGCTATCCAAAACATGACATTCCAAGTTGACCTTGATACAAGCATCTCCTGATGAAAGAAGCTCTTGTCCATGATGGATACTTCTCTTGAATCAGTGAATAATCTGCAAACAAAGAAGGACACATTTCATCCAAGGCCAGCATGAGACAGCAATCTAACAGTTGATACATCATTAAATAGCTTCATTTTTCAGGGACTACAAAACATGAGCCTCAAAAAAACCAAAGAGAGCACATCAACCAATGAATAATTTGAAAGTTTAACAATTGTCAAGGTGGCAAGTTATGAGGTACTCGAAAACATACAATTTTGACACATTGAAGAGACGGACAACATTGGTTCGTTACAAAAAAATTAAGTGTTGATAAATCATTACATGTCTTAGATTTTGAGAAACTAGACAACATGAGCCCTAAAGAAAACCAAACACAGCACAACATCGGCTCAAGAATAATTTGAGATTCGAACAAGCATTCAGGTGGCTAATTATTAGGAACAGGACATCGAAAAGTTTGAAGAAACTGAAGAAACGGAACAAAATTGGCTTCTGTACAATGTAAGAGTTGTAAATAATTCTCGCAAGTTGAACACACATTAAGGAGGAAATTTATGATGAACTGGATAACATGAGGTTCAGAGAAATTGAAGAGACGGCACAACATTGGCTTGTTAAAAAATTTAAAATTTGAAAGATATTGCATTGCTAAATTTTGCAGGGAAAAGACAAGATGAGCCTCAAATAAAATCCAAGACAGCACAACATCTCCCCAAGACTAATTTAAAATTTGATCAATCATTAAGATGGAAAATTATGAGAGCAAGGACAACATAACGTTCGAATAAATTGAAGCAGCACAACATTGGCTCATGAACAATTTAAAAGTTAAACAAAAATTGCACACAGTTTCAGAACTAAGGCAAAATGGCATTTTTCAATGTACCACAGAAAATGAAGGCAATGATGCATAGCAATTCAAAAGATGAAATTCCAAAATGATACAAGAATCTTCTGATAAAAGAATCTCTTGTCCATGACGGCTCAAGAACAATTTGAGATTTGAACAAAAGGTAAGATGGTAAATTAGGAGAGGCTGGCAACATGAGGGTTGGGAGAACTTAAATGGACGGCACAACATTGGCTAGTTAACAAATTTCAAGAGTTGAAATGTCTTTACATCAAATAATTTGTAAGGGACTAGACAACATGAGCATCCGAAGAAAAGAGAGCACAACATTTGCACCTGATTAATTTGAAGTTGATCAATCAGTATTGTGGTAAACTTTGAGGGACTGGACAACAAGCTCGTTACAAATTTAAGAGTTGAAAAATCATTACATCGCTTCGATTTTGAGGGACTAGACAAACGAACCTTTAAAAAAACACCCAAATACAGCACAACATCCACTAAAAAATCCACCTTGAGTTGAACAATCACTAAGGTGGCAAATTATGAGGCACGGACAACACAAGGTTCAAAGAAATTGAAGAGGCAGCAAAACACTGACTCGTGAACAATTTAAGGGTTGAAAATCATTGCGCAGGATTTCAGAACTAAGCAGAAATAAAGTTTGTCAACGTACTGCAGAAAAGGAAGGAGCGATGCATAGCCATTCGAAACATGACATTCCAAGTTGACCTTAATACAAGCATCTCCTGATGAAAGAAGCTCTTGTCAATGATGCTTCAAAGAAAACCCGGAGAGCACAACATCAGCTCGTTAATTATTTGAGAGTTGCACAATCATTAAGGTGGCAAGTTATGAAGAACTGGACAATATGAGATTCTGAGAAATTCAAGAGACGGAACAACATTGGTTCGTTGATAATTTAAGCATTGAAATATCATTACATGACTTAGATTTTGAGGAACTAAACAACACGAGCCGCAAAGAAAACCAAGAACAGAAAAACATCAGCTCCTAAATAATTTCAGAGTTGCAAAATCATTGCCTCATGAACAAATTAAGGGTTGAAAATCATTGTGCAGGGTTTCAGAACTAAGTAGAAATGAAATTTGTCAACAGACAAAGAAAAAGAGGGAGAGCTGTACAATCATTAAGCTGGCAAGTTATGCGGGACAGGACAACATGAGGTTTTGACGAATAGAAGAGGTGGAACAAAATTGGCTGGTGAACAATTTCAGAGTTCAAAATGTTTGTGTCGCGGTTCAGAACCAAGGAGCAATGGCATTTTTAACATACTACAGAAAAGAAGGGAGTTGACCTTGATACAAGCATCTTCGAATGAAAGAAGCTCTTGTCCATAATGAATAATTCTCTTGAATCGGTGAATAATCTGCAAATGAAATAAAACAAACTTAATAGATGTACATTTTTGTCATCATTAAATGTCATCATAACAGACAAATAACAGAAAGATATCGGCTCTTGAATAACTTGAGAGTTGTATAAATCATTAAGGTGGCCATCTATGAGAAACTGGACAGCATGACGTTCGGAAAAATTGAAGAGAGACAGGACAACATTGGCTCATGAACAATTTAAAAGATGAAGTACAATTAAATTGCTTAATTTGTTCAGGACCTAAAGAAAAACCAAAGACAACACAACATTGGCTCATTACTAATTTAAGAGTTGAACAATTATGAAAGTGGAAAGCTACGACTGGACTGGACAAGATGAGGTCAAAACATTTAAAGATACAGATCAACATTGGCTGGTGAACAATTTAAGAGTTGAAAATTATTGCGTAGGATTTTAGAACTAATGAGAAATGACATTTTTAAGATACCTCAGAAAAGGCGGGCGTGATGCACAGCCATTCAAAACATGACATTCCAAGTTGACCTTGATACAAGCATCTTCTGATGAAAGAAGCTCTTGTCCATGATGGATACTTCTCTTGAATCAGTGAACAATCTGTAAACAAAATAAGACAGACTGGTGTAAACATTTCATTAAAGGTCATCTTGCTTGGAGAAAAGGAAGAGATGGCACAACATTGGCCTGTGACTAATCTAAGAGTTAAAAAACAATAGGTTGCTTAATTTTTGAGGGACTAGACAACATGAGCCTCAAAGAAAACCAAAGGCAGCACAACATTGGCTAGACAAAAATTTGAGAGTTGCAGAATCATTCTGGTGGCAAAAGTATTAGGGACAGGACAGCGTAAAGTTCGAAGAAATTGAAAATATGGCAAAAAACTGCTCTTGAACAAATTAAGGGGTGGAAATCATTGCGCAGCATTTCAGAACTAAGGAGAAATGAAGTTTGTCAACATACCTTAGACAAGGAGGGAGTGCAGCATAGCCATCCAAAACATGACATTCCAAGTTGACCTTGATACAAGCATCTCCTGATGAAAGAAGCTCATGTCCATGATGGATACTTCTCTTGAATCAGTGAATAACCTGCAAACAAAATAAGACGCACACCCGTAAATAAGACACCCACCAGTAAACATTTCTTCATCTAACTTGGAGAAAATGAAGGGATGGCACAACATTGGCTCTTGAACTATCTTAGAGTTGAAACATCATCAGATAGCTTAATATTTGAGGGACTTGACAACATGAGCCCCAAGAAAACCAAAGACAGCACATCACGAGCTCAAGAATAATTTGAGATTTCAACAACTATTAAGATGGTAAGTTATTGGGGGACAGGACAATATAAGGTTCCAAAAAATTTGAAGGGGAGGCACAACATTGGCTCCTTAACAATTTAAAAGTTAAAAACATTCAGCAGGAAAAATTACATTTTCAATATACCCCAGAAAAGGAGGAAGTCCAGCACAGCCATCAAAAACATGACATTCCAAGTTGACCTTGATACAAGCATCTCCTGATGAAAGAAGCTCTTGTCCATGATGGATACTTCTCTTGAATCATTAAGCAATCTGCAAACAAATAAGACACACATTGTCAACTTTCACCAAATGTCATCTAGCTTGGAGAAAATGATGTGAGGGCACAATGTTGGTCCTAGAACAATCTAAAAGTTGAGATACAATTTTTTGACAAAACCAAGATACAATTATCTCAACAGGGAGATCAAAAAAAAATTCACAGATTGTAAGGACAAGTGGACTCAAAGTGGACTCACTCAAAGCCCTAGCAAAGATGTCGATAAAGCACATCAATCAAACAAAACCCAGCAAATATATTCAACCATCAAGTCTATCACCAGGAAACAGGCTACAAAAAAGAAAAGTATAAAGGACATTGAACATGGTGTGGTTTTGACAGATGAAAACAACATTAAAGAGAGATGGAAAGAAAATTATGAGGAACTTTACAACCGGCCTGGTTCTGCGAATATTGACGTCTTACAGTCACAAATATTGACAAATCACAACCTAACATACTCAGAAGTGAAGTCACCCGTGCCATAACTCGTCTTTAAGGACGGAAAAGGCCCCCCCCCCCCCCCCCCCCCACCCTGGTGTTGATGCCATCTCAGCAGAGGAAATTACGGCCACTGGAGAATCGGGAATTGACACTATCCATAAGTTATGCAACAAAATATGGAAGTCTGAAATTATACCAGAAGACTAGGGGAAAGCAGTCATAGAAGGACAAACTTGACTGTGCAAATTACAGAGGCACCAGCCTCCTAAGTCTTGCAGGGAAAGTATTCTGCAGCATTTTCCAGCACAGAATACATTCCAATACGGAAGAGATTCTGTCTGAATCTCAAGCAGGTTTTAGACCAGGAAGAAGCACGGTGGATCAACTGTGCACGACAAATAGCAGAAAAGCAGAAAGCCACTATACTGCTGCTATATAGACTACTAAAACTTTGAGTTTGCAACGATCTCCTGCTTGCACTGGATGGCGGTCGAGAAGCAGTCATGTTGCTATTAGACTATTCGGCAGCTTTTGACATGATAAGGCATGACATATTATTTGAACGACTAGAGCAGAGGTTTGGCTTCCGAGAAAAAGTACTGAATTGGCTTTGGACCTTTTTTCACCAATCGAAGTCAATCAGTCATTGTTGAGAGTATACCACTCATCTTATATACCGCCCTCTATTGACAACTTATAATGTATAATACAACTCATGTACTAAAGCATTACGTGGACTGAACATGACCCAAAGAGTTCTTAAACAAGTCAAGTAGTCATTGCCTCTTTCCTTTGAGTCTCAATCTAATGAACCCATAACATGGTGTCAGAAGTGAGCTGATATAGTGAACAGTAAACATCAGAGAATTGATTGAGATCGTTTAGAGAGTTGGAGTAGCCAGCCTTCAACCGGAAAAGAGAGTTTTACTTGGTGAGCCATTTTCTCTATAAACCAAGCACATGTGTGTATGTACATACGCCGATACACACGATGGCGTCATATCAAATACCGCCACCAGAATCAATGAACTGTAAAGGGGATCTTGCCAATAACTGGAGTTTTTTCAGAGAGAGTTTCGAAGATTATCGTAAAGCTGTAGAGCTAGATAAAAAGGATGAATCAATCCAAGTTGCACTGCTCAAAAGTGTTATGGGAAAAGAATGCAAGAACATTCTTAAGCAACTTCAGCTCACAGATGATGAATTGAAAAGCCACACTACTATCCTAGATAAGCTTCAGGTACATTTTGCTCCGTCCAGAAATCTACTATATGAGAGATACATATTTCATACCGCAGATCAGCAGCCGAATGAAACTGTGGATCAGTATGTTATTAGATTGAGGCAACTGGCGGAGAAATGCAAATTCACTCAGCTTGAAACAGAGATGATTCGAGACAGGTTAGTGCTTGGTACCAAAGATAAAGCTGCCAGAGCATGTCTCTTCAGAGAAAAAGAGTGTGATTTGAAGCGAGCAATTGAAAGCCTGAGGATAAGTGAGCTTACTCAAGAACAACTAAAGAAAATAGATGTTCCCCTCACTGAAACAGTAAGCTATGTGAAGAAACAAAAATCCAGTGAGCACCGCAAAAGCAAAGAATCCTCCAGTGGCCGGAAGCAGCACAATAAGAACAAAAATAAGCACAAAGATGACAAGCAGAGTCAAAAAGTGCAAACCTGCAAATATTGTGGCTCCTCACATGAGCGTAACAGAGATAAATGTCCAGCTTATGGAAAAAAATGCTCACAGTGTGGAAAGATGAATCACTTCCAGTTGGTATGCAGACAGAAGAAACTCAATCAAATACACGAAGCTTCTTCAGATACTGATTCTGATGAATCAATTTTTGGCATACAGCTGATTGGGGCTGTCAACAGTGGAAACAGAATGCTTACTGTTCCATTAACATTCGATGCAGACGACGGTGAGATTGTAGTCAAATGTCAAATTGACACGGGGGCGACATGCAATGTAATGTCCTTTGCCAGCTTGTGCAAACTTCACCAGACGTCAGACCCCAAAATCAAGAAATCTACTGCCAAGTTGAAGCTGTATAATGACAGTATCATTGATGTCATGGGAGAATGTAATCTCAAATGTCACTACAAAGGACATCAACATCGACTTAACTTCAAAATAGTTAATGCTAAACAACCTCCACTACTGTCAAGCCAGACATGTACACAGATGGGTCTCATAAGTGTACACATAGATGATGCAGTCAATAGTGTTGTACAACATGATGCAGTTGAAGCCATATCAGAGCAAGATTTGGTTAACGAATTCAAGGATGTGTTCGAAGGACTTGGATGCCTTGCGGGAGATTACATTGAGATTGATCCTACTGTGAGACCGGTCCAGAATGCACCACGGCGTGTTCCAGTTCCCATGAAGGATAAACTCTATGACAAAATATGTGAATTGGAGAAACGACGCATCATAGCAAAGGTAACTGAGCCAACAGCATGGATAAGTAGCCTAGTAGTAGTGGATAAGCCAGGAAAGATGCGAATTTGCCTAGATCCACGCGAGCTAAATAAAGCCATAAAGCGACCCAAATACCAGATGCCAACACTCGATGAGATATTGCCAACACTAGCTAACGCAAAATTCTTCACTGTCCTTGATGCGAAAGAAGGATTTCATCAAGTGAAACTCGATGAAGAAAGCTCGTACTTAACAACATTTTGGACTCCATTTGGCAGATATCGCTATCTCAGAATGCCATTTGGGATAAATTCGGCTCCAGAAGAATACCAGCGACGACAGATCGAGATTGTACAGGCCGTACCTGGAACAGCCGTCATCGCTGATGATATTCTTGTGTATGGCTGTGACATAGCTGAACACGATAGAAACCTGAGAGCAGTACTGCAACGTGCCAGAGAGACAAATCTGAAGCTCAACAGGAAAAAGCTCAGACTGCGCCTCAGTGAAGTAACATACATGGGTCAAAGGTTGACTAGCAATGGAGTACGACCAGATCCACGCAAGGTAGAAGCGATTCAGAACATGACACGACCAGACTCGAAGAAAGCGGTCTGCTAGGATGCATCAACTACCTTTCCCGATACTTGCCAAGGCTTGCAGATGTAAGTGAGCCACTACGAAAATTGACTGAGAGCTCAGCGCTATTCACTTGGCAGTCACAGCAAGAAGAGTCCTTCAAACAAATAAAGGACATGATCACTAGCGCTCCAGTACTCAAGTATTACGACTTGAAGGAAGAAGTCACAATCCAATGTGATGCCTCAGAAAAAGGACTAGGAGCAACTCTCCTTCAGAACGGGCAACCAGTTGTGTTTGCGTCCCGTACCCTCACATCTGCAGAGCAAAACTATGCACAAATCGAGAAAGAGTGTCTAGCCATAGTTTTCTCATGTGAGCGATTTGATCAATATTTACATGGTAGAGAGATGATCACCGTGAATACTGACCACAAGCCTTTGGTTCCAATATTCACCAAGCCGATACATACAGCGCCAAAACGACTTCAACGTATGCTCTTGAGATTACAGAAGTACAACTTGAAGGTGCAGTACCTACCTGGCAGTCAGATGTACATTGCCGACATGCTGAGCAGAGCATACTTGAAGACAACCGGAACGAGCCAACTGTCTGAACATCAGATATTTCATCTCAGACAAGAAGAGCAACTGTATGCGGAAATTGAATCAATCCAACAATCCAAATACATCCGAATGAAAGATACTACTCAACTTCAAATCAAAAATGCGACGAAGGAAGATCCAGTACTTCAAACGCTGAAGACAGTTGTACTGGGAGGATGGCCAGAGAACAGAGATGAAGTTCCAGTGTGTATCCGCGAGTTCTTTGGATTTCGAGATGAGATCACAGTACAAGATGGCACAATGTATAAAGGAATGCGAGCCATCATACCCAAATCAATGCAGAGCCTGATGCTGATGCGAGTTCACTCCAGTCATCTTGGTGCAGAAGCTTGCCTCCGTCGGGCTAGAGAAGTGTTGTATTGGCCAGGGATGACAAGTCAGATAAAAGACAGAGTCAGTCAATGCGATGCCTGTAACGAGTTCCTCAACAAACAGCAGAAGGAACCGATGATGTCTTACGAGATACCTGAACGAGGATGGAGTATAGTCAGTCAGGATCTTTTTCACTACAGACATACCGACTACCTGATAACCGTTGATCACTACAGCGATTTCTGGGAACTTGACAAGCTCACAGATACACAAGCAGAAACCATCATTGAACATACAAAACAACAGTTTTCCAGACACGGCATACCACAGAAGGTTGTCACCGACAACGGTCCTCAGTTCATAGCCGCAGATTATGAGGAATTCAGTAGAGAGTGGGAGTTCGAGCACCAAACATCCTCACCATACCACAGTCAGAGCAATGGAAAAGCAGAATCAGCTGTCAAAATTGCGAAAAACATCATCAAGAAGGTGACCAAAGCAAAACAGGATCTACATCTTGCGATTCTAGACTGGCGTAACACACCTGCTGCAAATGGTAGCAGTCCAGTACAGAAACTGATGTCTCGACGAACACGTACCCTACTGCCGACAACAGAGGTCTGTCTTCAACCGAAGATTATCACAGGAGTACCGGAGACCATTAGACACCAGAAACAGAGAGCCAAACAACAGTATGACAAAACCGCTAAACCCCTACCTCAGTTGCAAATTGGACAGCCAATCAGATTGCAGCCAAACAACCACAACATCCAGTGGAAACAAGGCAGATGCGTTGACAGTGATGGATCACGTTCATATCTCATTGAACTAGATAATGGACAAGTGCTAAGACGTAACCGTAAACATCTACGCGCATCTACTCTTCAGACAGAGGTGACCAACTCGAGTGGAGCAACAGTTCAACCGCCAGCAGTTTCTACTTCAAATGGTCCACAGGATGAACCAGTGAATGCTCAAATGGACAAATCAAAAGGTCCAACCAACCCAGCAGAGATTCCACCGAGCCCTGGCAAGAGTTCAGTGAAATCCACTCGTACTACTAGATCAAACATCAAACCACCATCCAAATACAAGGATTTTATCCTTAAGTAGTTTGTCACATGACATTGGACACTAAATACTGTCATGAACTCAAGAAACCAACAAATCAAATATTCCTGAGTCAAATATAAGTTTTTACATTACTCAACTTTTTAATTGAACTTCTGGAGATGAACATTTCAATTGAACATTTGACTTAAAAAAGAAAGGAGATGTTGAGAGTATACCACTCATCTTATATACCGCCCTCTATTGACAACTTATAATGTATAATACAACTCATGTACTAAAGCATTACGTGGACTGAACATGACCCAAAGAGTTCTTAAACAAGTCAAGTAGTCATTGCCTCTTTCCTTTGAGTCTCAATCTAATGAACCCATAACAGTCATCACAGGAGACCAAATATCAACCAGTTACACTCTGCAACGAGGTGTCCCCCAGGGTTCAGTAATCGGGCCCATTGTATTCAACTTATATTCTTCACCACTGGACGATGTCATCAAGTCACATGGAGTTTACCATGCCATATACACAGACGACACCCAATTGTACTCAATTCTTAAACAAACTGATCAGTCTAATGTCATCTCGTTTTAGAAATAAATTCACTACTCCTCCCATCACCATCGATAGTACCCTATTTGCACCACTGCCATTGTCTCTAGCGGCTGCGGTATCTACAAGGTTTAGATATGGGAGTTGAAGTTGTTTTTGTAGACACCGCAGCCCGAGGAAAGGGTCACATGGATGAAGGGGTGGGTGGGTGTGGAAAATGCAAAACTACTTACCGCCGGCCCGATGCAAACGGTAGGTTTACCTTTACCTTTTAAACTCCGCCCTGACTTGATCCTCCCGGTCCAAGAAACTCCTCACTCTCTGCCTCGCTATAATCGAGACTGTGAAGTACCCTACGCCGCCCTCACCAATGGCAGTTGTGCAAATAGTACCCTATTTGCACCACTGCCATTGTCTCTAGCGGCTGCGGTATTTACAAAGTTTAGATATGGGAGTTAAAGCTGTTTCCTCCAAACTTTTACCCTTTTGGGCGCCTTTTGAGAGCTCCAACCCGTCTACATCCCAAATCTCACCCAAATCTCAAAAGGAGCAAGCTGGATTCGACGAACAAAGGAAAGCGTGAAACCCAAGGTATAGGGAGAGAAGCAAAGCGTTGCCTTCTTTGTTTTAAGCAAAAAAGACGGCCCTAAAAACCAACATGTGATAACTATGCCCCCAATTCTGCTGTAAGATGAAATACCAGAAAATGCAATGGTAAAACCTAAAGTAAGGTCTAAAGGAAATCCTTGCCATCTGTGTCTTGCAAGATCACAACATGGCGTCAGAAGTAAGAGAAATTTTGCAAGGAAAAAAGCTGAGGGTTTGATGAGGGATGGCATAAAAACAACCATATAAACCCATAATAATTGAAGTTTTTTCTTATACTGTAGGCGGTGGGAAAGCCCTCTGAGCCCTAAAACCAGAGTTCAGTAGCCTGTAGAAATGACCCGCCGCATCAGCAGCGGTGGATTGATCCTCGGAAGAAGCAACAGCATTTGACAGCATTTTTACAGTGCGCTGCCGCCTCAACACCCTTTCAACCTCAGTATAGTGCTTGAATGTTTTCCGTGAAGCGTATCTGCAGTGATCCATCACCGCAAGGTGATTGCCACTCCTGATCGTCCACCGTGGGCTCTCAGAACGAGATCTTCGGGGTTGCTCGATGAAGAAAAATACGTTATCAAACGAGAGTTAGGCCCATTGCCTACAAAAGGCTTGTTTGCCAGGCTCTTCTTATTTGCTGCCAAAGGGCGAAAGAAATACCCATCAGTTAGATCCTGCTTGTGCGATTTTGCCAACTCAAATAAAACCTGTACTGCACCGGCTGGGTTCATTTCCCCTTGGTCCTCCAGTTGCGGGACTGTGATCAATGTAGAGTCACCTTCTCTTACTGTCTTGCCGATTGTGTGGTTGAAAATAAAATCGCCCCCTTCGATCTTTGTTATCTCACAGGTTCTCGCTCTTCCCAAGTCGCCAGCTCGGTCACCCACCCACCACAGGCAAAGAAAGAAAGCCAAATCTCACTGAAGCACATACTTATGCAAAAAGGGCTTCTCGTCCTGTTCGGAGATTGCGATGCGTCTAACAATCTCCTTTACAAGTGATCGCAGCTTGTCAGAAAACAAAGGAACAGCCTGTCTTGGGGTGACGTGGGACTCTGCCTGCTCCAGCTGAACTGCTTTAGCGTATCTGTGAACTTGATGTGAGATACATGGATTTCCGAATTGGGCTCCCAAACGCCAGACCTCTGTTTTGCCGATAGAATTAAAATAGGCTCTGAATTGCCCGATGTAGGAGTCCACGGTGCCTGCGGCCAGTTTAGCCTGATATCCACAATGAAAGAAACCGTGTTTCCCAAGATGAGTACATCCCAAGGCGTGAACTTGAGTGCGGCCCCTTGAATCCCGATCAATAAGAAATGTCACTATGTCGAGTGGCGTTGCCGATTCCAAACCTTGCCCCTGGGTATGGTATCCCTTTCCGTGGTGTTCTTGCAAGAAGACATCCAACGCCTTGACGAGTCTGCTCTTCTGTAAATCATATGAGCGGCTATCCAATTTGTTGTCCAATTCTTTGAGCCTGGCTGCTACTTTTTCCACCTTCAACAAAAGAGAAAAGACTTCATAAAAGCACAGATATCAAGGTCAAGGATACTCAACATTCTATGTGAATCCCTGTGGGCACACCCAGAATTGATCTTAGAAAAATCTGCAGCTTTCGGTGGAGCTTGAGGTATCCCAATAAAGACAAATGAACCTGGTCGGTTAGATCAAGCTGAGTGATGTGGTCATTTGAGAAATAGAGCCAACCAACTTCGCAAGCTGCCTTTCTAAATGCAGAGTTAACAGCGGCAACTGAGCGATTTATGTCAACCCTCTTTGTTTGGCATACCGAAGAGATAACAAAAGTGCAACCCGGGAACTCTTCTTTAAGGCGCTTTGCTGCTGCCCGGAAAACCCTAACCACTTCCAGCATCCCGACTGATGGATTGGCTGAACGACTGAAGTCATTTATGCCTCCGTGCAGGACAGCTACCTCCGGAAGACGAGCTCGGCAGGACCAAGCAAGATTCCGAAACAGAGTGCAGATATCCCCTCCTCTGGTGACTGATAACTTTACGTCTAAGGGCCCTGGCCAGCCGAAACCCTTCAGTCCCTTGAACATTGAGTCGGACACCAGGAGAACTTTGTGCTGCTTAGGCTGGGAAAACTCTACTTGAGGTGTATTGCTAGATGGGAAATAGCATTTGAAGGCCCACAACTCGAAACCCAGTTCCTTTTCGTTCGGAATATAACCAGCCGATGATGAGTATTCCAGAATCCCTGTATGAGCAGACTCTGCCAAACAAATTGACTGACGTGCAAAGGATTTCAGATGAGGCCACCATACTTTGGGAAGTCTGTGTTTCGGAACTACGATCGTGACCGAGAAATCTCCCCATTCCAGGAACAACCTGATGAGAGATGCTATCAGGACAAAGGGTGGGAAAACGTAAACCACTTCACCACGTGGACATTGCTGAGCAAAGGCATTTACGCCTGCGGACCCTGGAACCGGGGACCTTGAGAAAAACTTTAGCGGAGCTCCATCCAGGCCCACTTGTACGTTTGAAGGTAGAGCCATTAAATCCATAGTGAAACCACGGCGACCCCCTAACTGCATTTGCAGGTAATCCCACACGCGGCGAGACAGACAGGCGTCAGCTCTTGACGTTTCCCTCGACAGAGCGTCGGTTGGATTTGACTTGGAGGGAACCCAGGTCAGATGGAGGGAGAAATTGGCTTCCAGTGAAAGTGCAAAAATGAGCCTTAAAACCCTTGCCAACGCAGTCGATTCCACTCTAAGGCCTGACCAAGCGTCTACCAAGCTCCTGGAATCACCGATGACGTCAACCCGACGGTTCCAGAGCGAGTCTAGAACCGAAAGCAATACAAAGTACAAAGCGAGGGCTTCTTTGAAACAGATGTCGTCAAGTTGTAAAATATCTGCTTCCCAGTAGTCTCCAAAAGTGACACTGGCTTCTGGTGAAATCAAAGTGCCACCCCATCTATAGCCGGATGCGTCTGTTGATAGAGCAATAGCTAGCTGGCGCTCTTGTTTCCAAGGAATTGGCTGTGAAAATGAGTCGACGAAACGCCAAAATAGGACCTCGTCCCGTACTTCCGCAGGCAAGGGCGTTGGATTCAGGTCATCGATTGCTGCCATGAAAGCACAACATTCCCTCAGAAAGAGGGACGCTGCCGGAAATACCAGGGCAAAACTTCAAGCTTTGCCAACAAATCGCTGTAACTGCTTCAGAACCGCCTGGCCCTGGGTTAGAATGGTTTCTCTTACCTCAGCGAAGGATACTTTTTTCTTTTCTGGGATCCAGAATGACAGAGAGCTAGAACAAATGCCGAAGCCCAGATGAACCATACTGGTGGGCGGGATAAGATGACTTTTCTTCAGATTTACGAAGAAGCCGAGATGAGTCTGCATGTAACATACCACATATAGTGCCCGTAAAGCAGACCCGCGAGAGCACATTTTTTCCAAGGGGTGCTGGATTTTCCAGAGAATCGGAGAGCGCGGAGTGCGAAGCCATTACGGCGTGGGGTCCTAGATGCTCTGTCGTGCATTCTGAGCCATTATTTGGCACTTAAATGTACCTTTTGGAGGTGGGATATTATTGGCAATTTAAAAAAATAATAACCCCACAATGCATTTTATTTAATACAAATACAAAGGAAATACAGCACTGTAGGCCCCCTATATTCTACATAAGTTGTTCTTTTTTAAAACAGCATCGACAGCTATGTTCCGACAAACATTAGTAGATTCATTTCTTTCACCCTGCTTTCTTAAAGACCCTACAAAAATAATAATAAATAAATAAATAACATAAACAAACGGACAAGACACAGGTAATTCTCACAAATCGTTCAGCAGTTATTAAGAACAGATTTAAATAAGTGGAAATAAAATACAGCGAAAAACTATTTAAAAATTTGTTTCAATTTAATTCTTTTTTTATTCATGTTAGTATACATGTATACAGCAGTATTTTCGTTTCTTAAAAATTTGATTCACCATATCCCTGTCACCACATATCCCAACTGGGATATCCTTTTACTTCCAGTTTGCAGTCACAATGAGTAAATAAAAAGTCCCCCTCCAAATATATTTCCTCTATTGCAACAGATGTCCTCTTTCCAGATCCCCCTTTCATTGCGTACAGAAAAGATCAAAACATAAGGGAAAAGTTGATCAGAGCAAAACTAAACCGGGGTCAAACCCCCAAACAGTTTCCCCCACCCCCTGATGATTCGGGTTTTGTAGACCCGGACGAAACACTAAACATCCTAATCTCCTTACTGGAAGAACAGGTCACATATACTGAAAACTCAACTCAGGATTAAATATCCGCATTCGGATTAACTACATTTGCCTGAACCCAAGCGAATTACAGACAAATAATGTCTCTAACGAGACATGAGACCCACGGATTCTAATACCCACACGCAACTGATGATTGCCAAGAAGGCATGAAAACATGTTATTGCTACAAAGAGAGGATCTGAAAAAATATCCTCGCGGTCTCTCATAACAATCCATTTATTGATACATCTGTCAATCGGTTCCTTTGGTCCCTTTTATGTTTGTCAACTAACCCGGTCAACCTGACAAAATTACAAACATAATACCCAGATGTCGACCCTACCCATAAAACTCGTAAAAAATTTAATTACATTTTTTTGTGTATATCTCAAGTCAACAGTGTTGGAGCGTCACTGAATGGGACAGCGCCATCATTTACCTATCCTTAATTTATCTATCATTAAACATTGATTTGTTATAAAGTGTTACACATTTTTCAGGGATTTTAGGGGTGAGTTAAAATTAGTTATTATGTTACAACGAACATTAACGTTCGAAAAGTAGGGGTGCTATAGCATATTCCAGCACCCCCATCATTTTTGGTAGGGGTGCTGCAGCACCCACAGCACCCCCCGCTCTCGCGGGCCTGCCGTAAAGCCCTCATGTAGGAAGTCTCCCCGGTTGCACCCAACGGCAACTGAAACAAAACAACGTAACTTCAAAGTTAGGGATGCGACAAATCCTTCCAACTAGTGCTCGGGTGACATTCCCCGATGAATCTATTGTCGATCCAGAGTTCCGTATGTATGCCTCTATTTCTAAGCCATGTTGAAAGGCATGAGCCTATGGATGTGTATACATATGCACTATTTTTGAAACCAAAGGGTAGTGTAGTGTCTGTAAAATAGAACCCTGCCCATTCGAAACCGCAAAAGGTTGCTGACTCTTTGGACAGAAGAACTCGCTTGTAGCCTTGGCTATCGTCTGTCCCCGAGAAATGACCGCCTTTCCTGACTGACTTTGCGATATTGCCCAGAGGAACCAAATTGAAAGGCGTGTCCTTGCACCAAAGATTGGGACCCTTCATTGATAAAATTAAACGCGGCTTTTGAGGTTCGACTGTAAGTGCGTTTACACACCTGGGGGCTGAAACTTCATGTTTCCGACCCAAAACCGAAACTGAACCTTCTATCAAACGCTTGGTGATTGTATCATTGATAAAATGTACATACTCCTGACAAATCGGTGCGTTTAGAAAATACATCTCTGAAGGAAATGCCGAATTGAAATACCTCCCCCGGTACTCGCCCTTAACCCTTTCCTTACCATAGGCGACTTTAGTCGACTGCACTCATACCCCCACTTCCTTACCATTGGCGACTTTAGTCGACCAAGCTTGCACACAAAAAGGCACTCAAGCCTGAGCACAAAGGCCATTTGTAATAAAGTTGTAGTTTTGTCCATGTTCACCCTCCATACCCAAGCTTACCATCATTGGAAAGAGAGAGATCGGATCTTTCCAATGGTGGTAAAATAAAATAAGGTTGCTATTATGCAATCTCTTCAAATTGGAGTTGGAAGATCCGAAATGCCAAACATCTACGGAGCGCCATATGGTTGTGTACAAAAAAGTGTTTGGGATTACAGATTGCACTGAGGAAAGAAAGACCAAGAACTTTGACATTTATTGGACCAATCTCAATGAGTTTTAGATTATATGAAAGGGAATTCAATAAGGAAGAACTTTTGTATTACTTATTTTGCTGTAAAACAATATCTTCAAGGAGATAATGGAGTTTGTAAAAGTGGCCTTTGAACGAAAGCTTTCTGTTGTGCAAGAATGTGTGCTTCACGCTTGAGTAGTCAAACAATGCGGTCACCAGCGGTTGTTTATGGTCAAACAATTCGGTAACGAAAGGGTTAAATGGCTGAAAGAAATCAAACAAATGAAGCCAGCCGCAGACCTCTTCCCTATTCGAAGATTCTGACAAAACATCGTCCCACACATTTAAATCATTGTTCAAAGTGCCGGCTACAAAAAGGTTTGGATCTCGAAATCTAAGAGACTGCATATTTGGGGTTACTCTACCCGCATTAACATCATCAGGGCTCGGCGCGTTGGGAACTGGATAGTGGCTTGGGTTGCCATCGATGTCTAGCCATCGAAAAAGCCCAGGCGTGCGCCTGGCTGCTTGTGCGGCAATTGGATCAAAAGTTGAGTTTAGAGACTTCTCCCAAGAGTGACTGCCCAGAGCTCCCAAATACCGTCGATAAGCGTTATCCTAAAAGGAGTGACAATAGGCAATTTTTAAAACCTTGACGAGTATGTGATCTATGACGACACACTTAAATAACTGGTGCTCTATTTAAACCGTGTTCTCCTGACTCGGTGGCCTCACCACCGGATTTATTTTGCACCGTAAAACATCACTGAGGTGTGTTACCAGGATTTAGGAACATGAGAAAATAGTTATTAGAACTACATGGCTAATGTAAACTTATTAAATGGCGGCTTGTTTGCTAAATGCTTTGCTCTCAGAAACTGTAACATGCTCTCAGAATTTTTAACCTGCAGTTTTACTTTGTATGGTACTCAAGGGTAAGATTCCCCTCGCTGTATTTTAATTATATTCATTAAATTGATGTAATGCCATGCGCCTTGAAGCACAGCCTAGTCTGGAAATGGCGCACATAAACAAATATTAATACTACATGAATTATTATTATTGTTATTATTATTTTTACTATAATTAATATTATTATCGTTTAACACTCGTCATCAACCACTGCACTTCCCACTCAGGGCTTGTCTTATTTGCATTATAGCAAAATATCTAAGGACTGGTGTTGAATTATATTATTGCCTTACACTCACGAAAACAACCGCCAGATCTATCGGGAGCCTCTCTCGGTCTTTGCGGTCCTCTGGACCCATACCCTGGCCCAAAACGGCCATAATTGTACCCTCCTCTCGTACTATTTAGGGCTGGTCTCCCCCACCTGCTACTATACGCACCGGCACCTGGTGCTCCCACTCGCAGTTTTTGCTCAGTGGGGGCTTGCCCCAGTCCCAGATGCTTTCTAGCAAAACGCAAGCGCTTGTCCGAGTCTTCACCCGTAATGGACTTGTATATATACATTGCGATGCCCTCTAGCTTCGCATCTACGTGCTTAGAGCACTCTGTTAACAGATTTACATACAATTGTTTCTTTTTCCAATCCTCCGGAGACAGTGGCTCGAATTTTTCAACATATCTCCTCAATAAGGACATTACGTATGCAACATTTCGGTCATAGCCCGTCTCAGTACATGCCTTGAGCAGCTCCATGCGCCTTTGCTTGTGCACCTCTAATGCGGACTTTGCCTGTATGCACCAAACAGCAATAAGGATGCAATATTTAATTAATGGTTCCTTGCTTTGCGAGCCCACCCTCTCTGACTACATGAAATACGCCATCCAATGATGTATAAGGGGAGAGACACACCATCTATTAATCCTTATTTACTATGCAGCTATACTGTAGGTGGCCCAACCTCGCTTAAGGGCATCTATTCCTTTGTTTTGGGACTGTACAATTGTTTTAAATATTATGTTAATGTAGTTATCACCATCGTTTCATATCATCATGGATGCTATCATTATAAGTACTAATATTATTGTTATCTCATTTGCCATCACATTTAAAGCTACAACTGGTTTAGAGGCCCATCCTCTCTTATCTCCTTTGCCTACATTTTGTGGCTACTACTTGTTTAGAGGCCCATCCTCTCTTATCTCATTCGCCTACATTTTGTGGCTACTACTTGTTTAGAGGCCCATCCTCTCTTATCTCATACGCCATCACATTTGGGCTCCTACTTGTTTAGAGGCCCATCCTCTCTTATCTCATTTGCCTACATTTTTGTGGCTACTACTTGTTTAGAGGCCTATCCTCTCTTATCTCACTTGACAACATTATGGCTACTACTTGTTTAGAGGCCTATCCTCTCTTTCTCATTTGACAACATTTTGTGGCTACTACTTGTTTAGAGGCCCATCCTCTCTTATCTCATTTGCCAACACTTTGGGCTACTACTTTTTTTAGAGGCCTATCCTCTCTTTCTCATTTGACAACATTTTGTGGCTACTATTTGTTTAGAGGCCCATCC
The DNA here is from genome assembly GCA_023634235.1 of Pisaster brevispinus. Classification (NCBI taxonomy): domain Eukaryota; kingdom Metazoa; phylum Echinodermata; class Asteroidea; order Forcipulatida; family Asteriidae; genus Pisaster; species Pisaster brevispinus. Next base: position 12,686,319 of record JAMKCF010000005.1, on the reverse strand, counting down.
TCTCTTATCTCATTTGCCAATGCTTTGGGCTACTACTTTTTTAGAGGCCTATCCTCTCTTTCTCATTTGACAACATTTTGTGGCTACTTGTTTAGAGGCCCATCCTCTCTTATCTCATGCGCCAACATTTTGGGCTACTACTTGTTTAGAGGCCCATCCTCTCTGATCTCATACGCCATCACATTTAAAGCTACTACTTGTTTAGAGGCCCATCCTCTCTTATCCCATTGCCAATTACATAACACAACAATTCGAATTTGTAAGGCACTATTTCATCAAGAGCATAGCGCACTAGAAAACAATCAACATGGGAAAAGGGTGCGCCTTTAGGACTATACGAAATGCAGATAGCGTAACAGATTTCCTAATGTAAGTAGGGAGATTGTTCAAAATCATTTTGGCCAGCTACACTTTTTTTTCTTCTTTTTTTTCCTTTTTTTCCCAGAACTGTTTGCTCGAGGAACATACAAGCTAGTGATTTATCATTATCATTATTGTTGTAAATATTTATTATTGTTACTATTATTACCACCATCATTTTGTATCATCATAATTACCAACAATATTATCATTAATATTATTATTTCCTTTGCCATCACATTTGTGGCTACTATACTTGTTAAGATGCCCATCCTCCCTGAGCTCATTTGCCGTGCTAAAATTGCTACTTAGGTTTTCACCTGTGATATTTCGTTTGCCATTTCAACATAAATATTGGGATACTCAATTGGAACCGTAAATATGCAAACAAAAATAATATACCCGTTGTGCACCATAAAAATAAAAGGAGAGGAAGCATTTACCTGCGGAGTTGTGGCTTTTTAGCTACTCTTAGGGACGCTGCCCGAAAGGCCTGGGCCTACGTTGTCGCCCTCTGTCTTGGTACCGACAGCGGGACCCACCGGCACTGCGGTTTCGTTTTGGGGGGCCGGAACGGGCTGGTCCAACGGCCCAACGTCTATGCGCTGAATCAAGCGCTCCAGATTTCTCCGCTGACTTCCATTTGGCGCTAAGGCCAGGACGTGCTCTTTCCACCGCCCCTCCATATGTCTTAACTGGACCACTTCTTCCCAACCATCTTTTACCAAAAGCTCAAAACATTGGGGAGAGAGCTTGAAGGAGCTGCAGAGACCTTTAAAAAGGGCATCTGCTTCGCTATTTATGCCCTGATAAGCATCTGGTTTCTCCTGTAAATGTATGAAAGCACCCGAAAATGAGAGCGTATGGGTGCCTATGGTTTAACTGCTAATAAAATTATAATAAGAGTACGCCATTTTTTATACACCTCCATTATGCCTATATGTATACTGAGCGCATTTAGAATAATACACTGACTACAGTGAACAATTCCCTTAAATAGCAGAGCAAATTTCTCCAAAAATGCATCAGCGGCTACTCAAAAAATCACCATTTGCTACACAATATTAGTATTCAATGTGCACAAAACAAGTTGAGGCTAAATAAATTTGCTATCCAAAATGCTGGCCGAAAACATTTTCTGGGCTACGAAATTTGTAATTTCCTTGTTTAAACTTTAGTGTATTTTTATTCCCTAGTAAAAACGTGCAATTCAGCGCCCAGCTGCAAATTGGTCTAATATCTGAATATGAATATAAACATAATATATTTAAAACTGCCTGGCTTAAATAAAGGGCTCGACCCGAGGTTACGGGAACCGTGGCCAAAACCCTTAATGTTGTGCCATAAGGCTGACTGATCTGTATGCCACAATCTTGAGAAAATAAAAGAGAAAGACTCGACCAGAATGGTCCTGAGTACATTGTATCATTCGACCAATCTTACCTCGATTTTGGCGAATTTCGGATCCATGGCCGATAGCTAAATCTGTTACGTTTTCCTATATGATGTGAAACTTAACGGTGCTGCTTTGAGTTTAAAACTGCGCCTACACACCATCTAAGAACGCTCTCCGGAACGCAAAGGCCGGCGAACAAAGAAAACCGTTATGACGTATTTCAAAGTGAACCATCGGGGCGTGCGAGGCATAAAGGCCACTTAGGTAAAGAAAGGCATACAAAGGCCTCGTTTTAGAAGGCTCAGATGAAAGAAACGCACGTGTTCTAAACCACAAAGGTTTAAACCCTACCACCACACCAAAAGGAAAACCAAGGCGTGTCTTCATGGCGTGCAAACGATGGGTCCCAAATCGGACGACCATGCGATGGAAATGTTCCCGAGATTCGCTAAAAGAATTTATATTACCTTATTACACCTCACAGAATGTCCCGGGTAGGGAAAACCCACTTTCGTCAACTTTTTAAAAGGCTCAATCTGTTATGAGCTGGCTTCTAACGGCCGTCAAAGGGTGAAAACATCACACGGTTACATATAAGCTTCTGGTCGGTAGGCTGATATAATCGAGACTGCGAAGTACACTACGCCGCCCTCACCGATGGCAGTTGTGCAAATAATTCATCTATTCAACCAGTCCAAAGTGCACGGATTCTTGGGGTTATCCAGGATCAGCATCTAACTATGACAAAGCACATCAATAACATATGTCGTGCCTCTTCCTTCGGCTTACACAAAATAGGACAACTTAGACAGTTTTTGGATCAACAAACAACAGAAAGGTTGATCCATGCATTCGTGATGAGCCGCATAGACAACTGTAATAGCCTTCTCAACGGATTACCAGACTCACAACTCAATAAACTTCAACGCATACAAAATGCGGCAGCTAGAATGATCACCAAAACACGCTTATATGAACCCATTTCCACAGTCTTAGATCAGTTACATTGGCTACCAGTAAAATCCCGGATAACTTTAAAATATTGGTTTTGATCTACAAATGCACACATGAAATGGCCCCGGTTTACCTCCAAGAATTAATCAGCAAATATCATCCATCAAGGACTCTTTGCTCCAGCAACAAAGATCTTCTCACTCAGCATCCAGTTCTCACCAAATCATATGGTCAACGTGCCTTCCAATTCACTGCTCCTGAACTATGGAACAATCTTCCAAACCGAATCAAAAACTGCCCCACCCTAGAAAAAACCTGTTTACCCACTCAAGCGCGTAGAGACTTCATTGTAATATGCGCTTTATAAGAACTGTTTATTATTATTATTATTACCAAAAGGCTTTTGACACTGTATGGCAGGACAGCCTCTGGCAGGCTATCAGGGATTTTGGAGACTCGCCTAAAATATTCAGGCATCTGCAAGCTCTTTACAAAGCTTTAAAAAGTGCAGTGAGAGTGGACGGAAACCCCATCACAGACTGTTGGTCAATTTTATGTTTTTTCGGACACAAGATTTAGTCACAAAATCCTCAATATATCTCAAATTATGGCATAATTACCCAGTCCGCACAAGTAAACTGTCTTCAGGAGTCCGTTCTGTATCATTTAAAACCATAAAATCGACAAAATAAATTTGACCAAAATCTTGAAATTTTGACCATGCCGGCATGGTCGATTTTTAAAATTTTTCGGACACAAAATTAAGTCACAAAATCCTCAATATATCTCAAACTATGGCTTAATTACCCAGTCCGCACAAGTAAACTGTCTTCAGGAGTCCGTTCTGTATCATTAAAACCATAAAATTGACAAAAAAAATTTGACCAAAATCTTGAAATTTTGACCATGCCGGCATGGTCAATTTTTTAGCTTTTTCGGACACAAAATTAAGTCACAAAATCCTCAATATATCTCAAACTATGGCTTAATTACACAGTCCACACAAGTTAACTGTCTTCAGGAGTCTGTTCTGTGTCATTTAAAACCATAAAATTGACCAAAAAAAATTAACCAAAATCTTGAAATTTTGACCATTCCGGCATGGTCAAAAAAGTTTAAGTTTTTCGGACACAAAATTAAGTCACAAAATCCTCAATATATCTCACACTATAGCTTAATTAGATAGTCCACACAAGTAAACTTTCTTCAGGAGTCCGTTCTATATCATTTGAAACCATAAAATCGCCACAAAACAATTGACCAAAATCTTAAAACTTTGACCATGCTGGCATGGTCGATTTTTTTAGTTATTCGGACACAAAATTAAATCACAAAATCCTCAATTTATCTCAAACTATTGCTTAATTACCCAGTCCGCACAAGTAAACTGTCTTCAGGAGTCCGTTCTGTATCATTTAAAACCATAAAATCGACAAAAAAAATTTAACCAAAATCTTGAAATTTTGACACAAAATTAAGTCACAAAATCCTCAATATATCTCAAACTTTAGCTTATTAGATAGTCCACACTAGTAAACTTTCTTCAGGAGTCCGTTCTATATCATTTGAAACCATAAAATTGCCACAAAAAAATTGACCAAAATCTTGAAACTTTGACCATGCCGGCATGGTTGATTTTTTGAGTTTTTCGGACACAAAATTAAATCACAAAATCCTCAATGTATCTCAAACTATGGCTTAATTACCCAGTCCACACAAGTTAACTGTCTTCAGGAGTCCGTTCTGTATCATTTAAAACCATAAAATCGACAAAAAAAAATTAACCAAAATCTTGAAATTTTGACCATGCCGGCATGGTCGATTTTTTTTAGTTTTTCGGACACAAAATTAAATCACAAAATCCTCAATATATCTGAAACTATAGCTTAATTAGATAGTCCACACAAGTAAACTGTCTTCAGGAGTCCGTTTTGTATCATTTGAAACCATAAAAACGACCAAAAAAATATTGACCAAAATCTTGAAATTTTGACCATGCCGGCAGGGTCAGTATGTTAGGTTTTTCGGACACAAAATTAAGTCACAAAATCCTCAATATATCTCAAACTATGGTTTAATTACCCAGTCCACACAATTAAACTGTATTCAGGAGTGTGTTCTGTATCATTTAAAACCATAAAATCGACAAACAAAATGTGACAAAAATCTTGAAATTTTGACCATGCCGGCATGGTCAATTTTTTAGGTTTTTCAAACACAAAATTAAGTCACAAAATCCTCAATATATCTCAAACTAAGTCTTAATTACCAAGTCCACACAAGTTAATTGTCTTCACGAGTTCGTTCTGTATCATTTAAAACCATAAAATCGACAAAAAAAAATTAACCAAAATCTTGAAATTTTGACCATGCCGGCATGGTCGATTTTTTGAGTTTTTCGGACACAAAATTAAGTCACAAAATCCTCAATATATCTCAAACTTTAGCTTATTAGATAGTCCACACTAGTAAACTTTCTTCAGGAGTTCGTTCTATATCATTTGAAACCATAAAATCGCCACAAAAAAATTGACCAAAATCTTGAAATTTTGACCATGCCGGCATGGTCAATTTTTTGGGTTTTTCGGACACAAAATTAAGTCACAAAATCCTCAATATATCTCACACTATAGCTTAATTAGATAGTCCACACAAGTAAACTTTCTTCAGGAGTCCGTTCTATATCATTTGAAACCATAAAATCGCCACAAAACAATTGACCAAAATCTTAAAACTTTGACCATGCTGGCATGGTCGATTTTTTTAGTTATTCGGACACAAAATTAAATCACAAAATCCTCAATATATCTCAAACTATGGCTTATTTACCTAGTCCACACAAGTAAACTGTCTTCAGGAGTCCGTTCTGTATCATTTGAAACCATAAAATCACCAAAAAGAATTTGACCAAAATCTTGAAATTTTGACCATGCCGGCATGGTCAATTTTGGGGATTTTTCTGACACAAAGTTTAGTCACAAAATCCTCAATATATCTCAAACTATGGCTTAATTACCTAGTCTGCTCAAGTAAACTGTCTTCAGGAGTCCGTTTTGTATCATTTGAAACATAAAAATTGCCCCCAAAAATTTGACCAAAATCTTGAAATTTTGACCATGCCAGCATGGTCGAACTTTTGGGTTTTTCGGACACAAAATTAAGTCACAAAATCCTCAATATATCTCAAACTATGGCTTAATTACCCAGTCCGCACAAGTAAACTGTCTTCAGGAGTCCGTTCTGTATCATTAAAACCATAAAATTGACCAAAAAAAATTGATCAAAATCTTGAAATTTTGACCATGCCGGCATGGTCAATTTTTTAGCTTTTTCGGACACAAAATTAAATCACAAAATCCTCAATATATCTCAAACTATGGCTTATTTACCTAGTCCACACAAGTAAACTGTCTTCAGGAGTCCGTTCTGTATCATTTGAAACCATAAAATCACCAAAAAGAATTTGACCAAAATCTTGAAATTTTGACCATGCCGGCATGGTCAATTTTGGGGATTTTTCTGTCACAAAGTTTAGTCACAAAATCCTCAATATATCTCAAACTATGGCTTAATTACCTAGTCTGCTCAAGTAAACTGTCTTCAGGAGTCCGTTTTGTATCATTTGAAACATAAAAATTGCCCCCAAAAATTTGACCAAAATCTTGAAATTTTGACCATGCCAGCATGGTCAATTTTTTGGGTTTTTCGGACACAAAATTAAGTCACAAAATCCTCAATAAATCTCAAACTATGGCTTATTTACCTAGTTCGCTCAAGTAAACTGTCTTCAGGAGTCCGTTCTGTATCATTTAAAACCATAAAATTGACCAAAAAAAATTAACCAAAATCTTGAAATTTTGACCATGCCGGCATGGTCGAATTTTAAAGTTTTTTTGACACAAAATTAAGTCACAAAATCCTCAATATATCTAACACTATAGCTTAATTAGATAGTCCACACAAGTAAACTTTCTTCAGGAGTCCGTTCTATATCATTTGAAACCATAAAATCGCCACAAAACAATTGACCAAAATCTTGAAACTTTGACCATGCTGGCATGGTCGATTTTTTTAGTTATTCGGACAGAAAATTAAATCACAAAATCCTCAATATATCTCAAACTATGGCTTAATTACCCAGTCCGCACAAGTAAACTGTCTTCAGGAGTCCGTTCTGTATCATTTAAAACCATAAAATCGACAAAAAAAATTTAACCAAAATCTTGAAATTTTGACACAAAATTAAGTCACAAAATCCTCAATATATCTCAAACTTTAGCTTATTAGATAGTCCACACTAGTAAACTTTCTTCAGGAGTCCGTTCTATATCATTTGAAACCATAAAATTGCCACAAAAAAATTGACCAAAATCTTGAAATTTTGACCATGCCGGCATGGTCAATTTTTTAGCTTTTTCGGACACAAAATTAAGTCACAAAATCCTCAATATATCTCAAACTATGGCTTAATTACCCAGTCCGCAGAAGTAAACTGTCTTCAGGAGTCCGTTCTGTGTCATTTAAAACCATAAAATCGACAAAAAAAATTTAACCAAAATCTTGAAATTTTGACCATGCCGGCAGGGTCAATTTGTTAGGTTTTTCAGACACAAAATTAAGTCACAAAATCCTCAATATATCTCAGACTATGGCTTAATTACCCAGTCCACACAAGTAAACTGTCTTCAGGAGTCCGTTCTGTATCATTTAAAACCATAAAATTGACCAAAAAAAATTAACCAAAATCTTGAAATTTTGACCATGCCGGCATGGTCGAATTTTTAAGTTTTTTGGACACAAAATTAAGTCACAAAATCCTCAATATATCTCAAACTTTAGCTTATTAGATAGTCCACACTAGTAAACTTTCTTCAGGAGTCCGTTCTATATCATTTGAAACCATAAAATTGCCACAAAAAAATTGACCAAAATCTTGAAACTTTGACCATGCCGGCATGGTTGATTTTTTGAGTTTTTCGGACACAAAATTAAATCACAAAATCCTCAATGTATCTCAAACTATGGCTTAATTACCCAGTCCACACAAGTTAACTGTCTTCAGGAGTCCGTTCTGTATCATTTAAAACCATAAAATCGACAAAAAAAAAATTTACCAAAATCTTGAAATTTTGACCATGCCGGCATGGTCGATTTTTTTAGTTTTTCGGACACAAAATTAAATCACAAAATCCTCAATATATCTGAAACTATAGCTTAATTAGATAGTCCACACAAGTAAACTGTCTTCAGGAGTCCGTTTTGTATCATTTGAAACCATAAAAACGACCAAAAAAATATTGACCAAAATCTTGAAATTTTGACCATGCCGGCATGGTCAATTTTTTAGGTTTTTCAAACACAAAATTAAGTCACAAAATCCTCAATATATCTCAAACTAAGTCTTAATTACCAAGTCCACACAAGTTAATTGTCTTCACGAGTTCGTTCTGTATCATTTAAAACCATAAAATCGACAAAAAAAAATTAACCAAAATCTTGAAATTTTGACCATGCCGGCATGGTCGATTTTTTGAGTTTTTCGAACACAAAATTAAGTCACAAAATCCTCAATATATCTCAAACTATGGTTTATTTACCCAATCCACACAAGTAAACTGTCTTCAGGCGTCCATTCTGTATCATTTAAAACCATAAAATCGACAAAAAAAATTTGACCAAAATCTTGAAATTTTGACCATGCCGGCATGGTCAATTTTTTCAGTTTTTCGGACACAAAATTAAGTCACAAAATCCTCAATATATCTCAAACTATAGCTTATTTAGATAGTCCATACAAGTAAACTTTCTTCAGGAGTCCGTTCTATATCATTTGAAACCATAAAATCGCCACAAAAAAATTGACCAAAATCTTGAAATTTTGACCATGCCGGCATGGTCAATTTTTTAGCTTTTTCGGACACAAAATTAAGTCACAAAATCCTCAATATATCTCAAACTATGGCTTAATTACCCAGTCCGCAGAAGTAAACTGTCTTCAGGAGTCCGTTCTGTGTCATTTAAAACCATAAAATCGACAAAAAAAATTTAACCAAAATCTTGAAATTTTGACCATGCCGGCAGGGTCAATTTGTTAGGTTTTTCAGACACAAAATTAAGTCACAAAATCCTCAATATATCTCAGACTATGGCTTAATTACCCAGTCCACACAAGTAAACTGTCTTCAGGAGTCCGTTCTGTATCATTTAAAACCATAAAATTGACCAAAAAAAATTAACCAAAATCTTGAAATTTTGACCATGCCGGCATGGTCGAATTTTTAAGTTTTTTGGACACAAAATTAAGTCACAAAATCCTCAATATATCTCAAACTTTAGCTTATTAGATAGTCCACACTAGTAAACTTTCTTCAGGAGTCCGTTCTATATCATTTGAAACCATAAAATTGCCACAAAAAAATTGACCAAAATTTTGAAACTTTGACCATGCCGGCATGGTTGATTTTTTGAGTTTTTCGGACACAAAATTAAATCACAAAATCCTCAATGTATCTCAAACTATGGCTTAATTACCCAGTCCACACAAGTTAACTGTCTTCAGGAGTCCGTTCTGTATCATTTAAAACCATAAAATCGACAAAAAAAAATTAACCAAAATCTTGAAATTTTGACCATGCCGGCATGGTCGATTTTTTTAGTTTTTCGGACACAAAATTAAATCACAAAATCCTCAATATATCTTAAACTATAGCTTAATTAGATAGTCCACACAAGTAAACTGTCTTCAGGAGTCCGTTTTGTATCATTTGAAACCATAAAAACGACCAAAAAAATTTTGACCAAAATCTTGAAATTTTGACCATGCCGGCAGGGTCAGTTTGTTAGGTTTTTCGGACACAAAATTAAGTCACAAAATCCTCAATATATCTCAAACTATGGTTTAATTACCCAGTCCACACAATTAAACTGTAATCAGGAGTGTGTTCTGTATCATTTAAAACCATAAAATCGACAAACAAAATGTGACAAAAATCTTGAAATTTTGACCATGCCGGCATGGTCAATTTTTTAGGTTTTTCAAACACAAAATTAAGTCACAAAATCCTCAATATATCTCAAACTAAGTCTTAATTACCAAGTCCACACAAGTTAATTGTCTTCACGAGTTCGTTCTGTATCATTTAAAACCATAAAAATCAACAAAAAAAAATTAACCAAAATCTTGAAATTTTGACCAAGCCGGCATGGTCGATTTTTTGAGTTTTTCGGACACAAAATTAAGTCACAAAATCCTCAATATATCTCAAACTTTAGCTTATTAGATAGTCCACACTAGTAAACTTTCTTCAGGAGTCCGTTCTATATCATTTGAAACCATAAAATTGCCACAAAAAAATTGACCAAACTCTTGAAACTTTGACCATGCCGGCATGGTTGATTTTTTGAGTTTTTCGGACACAAAATTAAATCACAAAATCCTCGATATATCTCAAACTATGGCTTATTTAACTAGTCCCTCAAGTAAACTGTCTTCAGGAGTCTGTTCTGTATCATTTAAAACTATATAATCGACAAAATAAATTTGACCAAAATCGTGAAATTTTGACCATGATGGCATGGTTGATTTTTTTAGTTATTCGGAAACAAAAATAAATCACAAAATCCTCAATATATCTCAAACTATGGCTTAATTACCCAGTTCGCACAAGTAAACTGTCTTCAGGAGTCCGTTCTGTATCATTTCAAACCAGAAAATCGAAAAAAATTAATTAACAAAAATCTTGAAATTTTGACCATGCCGGCATGGTCAATTTTGGGGGCTTTTCGGACATAAAATTAAGTCACAAAATCCTAAATATATCTCAAACTATGGCTTAAAAACCCAGTCCGCACAAGTAAACTGTCTTCAGGAGTCCGTTCTGTATCATTTAAAACCATAAAATCGACAAAAAAAATTTGACCAAAATCTTGAAATTTTGACCATGCCGGCATGGTCAATTTTTTAGGTTTTTCGAACACAAAATTAAGTCACAAAATCCTCAATATATCTCAAACTATGGTTTATTTACCCAATCCACACAAGTAAACTGTCTTCAGGCGTCCATTCTGTATCATTTAAAACCATAAAATTGACAAAAAAAAATTGACCAAAATCTTGAAATTTTGACCATGCCGGCATGGTCGATTTTTTCAGTTTTTCGGACACAAAATTAAGTCACAAAATCCTCAATATATCTCAAACTATAGCTTATTAGATAGTCCACACTAGTAAACTTTCTTCAGGAGTCCGTTCTATATCATTTGAAACCATAAAATCGCCACAAAAAAATTGACCCAAATCTTGAAATTTTGACCATGCCGGCATGGTAAATTTTTTTGGTTTTTCGGACACAAAATTAAGTCACAAAATCCTCAATATATCTCAAACTTTGGCTTAATTACCCAGTCCACACAAGTAAACTGTCTTCAGGAGTCCGTTCTGTATCATTTAAAACTATATAATCGACAAAATAAATTTGACCAAAATCGTGAAATTTTGACCATGACGGCATGGTCGATTTTTTTAGTTATTCGGACACAAGATTAAAACACAAAATCCTCAATATATTTCAAACTATGGCTTATTTACCTAGTCCGCACTAGTAAACTGTCTTCAGGAGTCCGTTCTGTATCATTTAAAACCATAAAATTGACCAAAAAAAATTCTACGAAAAAAATTCGACCAAAATCTTGAAATTTTGACCATGCCGGCATGGTCAATTTTTGGGGTTTTTCGAACACAAATGTAAGTCACAAAATCCTCAATATATCTCAAACTATGGCTTATTTACCAAGTCCGTACAAGTAAACTGTTTTCAGCAGTCCGTTCTGTATCATTTAAAACCATAAAATCGACAACAAAAATTTGACCAAAAACGTGAAATTTTGACCATGCCAGAATGGTCGATTTTTAAAGTTTTTCGGACACAAAATTAAGTCACAAAATCCTCAATATATCTCAAACTATGGCTTAATTACCCAGTCCGCACAAGTAAACTGTCTTCAGGAGTCCGTTCTGTATCATTTAAAACCATAAAATCGCCAACAAAAAGTTGACAAAAATTTAGAAATTTTGACCATGCCGGCATGGTCGAATTTTTGGGTTTTACAGACACAAAATTAAGTCACAAAATCCTCAATAAATCTCAAACTATGGCTTATTTACCTAGTTCGCTCAAGTAAACTATCTTCAGGAGTCCGTTCTGTATCATTTGAAACCATAAAATCGCCCCCCAAAAATTGACAAAAATCTTGAAATTTTGACCATACCGGCATGGTCGAACTTTTAGGTTTTTTCAGACACAAAATTAAGTCACAAAATCCTCAATAAATCTCAAACTATGGCTTATTTACCTAGTTCGCTCAAGTAAACTATCTTCAGGAGTCCGTTCTGTATCATTTGAAACCATAAAATCGCCCCCCAAAAATTGACAAAAATCTTGAAATTTTGACCATACCGGCATGGTCGAACTTTTAGGTTTTTTCAGACACAAAATTAAGTCACAAAATCCTCAATAAATCTCAAACTATGGCTTATTTACCTATTTCGCTCAAGTAAACTATCTTCAGGAGTCTGTTCTGTATCATTTGAAACCACAAAATTGCCAAAAAAAAAATGACAAAAATCTTGAATTTTGACCATGCCGGCATGGTCGAACTTTTGGGTTTTTCAGACACAAAATTAAGTCACAAAATCCTCAATAAATCTCAAACTATGGCTTATTTACCTAGTTCGATCAAGTAAACTATCTTCAGGAGTCCGTTCTGTATCATTTGAAACCATAAAATCGCCAAGAAAAATTTGACCAAAATCTTGAAATTTTGACCATACCGGCATGGTCGAACTTTTGGGTTTTTCAGACACAAAATTAAGTCACAAAATCCTCAATAAATCTCAAACTATGGCTTATTTACCTAGTTCGCTCAAGTAAACTTTCTTCAGGAGTCCGTTCTGTATCATTTGAAACCATAAAATTGCCACCAAAAATTTGACCAAAATCTTGAAATTTGGACCATGCCGGCATGGTCAAACTTTGGGGTTTTTCAGACACAAAATTAAGTCACAAAATCCTCAAAATATCTCAAGCTATGGCTTATTTACCTAGTTCGCACAAGTAAACTTTCTACAAGAGTCGATTCTGTATCATTTGAAACCACAAAATTGCAAAAAAAAAATTGACCAAAATCTTGAATTTTGACCATGCCGGCATGGTCAAACTTTGGGGTTTTTCAGACACAAAATTAAGTCACAAAATCCTCAATAAATCTCAAACTATGGCTTATTTACCTAGTTCGCTCAAGTAAACTATCTTCAGGAGTTCGTTCTGTATCATTTGAAACCACAAAATTGCCCAAAAAAAATTGACCAAAATCTTGAATTTTGACCATGCCGGCATGGTCGAACTTTTGGGTTTTTCAGACACAAAATTAAGTCACAAAATCCTAAATAAATCTCAAACTATGGCTTATTTACCTAGCTCGCTCAAGTAAACTATCTTCAGGAGTCCGTTCTGTATCATTTCAAACCATAAAATCGCCAAGAAAAATTTGACCAAAATCTTGAAATTTTGACCATACCGGCATGGTCGAACTTTTGGGTTTTTCAGACACAAAATTAAGTCACAAAATCCTCAATAAATCTCAAACTATGGCTTATTTACCTAGTCCGCACAAGTAAACTGTTTTCAGGAGTCCGTTCTGTATCATTTGAAACCATAAAATCGCCAAGAAAAATTTGACCAAAATCTTGAAATTTTGACCATACCGGCATGGTCGAACTTTTGGGTTTTTCAGACACAAAATTAGTCACAAAATCCTCAATAAATCTCAAACTATGGCTTATTTACCTAGTTCGCTCAAGTAAACTTTCTTCAGGAGTCCGTTCTGTATCATTTGAAACCATAAAATTGCCACCAAAAATTTGACCAAAAACTTGAAATTTGGACCATGCCGGCATGGTCAAACTTTGGGGTTTTTCAGACACAAAATTAAGTCACAAAATCCTCAAAATATCTCAAGCTATGGCTTATTTACCTAGTTCGCACAAGTAAACTTTCTACAAGAGTAGATTCTGTATCATTTGAAACCACAAAATTGCAAAAAAAAAATTGACCAAAATCTTGAATTTTGACCATGCCGGCATGGTCGAACTTTTGGGTTTTTCAGACACAAAATTAAGTCACAAAATCCTCAATAAATCTCAAACTATGGCTTATTTACCTAGTTCGCTCAAGTAAACTATCTTCAGGAGTCCGTTCTGTATCATTTGAAACCACAAAATTGCCAAAAAAAAATTGACCAAAATCTTGAATTTTGACCATGCCGGCATGGTCGAACTTTTGGGTTTTTCAGACACAAAATTAAGTCACAAAATCCTCAATAAATCTCAAACTATGGCTTATTTACCTAGTTCGCTCAAGTAAACTATCTTCAGGAGTCCGTTCTGTATCATTTGAAACCATAAAATCGCCAAGAAAAATTTGACCAAAATCTTGAAATTTTGACCATACCGGCATGGTCGAACTTTTGGGTTTTTCAGACACAAAATTAAGTCACAAAATCCTCAATAAATCTCAAACTATGGCTTATTTACCTAGTTCGCTCAAGTAAACTTTCTTCAGCAGTCCGTTCTGTATCATTTGAAACCATAAAATTGCCACCAAAAATTTGACCAAAATCTTGAAATTTGGACCATGCCAGCATGGTCAAACTTTGGGGTTTTTCAGACACAAAATTAAGTCACAAAATCCTCAAAATATCTCAAGCTATGGCTTATTTACCTAGTTCGCACAAGTAAACTTTCTACAAGAGTCGATTCTGTATCATTTGAAACCACAAAATTGCAAAAAAAAAATTGACAAAAATCTTGAATTTTGACCATGCCGACTTGGTCGAACTTTTGGGTTTTTCAGACACAAAATTAAGTCACAAAATCCTCAATAAATCTCAAACTATGGCTTATTTACCTAGTTCGCTCAAGTAAACTATCTTCAGGAGTCCGTTCTGTATCATTTGAAACCATAAAATTGACACCAAAAAATTGACCAAAATCTTGAATTTTGACCATGCCGGCATGGTCGAATTTTTGGGTTTTTCAGACACAAAATTAAGTCACAAAATCCTCAATAAATCTCAAACTATGGCTTATTTACCTAGTTCGCTCAAGTAAACTTTCTTCAGCAGTCCGTTCTGTATCATTTGAAACCACAAAATTGCCACCAAAAATTTGACCAAAATCTTGAAATTTGGACCATGCCGGCATGGTCAAACTTTTGGGTTTTTCAGACACAAAATTAAGTCACAAAATCCTCAAAATATCTCAAGCTATGGCCTATTTACCTAGTTCGCACAAGTAAACTTTCTACAAGAGTCGATTCTGTATCATTTGAAACCACAAAATTTCAAAAAAAAAATTGACCAAAATCTTGAATTTTGACCATGCCGGCATGGTCGAACTTTGGGGTTTTTCAGACACAAAATTAAGTCACAAAATCCTCAATAAATCTCAAACTATGGCTTATTTACCTAGTTCGCTCAAGTAAACTATCTTCAGGAGTCCGTTCTGTATCATTTGAAACCATAAAATCGCCAAGAAAAATTTGACCAAAATCTTGAAATTTTGACCATACCGGCATGGTCGAACTTTTGGGTTTTTCAGACACAAAATTAAGTCACAAAATCCTCAATAAATCTCAAACTATAGCTTATTTACCTAGTCCGCACAAGTAAACTGTCTTCAGGAGTCCGTTCTGTATCATTTGAAACCATAAAATCGCCAACAAAAAGTTGACAAAAATTTAGAAATTTTGACCATGCCGGCATGGTCGAATTTTTGGGTTTTACAGACACAAAATTAAGTCACAAAATCCTCAATAAATCTCAAACTATGGCTTATTTACCTAGTTCACTCAAGTAAACTATCTTCAGGAGTCCGTTCTGTATCATTTGAAACCATAAAATCGCCAAGAAAAATTTGACCAAAATCTTGAAATTTTGACCATACCGGCATGGTCGAACTTTTGGGTTTTTCAGACACAAAATTAAGTCACAAAATCCTCAAAATATCTCAAGCTATGGCTTATTTACCTAGTTCGCACAAGTAAACTTTCTACAAGAGTCGATTCTGTATCATTTGAAACCACAAAATTGCAAAAAAAAAATTGACCAAAATCTTGAATTTTGACCATGCCGGCATGGTCGAACTTTTGGGTTTTTCAGACACAAAATTAAGTCACAAAATCCTCAATAAATCTCAAACTATGGCTTATTTACCTAGTTCGCTCAAGTAAACTATCTTCAGGAGTCCGTTCTGTATCATTTGAAACCACAAAATTGCCAAAAAAAAATTGACCAAAATCTTGAATTTTGACCTTGCCGGCATGGTCGAACTTTTGGGTTTTTCAGACACAAAATTAAGTCACAAAATCCTCAATAAATCTCAAACTATGGCTTATTTACCTAGTTCGCTCAAGTAAACTATCTTCAGGAGTCCGTTCTGTATCATTTGAAACCATAAAATCGCCAAGAAAAATTTGACCAAAATCTTGAAATTTTGACCATACCGGCATGGTCGAACTTTTGGGTTTTTCAGACACAAAATTAAGTCACAAAATCCTCAATAAATCTCAAACTATGGCTTATTTACCTAGTTCGCTCAAGTAAACTTTCTTCAGCAGTCCCTTCTGTATCATTTGAAACCATAAAATTGCCACCAAAAATTTGACCAAAATCTTGAAATTTGGACCATGCCGGCATGGTCAAACTTTGGGGTTTTTCAGACACAAAATTAAGTCACAAAATCCTCAAAATATCTCAAGCTATGGCTTATTTACCTAGTTCGCACAAGTAAACTTTCTACAAGAGTCGATTCTGTATCATTTGAAACCACAAAATTTCAAAAAAAAAATTGACCAAAATCTTGAATTTTGACCATGCCGGCATGGTCGAACTTTGGGGTTTTTCAGACACAAAATTAAGTCACAAAATCCTCAATAAATCTCAAACTATGGCTTATTTACCTAGTTCGCTCAAGTAAACTATCTTCAGGAGTCCGTTCTGTATCATTTGAAACCACAAAATTGCCAAAAAAAATTGACCAAAATCTTGAATTTTGACCATGCCGGCATGGTCGAACTTTTGGGTTTTTCAGACACAAAATTAAGTCACAAAATCCTCAATAAATCTCAAACTATGGCTTATTTACCTAGCTCGCTCAAGTAAACTATCTTCAGGAGTCCGTTCTGTATCATTTGAAACCATAAAATCGCCAAAAAAAATTTGACCAAAATCTTGAAATTTTGACCATACCGGCATGGTCGAATTTTTGGGTTTTTCAGACACAAAATTAAGTCACAAAATCCTCAATAAATCTCAAACTATGGCTTATTTACCTAGTTCGCACAAGTAAACTTTCTACAAGAGTCGATTCTGTATCATTTGAAACCACAAAATTGCAAAAAAAAAATTGACCAAAATCTTGAATTTTGACCATGCCGGCATGGTCGAACTTTTGGGTTTTTCAGACACAAAATTAAGTCACAAAATCCTCAATAAATCTCAAACTATGGCTTATTTACCTAGTTCGCTCAAGTAAACTATCTTCAGGAGTCCGTTCTGTATCATTTGAAACCACAAAATTGCCAAAAAAAAATTGACCAAAATCTTGAATTTTGACCTTGCCGGCATGGTCGAACTTTTGGGTTTTTCAGACACAAAATTAAGTCACAAAATCCTCAATAAATCTCAAACTATGGCTTATTTACCTAGTTCGCTCAAGTAAACTATCTTCAGGAGTCCGTTCTGTATCATTTGAAACCATAAAATCGCCAAGAAAAATTTGACCAAAATCTTGAAATTTTGACCATACCGGCATGGTCGAACTTTTGGGTTTTTCAGACACAAAATTAAGTCACAAAATCCTCAATAAATCTCAAACTATGGCTTATTTACCTAGTTCGCTCAAGTAAACTTTCTTCAGCAGTCCCTTCTGTATCATTTGAAACCATAAAATTGCCACCAAAAATTTGACCAAAATCTTGAAATTTTGACCATGCCGGCATGGTCAAACTTTGGGGTTTTTCAGACACAAAATTAAGTCACAAAATCCTCAAAATATCTCAAGCTATGGATTATTTACCTAGTTCGCACAAGTAAACTTTCTACAAGAGTCGATTCTGTATCATTTGAAACCACAAAATTTCAAAAAAAAAATTGACCAAAATCTTGAATTTTGACCATGCCGGCATGGTCGAACTTTGGGGTTTTTCAGACACAAAATTAAGTCACAAAATCCTCAATAGATCTCAAACTATGGCTTATTTACCTAGTTCGCTTAAGTAAACTATCTTCAGGAGTCCGTTCTGTATCATTTGAAACCACAAAATTGCCAAAAAAAAATTGACCAAAATCTTGAATTTTGACCATGCCGGCATGGTCGAACTTTTGGGTTTTTCAGACACAAAATTAAGTCACAAAATCCTCAATAAATCTCAAACTATGGCTTATTTACCTAGTTCGCTCAAGTAAACTATCTTCAGGAGTCCGTTCTGTATCATTTGAAACCATAAAATCGCCAAGAAAAATTTGACCAAAATCTTGAAATTTTGACCATACCGGCATGGTCGAACTTTTGGGTTTTTCAGACACAAAATTAAGTCACAAAATCCTCAAAATATCTCAAGCTATGGCTTATTTACCTAGTTCGCACAAGTAAACTTTCTACAAGAGTCGATTCTGTATCATTTGAAACCACAAAATTTCAAAAAAAAAATTGACCAAAATCTTGAATTTTGACCATGCCGGCATGGTCGAACTTTGGGGTTTTTCAGACACAAAATTAAGTCACAAAATCCTCAATAAATCTCAAACTATGGCTTATTTACCTAGTCCGCACAAGTAAACTGTCTTCAGGAGTCCGTTCTGTATCATTTGAAACCATAAAATCGCCAACAAAAAGTTGACAAAAATTTAGAAATTTTGACCATGCCGGCATGGTCAAATTTTTGGGTTTTACAGACACAAAATTAAGTCACAAAATCCTCAATAAATCTCAAACTATGGCTTATTTACCTAGTTCACTCAAGTAAACTATCTTCAGGAGTCCGTTCTGTATCATTTGAAACCATAAAATCGCCAAGAAAAATTTGACCAAAATCTTGAAATTTTGACCATACCGGCATGGTCGAACTTTTGGGTTTTTCAGACACAAAATTAAGTCACAAAATCCTCAATATATCTCAAACTATGGCTTATTTACCTAGTTCGCTCAAGTAAACTTTCTTCAGGAGTCCGTTCTGTATCATTTGAAACCATAAAATTGACACCAAAAATTTGACCAAAATCTTGAAATTTGGACCATGCCGGCATGGTCGAACTTTTGGGTTTTTCAGACACAAAATTAAGTCACAAAATCCTCAATAAATCTCAAACTATGGCTTATTTACCTAGTTCGCTCAAGTAAACTATCTTCAGGAGTCCGTTCTGTATCATTTGAAACCACAAAATTGCCAAAAAAAAATTGACCAAAATCTTGAATTTTGACCATGCCGGCATGGTCGAACTTTTGGGTTTTTCAGACACAAAATTAAGTCACAAAATCCTCAATAAATCTCAAACTATGGCTTATTTACCTAGTTCGCTCAAGTAAACTATCTTCAGGAGTCCGTTCTGTATCATTTGAAACCATAAAATCGCCAAGAAAAATTTGACCAAAATCTTGAAATTTTGACCATACCGGCATGGTCGAACTTTTGGGTTTTTCAGACACAAAATTAAGTCACAAAATCCTCAACAAATCTCAAACTATGGCTTATTTACCTAGTTCGCTCAAGTAAACTTTCTTCAGCAGTCCGTTCTGTATCATTTGAAACTATAAAATTGCCACCAAAAATTTGACCAAAATCTTGAAATTTGGACCAAGCCAGCATGGTCAAACTTTGGGGTTTTTCAGACACAAAATTAAGTCACAAAATCCTCAAAATATCTCAAGCTATGGCTTATTTACCTAGTTCGCACAAGTAAACTTTCTACAAGAGTCGATTCTGTATCATTTGAAACCACAAAATTGCAAAAAAAAAAATTGACCAAAATCTTGAATTTTGACCATGCCGGCATGGTCGAATTTTTGGGTTTTTCAGACACAAAATTAAGTCACAAAATCCTCAATAAATCTCAAACTATGGCTTATTTACCTAGTTCGCTCAAGTAAACTTTCTTCAGGAGTCCGTTCTGTATCATTTGAAACCATAAAATTGACACCAAAAATTTGACCAAAATCTTGAAATTTGGACCATGCCGGCATAGTCAAACTTTGGGGTTTTTTAGACACAAAATTAAGTCACAAAATCCTCAAAATATCTCAAGCTATGGCTTATTTACCTAGTTCGCACAAGTAAACTTTCTACAAGAGTCGATTCTGTATCATTTGAAACCACAAAATTGCAAAAAAAAAATTGACCAAAATCTTGAATTTTGACCATGCCGGCATGGTCGAACTTTTGGGTTTTTCAGACACAAAATTAAGTCACAAAATCCTCAATAAATCTCAAACTATGGCTTATTTACCTAGTTCGCTCAAGTAAACTATCTTCAGGAGTCCGTTCTGTATCATTTGAAACCACAAAATTGCCAAAAAAAAATTGACCAAAATCTTGAATTTTGACCATGCCGGCATGGTCGAACTTTTGGGTTTTTCAGACACAAAATTAAGTCACAAAATCCTCAATAAATCTCAAACTATGGCTTATTTACCTAGTTCGCTCAAGTAAACTATCTTCAGGAGTCCGTTCTGTATCATTTGAAACCATAAAATCGCCAAGAAAAATTTGACCAAAATCTTGAAATTTTGACCATACCGGCATGGTCGAACTTTTGGGTTTTTCAGACACAAAATTAAGTCACAAAATCCTCAATAAATCTCAAACTATGGCTTATTTACCTAGTTCGCTCAAGTAAACTTTCTTCAGCAGTCCGTTCTGTATCATTTGAAACCATAAAATTGCCACCAAAAATTTGACCAAAATCTTGAAATTTTGACCATGCCGGCATGGTCAAACTTTGGGGTTTTTCAGACACAAAATTAAGTCACAAAATCCTCAAAATATCTCAAGCTATGGCTTATTTACCTAGTTCGCACAAGTAAACTTTCTACAAGAGTCGATTCTGTATCATTTGAAACCACAAAATTGCAAAAAAAAAATTGACCAAAATCTTGAATTTTGACCATGCCGGCATGGTCGAACTTTTGGTTTTTTCAGACACAAAATTAAGTCACAAAATCCTCAATAAATCTCAAACTATGGCTTATTTACCTAGTTCGCTCAAGTAAACTATCTTCAGGAGTCCGTTCTGTATCATTTGAAACCATAAAATCGCCAACAAAAAATTGACCAAAATCTTGAATTTTGACCATGCCGGCATGGTCGAATTTTTGGGTTTTTCAGACACAAAATTAAGTCACAAAATCCTCAATAAATCTCAAACTATGGCTTTTTTACCTAGTTCGCTCGAGTAAACTATCTTCAGGAGTCCGTTCTGTATCATTTGAAACCATTAAATCGCCACCAACAAATTGACAACAATCTTGAAATTTTGACCATACCGGCATGGTCGAACTTTTGGGTTTTTCAGACACAAAATTAAGTCACAAAATCCTCAATAAATCTCAAACTATGGCTTATTTACCTAGTTCACTCAAGTAAACTATCTTCAGGAGTCCGTTCTGTATCATTTGAAACCATAAAATCGCCCCCAAAAATTTGACCAAAATCTTGAAATTTCGACCATGCCGGCATGGTCGAACTTTTGGGTTTTTCAGACACAAAATTAAGTCACAAAATCCTCAAAATATCTCAAGCTATGGCTTATTTACCTAGTTCGCACCAGTAAACTTTCTACAAGAGTCGATTCTGTATCATTTGAAACCACAAAATTGCAAAAAAAAAATTGACCAAAATCTTGAATTTTGACCATGCAGGCATGGTCGAATTTTTGGGTTTTTCAGACACAAAATTAAGTCATAAAGTCCTCAATAAATCTCAAACTATGGCTTATTTACCTAGTTCGCTCGCGTAAACTTTCTTCAGGAGTCCGTTCTGTATCATTTGAAACCATAAATTCGCAAAAAAAAAAAAATTGACAACAATTTTGAAATTTTGACCATGCCGGCATGGTCGATTTTTTAAGTTTTTCGGACACAAAATTAAGTCACAAAATCCTCAATAAATCTCAAACTATGGCTTATTTACCTAGTTCACTCAAGTAAACTATCTTCAGGAGTCTGTTCTGTATCATTTAAAACCATAAAATCGCCAACAAAAAGTTGACAAAAAATTTTGAAATTTTGACCATGCCGACATGGTCGAATTTTTGGGTTTTTCAGACACAAAATTAAGTCACAAAATCCTCAATAAATCTCAAACTATGGCTTATTTACCTAGTTCGCTCAAGTAAACTATCTTCAGGAGTCCGTTCTGTATCATTTGAAACCACAAAATTGCCAAAAAAAAATTGACCAAAATCTTGAATTTTGACCATGCCGGCATGGTCGAACTTTTGGGTTTTTCAGACACAAAATTAAATCACAAAATCTCAAGCTATGGCTTATTTACCTAGTTCGCTCAAGTAAACTTTCTTCAGGTATCTGTTCTGTATCATTTGAAACCAAAAAATCACCCAAAAAAATTTTGAACAAAATCTTGAAATTTTGACCATGCCGGCATGGTCAATTTTGGGGGGTTTTCAGACACAAAATTAAGTTACAAAATCCTCAATAAATCTCAAACTATGGCTTATTTACCTAGTTCGCTCTAGTAAACTATATTCAGGAGTCCGTTCTGTATCATTTGAAACCATAAAATCGCCCCCAAAAATTTGACCAAAATCTTGAAATTTTGACCATGCCGGCATGGTCGAACTTTTGGGTTTTTCAGACACAAAATTAAGTCACAAAATCCTCAAAATATCTCAAGCTATGGCTTATTTACCTAGTTCGCACCAGTAAACTTTCTACAAGAGTCGATTCTGTATCATTTGAAACCACAAAATTGCAAAAAAAAAATTGACCAAAATCTTGAATTTTGACCATGCAGGCATGGTCGAATTTTTGGGTTTTTCAGACACAAAATTAAAGCACAAAATCCTCAATAAATCTCAAACTCTGGCTTATTTACCTAGTTCGCTCAAGTAAACTATATTCAGGAGTCCGTTCTGTATCATTTGAAACCATAAAATCGCCAACAAAAATTTGACCAAAATCTTGAAATTTTGACCATGCAGGCATGGTCGAATTTTTGGGTTTTTCAGACACAAAATTAAGTCACAAAGTCCTCAATAAATCTCAAACTATGGCTTATTTACCTAGTTCGCTCAAGTAAACTTTCTTCAGGAGTACGTTCTGTATCATTTGAAACCATAAAATCGCTAAAAAAAAAAAATTGACCAAACTTTTGAAATTTTGACCATGCCGGCATGGTCGATTTTTTTAGTTTTTCGGACACAAAATTAAGTCACAAAATCCTCAATAAATCTCAAACTATGGCTTATTTACCTAGTTCACTCAAGTAAACTATCTTCAGGAGTCTGTTCTGTATCATTTAAAACCATAAAATCGCCAACAAAAAGTTGACAAAAATTTTGAAATTTTGACCATGCTGACATGGTCGAATTTTTGAATTTTTCAGACACAAAATTAAATCACAAAATCTCAAGCTATGGCTTATTTACCTAGTTCGCTCAAGTTAACTATCTTCAGGTATCTGTTCTGTATCATTTGAAACCAAAAAATCACCCAAAAAAATTTTTTGGGTTTTTCAGACACAAAATTAAGTCACAAAGTCCTCAATAAATCTCAAACTATGGCTTATTTACCTAGTTCGCTCAAGTAAACTTTCTTCAGGAGTACATTCTGTATCATTTGAAACCATAAAATCGCTAAAAAAATAAAATTGACCAAACTTTTGAAATTTTGACCATGCCGGCATGGTCGATTTTTTTAGTTTTTCGGACACAAAATTAAGTCACAAAATCCTCAATAAATCTCAAACTATGGCTTATTTACCTAGTTCACTCAAGTAAACTATCTTCAGGAGTCTGTTCTGTATCATTTAAAACCATAAAATCGCCAACAAAAAGTTGACAAAAATTTTGAAATTTTGACCATGCTGACATGGTCGAATTTTTGAATTTTTCAGACACAAAATTAAATCACAAAATCTCAAGCTATGGCTTATTTACCTAGTTCGCTCAAGTTAACTATCTTCAGGTATCTGTTCTGTATCATTTGAAACCAAAAAATCACCCAAAAAAATTTTGAACAAAATCTTGAAATTTTGACCATGCCGGCATGGTCAATTTTGGGGGGTTTTCAGACACAAAATTAAGTTACAAAATCCTCAATAAATCTCAAACTATGGCTTATTTACCTAGTTCGCTCAAGTAAACTGTCTTCAGGAGTCTGTTCTGTATCATTTGAAACCATAGAATCACCAAAAAAAAATTGACAAAAATCTTGAAATTTTGACCCATCGTTCTCAACCACTACAGGTGTATAGCCTGAATCACATGCCTAAAGAAAGGGATCCTATAACGAATTAAATCTAAAATGTTCTGACTGCACTCTAGTTGGTGTGGTTACTTTTATGATTATATTAAGTCACTATTACAATTTATTCTGCCAAGATCACCAACTTACATGCAACAATCCAACAAAGTAATATTTGTTACTGTTCTGTCACTCATGGTGCAACGGAACAGTAACAGAAAGGTAAGAACAACTATTGAAACCAAATGACAAGACAAACTCAATCTAAATTGGCCAGTATTAATAAAAGTGAACCACTGTGACCCGAAAGCCTATTGATTCAATCTCAACAATACAACAAAGTTATATTTGTTATTTTTCCCTTACTAATGATGTAATGGAATAGTAACAGAAAGGCAAGAACAACCACTGGAAACGGACGCAAGAAAAACTCATTCTAAAATGACCAGGATTTATATTTGCCTGTGTTACGTTACGTTACAGTTGTATAGCAGGCAAAATTTGTCTGATCAGTTATCGAACGCATTCTGAAAGAATGGCATGCGAGGTACAAAAGAAGGTATTTGGCAAGTTATAAAGAATGTGCAGGAAAGCGTAGAAGTCATTCTAGCTTGCGACTTTGGTTCAGTCACACGCAGAAAGATGGAGCTGAGCGACGTTTCCGATCTTGTTGCAAAAATTGAAGCAAGCTAAACAGTGCTTTTAAACCAACTGGATAAATAAATGTCCAATAAGTTAGGCATTTTTCAACAGCAGCTCAAGGATGAGCTGAGTGATTTGGAAGTTGCCAAAATTGAGGGAATGTAAAAAGATTCTTACCAATTCCGCAAGCGAGGGAATTAGGAGCATCACAGAGTCAACACCAAAGCTCTCAGAGAAATGAAGGGAGCAGACATCAAACTGGAGGCAGGCTGCAGTTCCAGTTATATCTGGGACACAAAAACAAAAATATCAGAAGGTACTGGTAAAGACATTATGCAGAAGCTACAGAAGCTCATGAAACTCGCAAGGACAGTGCAGACGTGTGTTGGACAACCGTAGACGAAGATGAGCGGCATAACATTCAGACGACGAACAGCTAGAATAACAGGAGCAGCGTTAAAAAGATGAGTGGGGTAGATGAAACTCCATATTTGACCAGGTCCGTACATTGACTGCAGGTTCCAGCAGGGCTTCTGCAGTGCGGGACACAAGTTATCAGCGGCAGAACCTTGGAGGTCAGAGGCCACAGGCCAGGAGTGTGTTTGGCTTGTGGGAAGGCCGGACACTGGAGATCAAAGTGCAGAGAACTAACAAAAAACACCAATGATAACTTTAAGTAAAGCAGAGTACGTAAAAATTTAACAAATCAGTAATTACCCAGCTCAACACGAAATACTATCTCCATATGTGCCTTTAAACTGAAACTTAGGAAATGGAAAGTAGTACCTGCCAAGAGTAGCTTACTGAGCACATTGCGGAACTGTTATAAGCTCCCCTTTCTTACCTTACCAGAAAAAGCAGAAGTTAAGAACAATAAGTTATGAGTGGCGGGACAACATGAGGTTGGAAACATTTGAAGGCACAGCACAACATTGGCTGGTGAACAACTTAAGAGTTGAAAGACTATTGCGCAAGGTTTCAGCACTAAGGAGGAATGAAATTTTCGACATACCTCAGAAAAGGAAGGAGAGGTGCGTAGACATCCAAAACATGACATTCCAAGTTGACCTTGATACAAGCATCTTCTGGTGAAAGAAGCTCTTGTCCCTGATGGATACTTCTCTCGAATCAGTAAACAATCTGCAAACAAAATAAGACACACTGTCGTAGACATTTCATCAAATGTCATCATGCTTGGAGAAAAGGAAGAGCTAGCACAATGTAGGCTCTTTAACAATCTAAGAGTTGAAACATCATTAGAAATTTTATTTTTTCAGGGACTAGACAACATGAGCTTCAAAGAAAACCAAAGACAGCACAACATTGGCTTGTTAATTATTTGAGAGCTGCACAATCATTAAGGTGGCAAGTTATGAAGAACTGGACAAGATGAGATTCTGTGAAATTAAAGAGACGGAACAACATTGGTGGTTGATAATCTAAGCATTGAAATATCATTACATCACTAAGATTTTGAGGGACTAAACAACATGAGCCACAAAGAAAACCAAAGACAGAAAAACATCGGCTCCTACATAATTTCAGAGTTGCAGAATCATTGGCTGATCAACAAATTAAGGGTTGAAAATCATTGTGCAGGGTTTCAGAACTAAGTAGAAATGAAATTTGTCAACAGACCACAGAAAAAGAGGGAAAGCTGAACAATCATTAAGGTGGCAAGTTATGAGGGACAGGACAACATGACGTTCAGACAAATTGGAGAACAATTTCGAAGTTGAAAATGTTTGCGAAGCGTTTCAGAACCAAGGAGAAATGGCATACCTCAGAAAAGAAGGGAGTGATGCATAGCCATTTAAAACATGACATTCCAAGTTGACCTTGATACAAGCAATCTTCTGATGAAAGAAGCTCTTGTCCATGATGAATATTTCTCTTGAATCGGTGAATAATCTGCAAATGAAATAAAACACACTTAATAGATGAACATTTTTGTCATCATCGAATGTCATCAGAACAGAACGTCATAAGACATTTGCTCATGAACAATTTAAAAGTTGAAGTACAATTAAATTGCTTAATTTGTTCAGGACCTAAATAAAAACCAGAGAGCACAACATTGGCTAATTAATAATTTGAGAGTTGAACAATTATGAAGGTGGAAAGCTACGAGGGACTGGACAAGATGAGGTTCAAAACATTTAAAGATATAGCACAACATTGGCTGGTGAACAATTAAAGAGTTCAAACTTATTGCGTAGGATTTCATAACAAAAGAGAAATGACATTATCAAGATACCTCAGAAAAGAAGGGAGTTGACCTTGATACTATATCTTCGAATGAAAGAAGCTCTTGTCCATAATGAATAATTCTCTTGAATCGGTGAATAATCTGCAAATGAAATAAAACAAACTTAATAGATGTACATTTTTGTCATCATTAAATGTCATCATAACAGACAAATAACAGAAAGATATCGGCTCTTGAATAACTTGAGAGTTGTATAAATCATTAAGGTGGCCATCTATGAGAAACTGGACAGCATGACGTTCGGAAAAATTGAAGAGAGACAGGACAACATTGGCTCATGAACAATTTAAAAGATGAAGTACAATTAAATTGCTTAATTTGTTCAGGACCTAAAGAAAAACCAAAGACAACACAACATTGGCTCATTACTAATTTAAGAGTTGAACAATTATGAAAGTGGAAAGCTACGACTGGACTGGACAAGATGAGGTCAAAACATTTAAAGATACAGATCAACATTGGCTGGTGAACAATTTAAGAGTTGAAAATTATTGCGTAGGATTTTAGAACTAATGAGAAATGACATTTTTAAGATACCTCAGAAAAGGCGGGCGTGATGCACAGCCATTCAAAACATGACATTCCAAGTTGACCTTGATACAAGCATCTTCTGATGAAAGAAGCTC
The DNA here is from genome assembly GCA_023634235.1 of Pisaster brevispinus. Lineage (NCBI taxonomy): Eukaryota > Metazoa > Echinodermata > Asteroidea > Forcipulatida > Asteriidae > Pisaster > Pisaster brevispinus. The sequence continues at coordinate 12,658,537 of JAMKCF010000005.1, read as the reverse complement.
TTGTCCATGATGGATACTTCTCTTGAATCAGTGAATAACCTGCAAACAAAATAAGACGCACACCCGTAAATAAGACACCCACCAGTAAACATTTCTTCATCTAACTTGGAGAAAATGAAGGGATGGCACAACATTGGCTCTTGAACTATCTTAGAGTTGAAACATCATCAGATAGATTAATATTTGAGGGACTTGACAACATGAGCCTCAAGAAAACCAAAGACAGCACATCACGAGCTCAAGAATAATTTGAGATTTCAACAACTATTAAGATGGTAAGTTATTGGGGGACAGGACAATATAAGGTTCCAAAAATTTGAAGGGGAGGCACAACATTGGCTCTTAACAAATTTAAGAGTTGAAAAATCATTACATCGCTTAGATTTTGAGGGACTAGACAATCGAACCTTAAAAAAACACCCAAATACAGCACAACATCAACATCAAGAATAAATTTGAGAGTTGAACAATCATTAAGGTGGCAAATTATGAGGGACAAGACAACACAAGGTTCGAAGAAATTGAAGAGACGGCAAAACACTGACTCTTGAGCAATTTAACGATTGAAAATCATTGCCCAGGATTTCAGAACAAAGGAGAAATAAAGTTTGTCAACTTACCTCAGAAAAGGAGGGATTGATGCATAGCCATTCAAAACATGACATTCCAAGTTGACCTTAATACAAGCATCTCCTGATGAAAGAAGCTCCTGTCCATGATGGATACTTCTCTTGAATCAGTGAATAACCTGCAAACAAAATAAGACGCACACCCGTAAATAAGACACCCACCAGTAAACATTTCTTCATCTAACTTGGAGAAAATGAAGGGATGGCACAACATTGGCTCTTGAACTATCTTAGAGTTGAAACATCATCAGATAGATTAATATTTGAGGGACTTGACAACATGAGCCTCAAGAAAACCAAAGACAGCACATCACGAGCTCAAGAATAATTTGAGATTTCAACAACTATTAAGATGGTAAGTTATTGGGGGACAGGACAATATAAGGTTCCAAAAATTTGAAGGGGAGGCACAACATTGGCTCTTAACAAATTTAAGAGTTGAAAAATCATTACATCGCTTAGATTTTGAGGGACTAGACAATCGAACCTTAAAAAAACACCCAAATACAGCACAACATCAACATCAAGAATAAATTTGAGAGTTGAACAATCATTAAGGTGGCAAATTATGAGGGACAAGACAACACAAGGTTCGAAGAAATTGAAGAGACGGCAAAACACTGACTCTTGAGCAATTTAACGATTGAAAATCATTGCCCAGGATTTCAGAACAAAGGAGAAATAAAGTTTGTCAACTTACCTCAGAAAAGGAGGGATTGATGCATAGCCATTCAAAACATGACATTCCAAGTTGACCTTAATACAAGCATCTCCTGATGAAAGAAGCTCCTGTCCATGATGGATACTTCTCTTGAATCAGTGAATAACCTGCAAACAAAATAAGACGCACACCCGTAAATAAGACACCCACCAGTAAACATTTCTTCATCTAACTTGGAGAAAATGAAGGGATGGCACAACATTGGCTCTTGAACTATCTTAGAGTTGAAACATCATCAGATAGATTAATATTTGAGGGACTTGACAACATGAGCCTCAAGAAAACCAAAGACAGCACATCACGAGCTCAAGAATAATTTGAGATTTCAACAACTATTAAGATGGTAAGTTATTGGGGGACAGGACAATATAAGGTTCCAAAAATTTGAAGGGGAGGCACAACATTGGCTCTTAACAAATTTAAGAGTTGAAAAATCATTACATCGCTTAGATTTTGAGGGACTAGACAATCGAACCTTAAAAAAACACCCAAATACAGCACAACATCAACATCAAGAATAAATTTGAGAGTTGAACAATCATTAAGGTGGCAAATTATGAGGGACAAGACAACACAAGGTTCGAAGAAATTGAAGAGACGGCAAAACACTGACTCTTGAGCAATTTAACGATTGAAAATCATTGCCCAGGATTTCAGAACAAAGGAGAAATAAAGTTTGTCAACTTACCTCAGAAAAGGAGGGATTGATGCATAGCCATTCAAAACATGACATTCCAAGTTGACCTTAATACAAGCATCTCCTGATGAAAGAAGCTCCTGTCCTTGATGGTTACTTCTCTTGAATCAGTGAATAATCTGCAAACAAAATAAGCCACACTGGTGTAAACACTTCATCAAATGTCATCATGCTTGTAGAAAAGGAAGAGATGGCACAACATTGGACGACGAACAGCTAGAATAACAGGAGCAGCGTTAAAAAGATGAGTGGGGTAGATGAAACTCCATATTTGACCAGGTCCGTACATTAACTGCAGGTTCCAGCAGGGCTTCTGCAGTGCTGGACACAAATTATCAGCGGCAGAGCCTGGGAGGTCGGAGGCCAGGAGTGTGTTTGGCTTGTAGGAAGGCCGGACACTGGAGATCAGAGTGCAGAGAACTAACCAAAGACACCAGTGATAACCTAAAGTTAAGTAAAGTAGAGTATGTACAAATTTAACAAATTGGTAATTGCCGGGCTCAACACGAAATACCGTCTCCATTTGTGCGTTTAAACCAAAACTTTGGGAAATGGGAAGTAGTACCTGCCAAGAGTAGCATACTGAGCACCTTGCAGAATTATTATTAAGTTCCCCTTTCTGACCCTGCCAGAAAAGGCAAAAATTAAGAATAAGGCAGCTCGAGATCTTTCAGATTTCGTTATGAAGAACTGGACAACATGAGATTCTGAGAAATTCAAGAGACGGAACACCATTGGTTCGTTGATAATCTAAGCATTGAAATATCATTACATCACTTAGATTTTGAGGGACTAAACAACACGAGCCACAAAGAAAACCAAAGACAGAAAAACATCGGCTCCTAAATAATTTCAGAGTTCCAGAATCATTGGCTCATCAACAAATTAAGGGTTGAAAATCACCAGCAGGGTTTCAGAACTAAGTAGAAATGAAATTTGTCAACAGACCACAGAAAAAGAGAGAAAGCTGAACAATCATTAAGGTGGCAAGTAATGAGGGACAGGACAACATGAGGTTCGGAAAAATTGAAGAGACAGGACAACATTGGCTCATGAACAATTTAAAAGATGAGGTACAATTAAATTGCTTAATTTGTTCAGAACCTAAAGAAAAACCAAAGACATCACAACATTGGCTCATTAATATTTTGAGAGTTGAACAATTATGAAGGTGTAAAGCTATGAGAGACTGGACAAGATGAGGTTCAAAACATTTTAAGACACAGCATAACATTGGCTGGTGAACAATTTAAGAGTTGAAAATTATTGCGTAGGATTTTAGAACCAAAAAGAGAAATGACATTTTCAAGATACCTCAGAAAAGAAGGGATTGATGCATAGACATTCAAAACATGACATTCCAAGTTGACCTTGATACAAGCATTTTTCTGATGAAAGAAGCTCTTGTCCATGATGGATACTTCTCTTGAATCAGTGAATAATCTGCAAACTAAAAATAAGACACAGTCGCAAACATTTTATAAAATGTCATCATGCTTGTAGAAAATGAAGTGACAGCACAATGTAAGCTCCTTAAACTTTTAAGAGTTGAAATAGCTTTACATCACTTAACTTTTAAGGGACTAGACAACATGAGCATCCAAGGAAACCAAAGAGAGCACAACATTTGCAACTGATTAATTTGAAAGTTGATCAAAAGTGTATGTAGTGAAAGTTTGGAAGAAATATTGTGTTATAATACACTATTATTGTACCCGATAAATTCTATCCATCCATTTTAAGACAGTTTTCTATTCATGTACCCGATATATTCTAACCGTACATTTTATGACACTTTCCTATTCCTGTACCCGATAAGACATAACCCTAGAACTACCTCTAGCCCTAACACTTAATCTTCCCCTAACGCCATTTCTAACCCTCACCTCTAACCCTAACCCCATTGATCAAAAGTGTATGTAGTGAAAGTTTGGAAGAAATATTGTGTTATAATACACTATTATTGTACCCGATAACTTCTTTCCATCCATTTTAAGACAGTTTTCTATTCATGTACCCGATATATTCTAACCGTACATTTTATGACACTTTCCTATTCCTGTACCCGATAAGACATAACCCTAGAACTACCTCTAGCCCTAACACTTAATCTTCCCCTAACGCCATTTCTAACCCTCACCTCTAACCCTAACCCCATCTCTAACCCTAACCCCAACTCTAGCCCTAACCCTACCTCTAACCATAATCTTACCCCTAACCCCATTTCTACCCCTAACCTTAACCCTAACCCTAACCCCAACTCTAACACTACCCCTATCACTAACCCTAAGTACTACCTTAACCCTAACCTTAACAATAATTTCAAAGCTTTACATCTGCTTCACCTCAAATGTTCTCTTTATTTACTAACATTCCAAGTTGACATTGATACAAGCATCTTCTGATGAAAGAAGTTTTTGTCTAGGATGGGTACTTCTCTTGAATCCGTGAAAATCTGTAAACAAAATAAGATAGACTGGTCATCATGCTTGGAGAAAAGGAAGAGACAGCACAATGTTTGGCTCTTGAACAATCTAAGAGTTAAAACATCATCAGCTTAATTTTTGAAGAACTAGATAACATGAGGCTCAAAGAAAACTAAATACAGCTCAAGAATAATTTGAGATTTCAACAACTATTAAGATGGTAAGTTATTGGGGACAGGACAATAAAAGGTTCAAAGACATTGAAAAGAAGTCACAACATTGGTTTATTAAAAAATGTAAGAGTTGTAATATCATTACATCAAATGTTTTTTGAGGGACTAGACAATATGAGCCTCAAAGAAAACCAAAGACAGCACATCACGAGATCAAGAATAATTTGAGAGTTGAACAATCATTAAGATGGCAAGTTATGAGGGATAGGACAACATAAGGTTCGAAGAAATTGAAGAGGCTGAACAACATTGGCGCCTGAACAACTGAAGAGTTGAAAATCATTCCTCAGGGTTTCAGCACTAAGGAGAAATGACATTTTCAACATACCTCAGGAAAGAAGGGAGTGCAGCATAGCCATTGAAAACATGACATTCCAAGTTGACCTTGATACAAGCGTCTCCTGATGAAAGAAGCTCCTGTCCGTGATGAATACTTCTCTTGATTCAGTGAGCAATCTGTAAACAAAATAAAATATTTCATCACATATCATCTACCTTGGACAACAAAACACAAATGCCACAATAATGGTACATGAATTAATATTTGAATGACTAGACAACATGAGCCTAAAAAAAACCAAAGACAACATTTGCTCGTGAACAATCATTAAGGTGTCAAGTTGTGAGGGACTGAACAACATAAGGATATGAGAAATTGAAGAGACATAACAACATTAGCTCATTATCAATTTAAGACTTGAAAAACATTACACTGCTTAATTTTTGAGGGACTAGAAAACATGAGCCTAAAGGAACACCAAAGACTGCACAACTTTGACACAAGATTTATTTGTGAGTTGAACAATCATTAAGTTGACAAGTTAGGAGACACTAGAGAGGTTCGGACAAATTAAATCAACTGAACAACATTGTCTTGTCAAAAAATTAAACAGTTTAAATATCATTTAACTGCTTACATTTTTAAGGAATAGACAAAATGAGCCTCAAAGAAATTAAAAGACAGCACAACATTGGCTCGTGAATCATTTGAAATTTGAACAATAATTAAAATGGCAAATTATGTGGTACAGAACCACATAAGCTTCTAATAACTTAATAAGGCGGCACAACACTGGCTTGCTTAAAAGTCGAAAATCATTACACAGGGTTTCAGAACTAAGGCAAAATGAAACTTTTCAACATACCTCAGAGTGGGAAGGGAGTTATGCATTGCCATCAAAAACATGACATTCCAAGTTGACCTTGATACAAGCATCTTCTGATGAAAGAAGCTCTTGTTCTTGATGGTTATTTCTCTTGAATCAGTGAATAATCTGTTTTATTAAGGGAGACCTATAGTCTAACTGTCCTATGCATACCTCATGGTATACAAGAAACGTTAAAGACACTACCGTGGAGTAGAGGATTTCACTGTTCCAAAGTATGCAGAGAATGAGTGTAACGACTAGTTAGAAAAGATCTAGACATTGTATACACTCGGCATGAAAGGAATAAAAATAATACAAAATAAAAATGTAAAAAAATAAAACAGCAAGTTTGTTGGAATAATGTTTTGGGTGTGAATAGAGGGAGGGGTGTAATTTGGTATAGGGGGGGGGGTGGTAAAATAGATGGTTGATTGAAACTTTATTAGGGATGGGTGGAGGGAGATATAACTAAAAGTGAGAGGGTGTGATTGTATAGGTGTGGTAAAAATGGAAAGTGATTGTACAGGCATGATAAAAGGGGAAGGTTAGGGGAAGATGGTAAAAGTAAATATGATACAGTGGAGGGAATATGATACAACGGGGGGGGGGGGGGTGTGTGTGGGAGGGATGGGGTAAGGGAGTGGTATTCGTGGTTTTTAGGGGGGGTTAATGGGAGGGGAGGAGAGTGGTATGAGGAAGAGTTGTAAAAGGAAGGTTAAAATGGAGGGGGTAGTGTAAGGGGTGTATGGAAAGGTAGTGTAAGGGATTGGGAGGGATGAAAGTGGTATAATTATGGTATAAGAGGGTATAAGGGAGGGTGACTTTAATTTGATCTGTGGATACTAATTTATAATACCATTTAGAAAGGGGAATATGGAGTGTGAATTGATAGGGAAGGTGTAAGGGGTGATGGTAGGAGTGGGGAAATGAAATTACAGTGGTATAAGGAGGGGTATAAGGAAGGGGTGGGGGTTTATGTATATGGTGTGGTGGGGTGAGCAGGGTGTAGGGAGGGGTAGAAAATGGGTTGAAAGGGAGTAGGGGAGGGGTATAAAGTGGGTTGTAATGGAGTGATATGAAGAGGGAAAGGGATACAAGAAAATTATTGTAAAAGGAAGGGTTGGTGGGAGGGGTGGTGAATTGGCATAAATGGGGTGTGAGTTAAATGGTGTAGGGAGGGGTAGAAAATGGGTTGAAAGGGAGTAGGGGAGGGGTTGTGTAATTTGTATTACAGGTTGGATTGGAATGAGGCAACAATTTTCGTAATAGTGGTGGTGAATTGTAACAAAGAGGGCAGTGTTCTATCGGAATAAAAAACAGGTGTGATATGTCGTAGTTGGCATGAAGAGAAGTTCAAATAAGTATTACCAAAACAATACAAATTATGAGGTCAAAGATTAAATTTAATGTAACAATTATTTGGAGCGTGTGTGCGTGTGTTGTGCATGCAGTGGCGGGCAGAAGTCGCGTGGGTATGTTTGTTTTGTATTTGTAAGGACACGACTGATTGGTGTAAAAGCACTAGATTGTGAGTGGTAGCTTTTTAAAAAAACGGACGTGTCAGTGAATGAAAACAGAAAAGTTGTAAAACAACCGTAGTCTTCATGATGTAGGTGTAAAGCAAGTTTGTATTCTTAAAACGGTGGATTATTAATGGAAAGTGGATTGCAACAACTGTGGAGTGCAAAAACTGTGGAGTAGTATCAACAAATAAAAAATAGTGATGGACCGCTTTGTTGGGGAATCAAAATGAGGAATGCATGGTGACTACACATATTTTCAATGGTAGTAAAAGGAGTTTAATAAAACTGTTGTTGAATGTTTTGAAAGGCAAACAACTTGATAATACTATACAGAGGAAACAGCAAATCTTTTTATATATAAATAACACATAAAAACAGTTTGGTGTGGAACATAAAAATGTCCGGTAGTAGATGGACGAGGGGGTATATTTAGCATTCTTAAGTAAATAATATGGAACTAGGCTATAAAGTGAAAAATAATATCATAATACAGAAGGTTTGATGATTTAATAGTTGTGTAAAAAAACCTTTGTTTTTCAGTTTTATGATATTATAGGTGAATAAGGAATATAAGTTATTTTTACTTAAAAAAGGAAGAAAAAATCCGATTCTAATAAATAATAACATTGAATGTTTTATTATCATATTATTACTATTATTAGGAAATGTGTGGCAGTTTAAAATTAAGACGCAAGAGGATGGTATGGCAGTTTATAATTGGAACGTAAGAAGATGGTAAGGCAGTTCATCTGGCAAGGATAATCTGGTCTATACATGGAGTTATCTGACTAGTCTCTATGATCGTTTAGTATCTGACTCGGGAAAACTACGAACAATCTGTGGACATCTTGGCATCTCTTATGGATTACAAATAACAAGTTGGAATGAAGGAATCACTTGAGGATGGTAAAATACAATTCATAGATTTTACAAGGAATCTTATTCTCAGGTGTTGCCACTGATCCAGGATTTATGGAATAACTACAACTGTAGTGTTACATCAGCTATAGAAAGTTGGCCTGTGTTTGATCCTACACAACGCATTGCTCCATATATTGTTAGTCATCAATTCTACTGGCTTGTTGATCTATTCTACGGTATGTGTGTACAACTGTGTGTGTGTCACAAAACATTATTCCCGTGCAAAGGAGGATTAGTGTACTGTGAAACTTGTGTTTTCGTAAACTAACAGAGCCAAACATGTGATTCCATAACGTGTCAGAATATTGGTTTAAATTATAGAAGACAGAAATTAAAAGGGATTGGAAGACAATTTGAAATTTGGTAAGTCAGTTTTTAAAAAATTATTATAATGTAATAAATATAATTTTGAAATGAAATCTTTAAGATGTAATGAACATTACTATACTTGTGGTTTTAAAATAAAACTGTCAAAAAGCATGTATCTTTTAATTACTGGTTTCTAATCTAACAATACGAGTTTGTTTGAAGGTTTAAAATTCAGTTGTTCATTCAAAACTAACATTTGTTACTATTATTATTGTGATAATAATTGAATTGTAAGTTGAATAGTAAAAGTATAGTTTAACAGTTTTTGTTTTTCAGTTTTACAATCATTATAATCGGTTTGATAGGGATGTTGGAAAATAAAAACAAAAACAAAAAAAAAGATATGATAAATAAAAATTTAAAAAAATTTAAAAAGTAAAATAAAAATTAAACATGTAAAAACATAAATGTAAAGTACTCAAAAAAAAGTTTAAGGTTTAAAACGATATTTTTTGTGGAGTTTTTTGCTAGTGCAGAACATTTGGTGAAGTTTAGTGCAGTTTGAGACATTTGGAAAGACTGTAAAACGTTTTTGAATGAGAGAGTTGTATTTATTAATAATTTTACGTGCTAGTGAAATGTTTCTACATGTTTTGTTAAATTTAAAAGAACAGAAAACTGGTTGTGTGGATTTTCATGTTAGGAATTGTTTTCGTTCGTGTATGCGGTTGTAATTAAGCCTGTGCGTAAACGTTGTTTTTTTTTAACCGTGTAACTGTTTCCGAAACGGTCGGTTACACGTGTAACCGACCGTTTCAGAAAAAAATGGAGTTCAAAAAAATTGGTTCAGACGACCGAGCACGATGTTCACTGCCATCGAACGGATTTTCGTATGGGATGAATCACATAATGGAAACTTACTTGTAGGTGAAATTGTATCCAGTGAAATAAACAATCTTTGTCATTCAAGTGTCCGTGTTTCTTTATCAATAAAGTGCATTTCATGCCGCCGCACTGGCATACTGCACAGGCTTGGCGCAACCACAACACGAAAGCTGACATGACGCAACACGTGACCTGACAGGTGACTGACACCAAACCTGATTACTCGACAGTGTTGATTGGATAAGAGTGGTTACAGTACATGAGCAGTGATAGGTCCAGAAGCCGCCAGCATTGATAGGTCAAGAAGCAGCCAGCATGCACTCTCCCACCGTTTTACCCTGTTATGTTATGTATAATATTTCTAAATCCGCTTCCTTTGTGGAAGCCGCCTTTATCTAGCTAAGAAAGTTGGACGCTTCGGTGCTTCGGCTTTCATTTATCTACTCAAAGAACATTTAGTGTTGGCTAGTTTCCTTTGATGGTGAACCTGCTATTGAACGCGCGCACTCTCAATGGGCCAAACCTGTCCAAGATTTTCTTAAGACTTATCTTGCCTCTATTGTCTGCCACTTACCAGGGTCCCCTCTGTGGTTTCTTTCGTAGACAAAACATGAAGACGAAGACTATTATTCGCGGCGCACCTCGAAGATCTGACATGTTTACGCTCACACTCAACGAAAAAAAGAAGAAGAAAAAAAAGAACTGACAGGAGAATAGAAGATCGCGACTTGCGGTCTAAAACATTTACACTGTGTAACCGTGTAACCATCACAGGCTTAGTTGTAATGAAATGATTGAATGTATTTTTTGATGAAGGATTTGGGAAAACCACATTTAATAAGTCTAGCGGTGAATAAATTAATTATGTGTTTCTATTCGCATTCAGTTGCGAAATGTGTTCTATATCGGTTACATTCACCAAGTATAACGCTTGAAAAAAAATGAAGGAAAATGGTTAGAGGAGTAATGAATGTAGGTGAACTTCTGAAAGGGTTTTGGAAAAATAAAAAAATGAATGGATTGGTGGAGTATGGTATGGTGATTGATGGAGAGTTCTACGTCTAAAAATGCAATTCGTTTTTTGTTTATTGTGAATGTTACTGGAATTGATTTGGGATACATGGAAGTTAACAATTCTATGACTCTAGTGTGATCAAACTCAGGTGAATTACGGAAAATAAGGAGGCCATCATCGATATAACGAACAAAGACAGGTAATTTAATAGAGGGAAATTGTCTGAAAAAAATCAATTCATGGTAAGCAAGAACAAGATTAGCGATTTGAGCTGAATGGTAGCTACCCATTTGTACACCAATGTTTTGTTTGAAGATATGTTTACCTATTAAGAATGAACTGTGTGAACATGTGAAGTTGTAAAGTGAGAGGAAATATTTAAAATGTTCGTAGGGATACTCACAGATGGATGTTACTTTGTATAAGGTGTTGTAAACATCTTCAGGTGTAATGTTGGTATAAAGGCTTTCGAAATCGAATGAAATGAGAGATATGTTGTCAAAGTAGGTAAAGTTGATGGATTTGATTTTGTCGATAAGTTGCTGAGAGTTGTTGATAATGTTCCAGGGTAAATTAAGTTCTAAGAATTTGTCTTCGAAACGACTAATAAGTATGTCTAAATAAAAACCAAGGGATTTAGAAACTGGTGAGGTGATCCAACTATGAGTAGTGATGATGGGGCGTCCTTTTAAGAGTGATTCATTGGTAGGGTTGGCGGGACTGGATAATTTGTGAACTTTAGGGAGTATGTCCATAAATGGCATGTTTATTTTGTGTGTTTGTATGAATGTAGAAATTTCTTTATAATCAGATTTAGCGATAAGAGGAAGATTGTCAGAATAAAAAAGAAGATGCAGGTCTTGTTTAGCTGTGTTGATAAGTTGTGTGACTGTGTGCGTATCAAAATTATCTATAGGTGGGTGTAAGTATTACAGTTGATTTGTCTTTTATATTCGTTGATATACCATGAGGTGTTATTGATACCAAGTCCCATGTTTTTGTCAGATATCCTAATGGTCTTCAAGAATCTGGTGTGTATCATTTGAAACCATAACATCGTCCAAAAAAATTCAACCAAAATCTTGAAATTTTGACCATGCCGGCATGGTCGATTTTGGAGGTTTTTCGGACAAAAAATTAAGTCACAAAATCCTCAATATATCTCAAACTATGGCTTTATTACCCAGTCCGCACAAGTAAACTGTCTTCAGGAGTCCGTTCTGTATCATTTTAAACCATAAAATCACCACAAAAAAATTGACCAAAATCTTGAAATTTTGACCATGACGGCATGGTCAATTTTGGGGGTTTTCAGACACAAAATTAAGTCACAAAATCCTCAATATATCTCAAACTATGGCTTAATTACCCAGTCCACACAAGTAAACTGTCTTCAGGAGTTTGTTCTGTATCATTTAAAACCATAAAATCGACAACAAAAGTTTGACAAAAATCTTGAAATTTTGACCATGCTGGCATGGTCAATTTTGGGGGTTTTTCGGACACAAAATTAAGTCACAAAATCCTCAATATATCTCAAACTATGGCTTTATTACCCAGTACGCACAAGTAAACTGTCTTCAGGAGTCCGTTCTGTACCATTTGAAACCATAAAATCGCCACAAAAAAATTGACCAAAATCTTGAAATTTTGACCATGCCGGCATGGTTGATTTTTAAAGTTTTTCGGACTCAAAATTAAGTCACAAAATCCTCAATATATCTCAAACTATGGCTTAATTACCCACTCTGCACAAGTAAACTGTCTTCAGGAGTCCGTTCTGTATCATTTAAAACCACATAATCGACAAAAAAAATTTGACCAAAATCGTGAAATTTTAACCATGCCGGCATGGTCGATTTTTTTAGTTTTTCGAACACAAAATTAAGTCACAAAATCCTCAATATATCTCAAACTATGGCATATTTACCTAGTCCGCACAAGTAAACTGTCTTCAGGAGTCCGTTCTGTATCATTTGAAACCATAAAATCGCCAAAAAGAATTTGACCAAAATCTTGAAATTTTTTGACCATGCCGGCATGGTCAATTTTTGGGGTTTTTCTGACACAAAATTTAGTCACAAAATCCTCAATATATCTCAAACTATGGCTTAATTACCTAGTCCGCACAAGTAAACTGTCTTCAGGAGTCCGTTCTGTATCATTTAAAACCATAAAATCGCCCAAAAAATTTTGACCAAAATCTTGAAATTTTGACCATGCCGGCATGGTTGATTTTTGTGGGTTTTTTCGAACACAAAATTAAGTCACAAAATCCTCAATATATCTCAAACTATGGCTTAATTACCTAGTCCGCACAAGTAAACTGTTTTCAGCAGTCCGTTCTGTATCATTTAAAACCATATAATCGACAAAATAAATTTGACCAAAATCTTGAAATTTTGACCATGCCGGCATGGTCGATTTTTTGAGTTTTTCGGACACAAAATTAAGTCACAAAATCCTCAATATATCTCAAACTATGGCTTTATTACACAGTCCACACAAGTAAACTGTCTTCAGGAGTCCATTCTGTATCATTTAAAACCATAAAATCGAGAAAAAAAAATTTGACCAAAATCTTGAAATTTTGACCATGCCGGCATGGTCATATTTTTGGGTTTTTCAGACACAAATTTAGTCACAAAATCCTCAATATATCTCAAATTATGGCTTATTTACCTAGTCAACACAAGTAAACTGTTTTCAGCAGTCCGTTCTGTATCATTTGAAACCATAAAATCGACCCAAAAAATTTGACCAAAATCTTGAAATTTTGACCATGCCGGCATGGTTGATTTTTTCGAACACAAAATTAAATCACAAAATCCTCAATATATCTCAAACTATGGCATATTTACCTAGTCCACACAAGTAAAACTGTCTTCAGGAGTCCGTTCTGTATCATTTAAAACCATAAAAGGGCAAAAAAAAAATTGACCAAAATCTTGAAATTTTTTTATCATGCCGGCATGGTCAATTTTGGGGGTTTTTCAGACACAAAATTTAGTCACAAAATCCTCAATATATCTCAAACTATGGCTTAATTACCTAATCCGCACAAGTAAACTGTCTTCAGGAGTCCGTTCTGTATCATTTAAAACCATAAAAGGGCAAAAAAAAAATTGACCAAAATCTTGAAATTTTGACCATGCCGGCATGGTCATATTTTTGGGTTTTTCGAACACAAAATTAAGTCACAAAATCCTCAATAAATCTCAAACTATGGCTTATATACCTAGTCAACGCAAGTAAACTGTTTTCAGCAGTCCGTTCTGTAACATTTGAAACCATAAAATCGACAAAAAAAAATTGACAAAAATTTTCAAATTTTGACCATGCCGGCATGGTCGAATTTTTGGGTTTTTCAGACAAAAAATTAAGTCACACAATCCTCAATAAATCTCAAACTATGGCTTATTTACCTAGTTCACTCAAGTAAACTATCTTCAGGAGTCCGTTCTGTATCATTTGAAACCATAAAATCGCCCCCAAAAAATTGACAAAAATCTTGAAATTTTGACCATGCCGGCATGGTCGAACTTTTGGGTTTTTCAGACACAAAATTAAGTCACAAAATCTTCAATAAATCTCAAACTATGGCTTATTTACCTAGTTCGCTCAAGTAAACTTTCTTCAGGAGTCCGTTCTGTATCATTTGAAACCATAAAAGAGCTAAAAAAATTGACAAAAATCTTGAAATTTTGACCATGCCGGCATGGTCGAACTTTTGGGTTTTTCAGACACAAAATTAAGTCACAAAATCCTCAATAAATCTCAAACTATGGTTTATTTACCTAGTTCGCTCAAGTAAACTTTCTTCAGGAGTCCGTTCTGTATCATTTGAAACTATAAAATCGCCAACAAAAATTTGACCAAAATCTTGAAATTTTGGCCATACTGGCATGGTCGAACTTTTGGGTTTTTCAGACCAAAAATTAAGTCACAAAATCCTCAATAAATCTCAAACTATGGCTTATTTACCTAGTTCGCTCAAGTAAACTTTCTTCAGGAGTCCGTTTTGTATCATTTAAAACCATAAAATCGCCCAAAAAATTTGACCAAAATCTTGAAATTTTGAACATGCCGGCATGGTCGATTTTTTGAGTTTTTCGGACACAAAATTAAGTCACAAAATCCTCAATATATCTCAAACTTAGGCTTTATTACACAGTCCGCACAAGTAAACTGTCTTCAGGAGTCAGTTCTGTATCATTTAAAACCATAAAATCGACAATAAAAATTTGACCAAAATCTTGAAGTTTTGACTATGCCGGCATGGTCATATTTTTGGGTTTTTCGAACACAAAATTAAGTCACAAAATCCTCAATAAATCTCAAACTATGGCTTATTTACCTAGTCAACACAAGTAAACTGTTTTCAGCAGTCCGTTCTGTAACATTTGAAACCATAAAATCGAAGAAAAAACAATTGGTAGAAATTTTGAAATTTTGACCATGCCGGCATGGTCGAATTTTGGGGTTTTTCAGACACAAAATTAAGTCACAAAATCCTCAATAAATCTCAAACTATGGCTTATTTACCTAGTTCACTAAAGTAAACTATCTTCAGGAGTCTGTTCTGTATCACTTGAAACCATAAAATCGCCCCCAAAAATTTGACAAAAATCTTGAAATTTTGACCATGCCGGCATGGTCGAACTTTTGGGTTTTTCAGACACAAAATTAAGTCACAAAATCCTCAATAAATCTCAAACTATGGCTTATTTACCTAGTTCGCTCGAGTAAACTTTCTTCAGGAGTCCGTTCTGTATCATTTGAAACCATAAAAGGGCAAAAAAAAAATTGACCAAAATTTTGAAATTTTGACCATGCCGGCATGGTCAAACTTTTGGGTTTTTCAGACACAAAATTAAGTCACAAAATCCTCAAAATATCTCAAGCTATGGCTTATTTACCTAGTTCGCTCAAGTAAACTTTCTACAAGAGTCGATTCTGTATCATTTGAAACCACAAAATTGCAACAAAAAAAATGACCAAAATCTTGAATTTTGACCATGCCGGCATGGTTGAACTTTGGGGTCTTTTCAGACACAAAATTAAGTCACAAAATCCTCAATATATCTCAAACTATGGCTTTATTACCCAGTCCGCACAAGTAAACTGTCTTCAGGAGTCCGTTCTGTATCATTTAAAACCATAAAATCACCACAAAAAAATTTAGCAAAATCTTGAAATTTTGACCATGACGGCATGGTCAATTTTGGGGGTTTTCAGACACAAAATTAAGTCACAAAATCCTCAATATATCTCAAACTTAGGCTTTATTACACAGTCCGCACAAGTAAACTGTCTTCAGGAGTCAGTTCTGTATCATTTAAAACCATAAAATCGCCCCAAAAAAAATTTGACCAAAATCTTGAATTTTTTTTATCATGCCGGCATGGTCAATTTTGGGGGTTTTTCTGACACAAAATTTAGTCACAAAATCCTCAATATATCTCAAACTATGGCTTAATTACCTAGTCCGCACAAGTAAACTGTCTTCAGGAGTCCGTTCTGTATCATTTAAAACCATAAAAGGGCAAAAAAAAAATTGACCAAAATCTTGAAATTTTGACCATGCCGGCATGGTCATATTTTTGGGGTTTTCGAACACAAAATTAAGTCACAAAATCCTCAATAAATCTCAAACTATGGCTTATTTACCTAGTCAACGCAAGTAAACTGTTTTCAGCAGTCCGTTCTGTAACATTTGAAACCATAAAATCGACAAAAAAAAATTGACAAAAATTTTGAAATTTTGACCATGCCGGCATGGTCGAATTTTGGGGTTTTTCAGACACAAAATTAAGTCACAAAATCCTCAATAAATCTCAAACTATGGCTTATTTACCTAGTTCACTCAAGTAAACTATCTTCAGGAGTCCGTTCTGTATCATTTGAAACCATAAAATCGCCCCCAAAAAATTGAAAAAAATCTTGAAATTTTGACCATGCCGGCATGGTCGAACTTTTGGGTTTTTCAGACACAAAATTAAGTCACAAAATCTTCAATAAATCTCAAACTATGGCTTATTTACCTAGTTCGCTCAAGTAAACTTTCTTCAGGAGTCCGTTCTGTATCATTTGAAACCATAAAAGAGCTAAAAAAAAATTGACAAAAATCTTGAAATTTTGACCATGCCGGCATGGTCGAACTTTTGGGTTTTTCAGACACAAAATTAAGTCACAAAATCCTCAATAAATCTCAAACTATGGCTTATTTACCTAGTTCGCTCAAGTAAACTTTCTTCAGGAGTCCGTTCTGTATCATTTGAAACTATAAAATCGCCAACAAAAATTTGACCAAAATCTTGAAATTTTGACCATGCCGCCATGGTCGAACTTTTGGGTTTTTCAGACCCAAAATTAAGTCACAAAATCCTCAATAAATCTCAAACTATGGCTTATTTACCTAGTTCGCTCAAGTAAACTTTCTTCAGGAGTCCGTTCTGTATCATTTGAAACTATAAAATCGCCAACAAAAATTTGACCAAAATCTTGAAATTTTTACCATACCGGCATGGTCGAACTTTTGGGTTTTTCAGACCCAAAATTAAGTCACAAAATCATCAATAAATCTCAAACTATGGTTTATTTACCTAGTTCGCTCAAGTAAACTTTCTTCAGGAGTCCGTTCTGTATCATTTGAAACCATAAAATCGCCCCCAAAAATTTGACAAAAATCTTGAAATTTTGACCATACCGTCATGGTCGAACTTTTGGGTTTTTCAGACCCAAAATTAAGTCACAAAATCCTCAATAAATCTCAAACTATGGCTTATTTACCTAGTTCGCTCAAGTAAACTTTCTTCAGGAGTCCGTTCTGTATCATTTGAAACCATAAAAGGGCCAACAAAAATTTGACCAAAATCTTGAATTTTTGACCATGCCGGCATGGTCGAACTTTTGGGTTTTTCAGACACAAAATTAAGTCACAAAATCTTCAATAAATCTCAAACTATGGCTTATTTACCTAGTTCGCTCAAGTAAACTTTCTTCAGGAGTCCGTTCTGTATCATTTGAAACCATAAAAGAGCTGAAAAAAAATTGACAAAAATCTTGAAATTTTGACCATGCCGGCATGGTCGAACTTTTTGGTTTTTCAGACACAAAATTAAGTCACAAAATCCTCAATAAATCTCAAACTATGGCTTATTTACCTAGTTCGCTCAAGTAAACTTTCTTCAGGAGTCCGTTCTGTATCATTTAAAACCATAAAATTGACAAAAAAATTTGACCAAAATCTTGAAATTTTGACCATGCCGGCATGGTCGATTTTTTTAGTTTTTGGGACACAAAATTAAGACACAAAATCCTCAATATATCTCAAACTATAGCTTAATTAGATAGTCCACACTAGTAAACTTTCTTCAGGAGTCCGTTCTATATCATTTGAAACCATAAAATCGCCACAAAAAAATTGACCAAAATCTTGAAACTTTGACCATGCCGGCATGGTTGATTTTTTGAGTTTTTCCGACACAAAATTAAATCACAAAATCCTCAATATATCTCAAACTATGGCTTATTTACCTAATCCGCTCAAGTAAACTGTCTTCAGGAGTCTGTTCTGCATCATTTAAATTCATAAAATCGCCCAAAAAAATTTGACCAAAATCTTGGAATTTTGACCATGCCGGCATGGTCGATTTTTTTGGTTTTTCGAACACAAAATTAAGTCACAAAATCCTCAATATATCTCAAACTATGGCTTAATTACCCAGTCTGCACAAGTAAACTGTTTTCAGCAGTCCATTCTGTATCATTTAAAACCATAAAATCGACAAAAAAATATTGACAAAAATCTTGAAATTTTGACCATGCCGGCATGGTCAATTTTTTTGTTTTTTCGAACACAAAATTAAGTCACAAAATCCTCAATATATCTCAAACTGTGGCTTAATGACCAAGACCGCACAAGTAAACTGTCTTTAGGAGTCCGTTCTGTATCATTTAAAACCATAAAATCGACAAAAATTGTTTACCAAAATCTTGAAATTTTGACCATGCCGGCATGGGAAATTTTTTTTAGGTTTTTCGGACACAAAATTAAGTCACAAAATCCTCAATATATCTCAAACTATGGCTTAATTACCCAGTTCGGTCAAGTAAACTGTCTTCAGGAGTACTTTCTGTATCATTTAAAACCATAAAATCGACAAAAAAAATTTGACCAAAATCTTGAAATTTTGACCATGCCGGCATGGTAAATTTTTTAGGTTTTTCGGACACAAAATTAAGTCACAAAATCCTCAATATATCTCAAACTATGGCTTAATTACCCAGTCCGCTCAAGTAAACTGTCTTCAGGAGTCCGTTCTGTATCATTTAAAACCATAAAATCAACACAAAAAAATTAACCAAAATCTTGAAATTTTGACCATGCCGGCATGGTCAATTTTGGGGGGTTTTCGGACACAAAATTAAGTCACAAAATCCTCAATATATCTCAAACTTAGGCTTTATTACACAGTCCGCACAAGTAAACTGTCTTCAGGAGTCCGTTCTGTATCATTTAAAACCATATAATCGACAAAAAAAATTTGACCAAAATCGTGAAATTTTGACCATGCTGGCATGGTCGATTTTTTTAGTTAATCGGACACAAAATTAAATCACAAAATCCTCAATATATCTCAAATTATGGCTTATTTACCTAGTCCGCACAAGTAAACTGTCTTCAGCAGTCCGTTCTGTATCATTTAAAACCATAAAATCGACAAAAACATTTTGACCAAAATCTTGAAATTTTGATCATGACGGCATGGTTCATCGAACACAAAATTTTCGAACACAAAATTAAGTCACAAAATCCTCAATTTATCTCAAATTATGGCTCAATTACCCAGTCCGCACAAGTAAACTGTTTTCAGCAGTCCATTCTGTTTCATTTAAAACCATAAAATCGACAAAAAATTTTGACCAAAATCTTGAAATTTTGACCATGCCGGCATGGTCGATTTTTTTAGTTTTTCGGACACAAAATTAAGTCACAAAAACCTCAATGTATCTCAAACTATGGCTTAATTACCCAGTCCACACAAGTTAACTGTCTTCAGGAGTCCGTTCTGTATCATTTAAAACCATAAAAACGAAAAAAAAAAAAAAAAAAAAAAAATCTTGAAATTTTGACCATGCCGGCATGGTCGAATTTTTTAGTTTTTCGGACACAAAATTAAGTCACAAAATCCTCAATATATCTCAAACTATAGCTTATTTAGATAGTCTTCACTAGTAAACTTTCTTCAGGAGTCCGTTCTTTATCATTTGAAACCATAAAATCGCCACAAAAAAATTTGACCAAAATCTTGAAACTTTGACCATGCCGGCATGGTTGATTTTTTGAGTTTTTCGGACACAAAATTAAGTCACAAAATCCTCAATATATCTCAAACAATGGCTTAATTACCCAGTCCGCACAAGTAAACTGTCTTCAGGAGTCCGTTCGGTATCATTTAAAACCATATAATCGACAAAAAAAATTTGACCAAAATCGTGAAATTTTGACCATGCCGGCATGGTCGATTTTTTTAGTTAATCAGACACAAAATTAAATCACAAAATCCTCAATATATCTCAAATTATGGCTTATTTACCTAGTCCGCACAAGTAAACTGTCTTCAGGAGTCCGTTTTGTATCATTTGAAACCATAAAATCACCAAAAAGAATTTGACCAAAATCTTGAAATTTTGACCATCACGGCACGGTCAATTTTTGGGGTTTTTCGAACACAAAATTAAGTCACAAAATCCTCAATATATCTTAAACTATGGCTTATTTACATAGTCCGCACAAGTGAACTGTTTTCAGCAGTCCGTTCTGTATCATTTAAAACCATAAAATCGACAAAAAAATTTTGACCAAAATCTTGAAATTTTGATCATGACGGCATGGTTCATCGAACACAACATTTTCGAACACAAAATTAAGTCACAAAATCCTCAATTTATCTCAAATTATGGCTCAATTACCCAGTCCGCACAAGTAAACTGTTTTCAGCAGTCCATTCTGTTTCATTTAAAACCATAAAATCGACAAAAAATTTTGACCAAAATCTTGAAATTTTGACCATGCCGGCATGGTCGATTTTTTTAGTTTTTCGGACACAAAATTAAATCACAAAAACCTCAATATATCTCAAACTATGGCTTAATTACCCAGTCCACACAAGTTAACTGTCTTCAGGAGTCCGTTCTGTATCATTTAAAACCATAAAATCAACCCCAAAAAAATTAACCAAAATCTTGAAATTTTGACCATGCCGGCATGGTCAATTTTTTAGGTTTTTCGGACACAAAATTAAGTCACAAAATCCTCAATATATCTCAAACTATGGCTTAATAACCCAGTCCGCACAAGTTAACTGTCTTCAGGAGTCCGTTCTGTATCATTTAAAACCATAAAATCGACAAAAAAAAATTAACCAAAATCTTGAAATTTTGACCATGCCGGCATGGTCGATTTTTTGGGTCTTTCGAAAACAAAATTAAGTCACAAAATCCTCAATATATCTCAAAGTATGGCTCAATTATCTAGTCCGCACAAGTAAACTGTCTTTAGGAGTCCGTTCTGTATCATTTAAAACCATATAATCGACAACATAAATTTGACCAAAATCGTGAAATTTTGACCATGCCGGCATGGTCGATTTTTTTTGTTATTCGGACACAAAATTAAATCACAAAATCCTCAATATATCTCAAACTATGGCTTATTTACCTAGTCCGCACAAGTAAACTGTCTTCAGGAGTCCGTTCTGTATCATTTAAAACCATAAAATCACCAAAAAGAATTTGACCAAAATCTTGAAATTTTCACCATGCTGGCATGGTCAATTTTGGGGGTTTTTCTGACACAAAATTTAGTCACAAAATCCTCAATATATCTCAATCTATGGCTTAATTACCTAGTCTGCTCAAGTAAACTGTCTTCAGGAGTCCGTTCTGTATCATTTAAAACCATAAAATCGCCCAGAAAATTTTGACCAAAATCTTGAAATTTTGACCATGCCGGCATGGTTGATTTTTGTGGGTTTTTCGGACACAAAATTAAGTCACGTAATCCTCAATATATCTCAAACAATGGCTTAAATACCCAGTTCGCACAAGTTAACTGTCTTCAGGAGTCCGTTCTGTATCATTTAAAACCATAAAATCGAGAAAAAAAAATTAACCAAAATCTTGAAATTTTGACCATGCCGGCATGGTCAATTTTTTAGGTTTTTCGGACACAAAATTAAGTCACAAAATCCTCAATATATCTCAAACTATGGCTTAATTACCAAGTCCACTCAAGTTAACTGTCTTCAGGAGTCCGTTCTGTATCATTTTAAACCATATAATCGACAAAATAAATTTGACCAAAATCGTGAAATTTTGACCATGCCAGCATGGTTGATTTTTTTTAGTTATTCGGACACAAAATTAAATCACAAAATCCTCAATATATCTCAAACTATGGCTTATTTACCTAGTCTGCTCAAGTAAACTGTCTTCAGGAGTCCGTTCTGTATCATTTGAAACCATAAAATCCACACAAAAAATTTGACCAAAATCTTGAAATTTTGACCATGCCGGCATGGTCAATTTTTTAGGTTTTTCGGACACAAAATTAAGCCACAAAATCCTCAATATATCTCAAACTATGGCTTAATTACCCAGTCCGCACAAGTTAACTGTCTTCAGGAGTCCGTTCTGTATCATTTAAAACCATAAAATCGACAAAAAAAAATTAACCAAAATCTTGAAATTTTGACCATGCCGGCATGGTCGATTTTTTGGGTCTTTCGAAAACAAAATTAAGTCACAAAATCCTCAATATATCTCAAAGTATGGCTCATTTATCTAGTCCGCACAAGTAAACTGTCTTTAGGAGTCCGTTCTGTATCATTTAAAACCATATAATCGACAACATAAATTTGACCAAAATCGTGAAATTTTGACCATGCCGGCATGGTCGATTTTTTTGTTATTCGGACACAAAATTAAATCACAAAATCCTCAATATATCTCAAACTATGGCTTATTTACCTAGTCCGCACAAGTAAACTGTCTTCAGGAGTCCGTTTTGTATCATTTGAAACCATAAAATCACCAAAAAGAATTTGACCAAAATCTTGAAATTTTGACCATCACGGCACGGTCAATTTTTTGGGGTTTTTCGAACACAAAATTAAGTCACAAAATCCTCAATATATCTTAAACTATGGCTTATTTACATAGTCCGCACAAGTGAACTGTTTTCAGCAGTCCGTTCTGTATCATTTAAAAACCATAAAATCGACAAAAAAATTTTGACCAAAATCTTGAAATTTTGATCATGACGGCATGGTTCATCGAACACAACATTTTCGAACACAAAATTAAGTCACAAAATCCTCAATTTATCTCAAATTATGGCTCAATTACCCAGTCCGCACAAGTAAACTGTTTTCAGCAGTCCA
Source organism: Pisaster brevispinus (assembly GCA_023634235.1). Taxonomy (NCBI): domain Eukaryota; kingdom Metazoa; phylum Echinodermata; class Asteroidea; order Forcipulatida; family Asteriidae; genus Pisaster; species Pisaster brevispinus. Next base: position 12,635,581 of record JAMKCF010000005.1, on the reverse strand, counting down.
TTCTGTTTCATTTAAAACCATAAAATCGACAAAAAATTTTGACCAAAATCTTGAATTTTGACCATGCCGGCAATGGTCGATTTTTTTAGTTTTTCGGACACAAAATTAAATCACAAAAACCTCAATATATCTCAAACTATGGCTTAATTACCCAGTCCACACAAGTTAACTGTCTTCAGGAGTCCGTTCTGTATCATTTAACAACCATAAAATCAACCCCAAAAAAATTAACCAAAAATCTTGAATTTTGACCATGCCGGCATGGTCAATTTTTTAGGTTTTTCGGACACAAAAATTAAGTCACAAAATCCTCAATATATCTCAAACTATGGCTTAATAACCCAGTCCGCACAAGTTAACTGTCTTCAGGAGTCCGTTCTGTATCATTTAAAACCATAAAATCGACAAAAAAAAAATTAACCAAAATCTTGAAACTTTGACCATGCCGGCATGGTGATTTTTTGAGTTTTTTCGGACACAAAATTAAGTCACAAAATCCTCAATATATCTCAAACAATGGCTTAATTACCCAGTCCGCACAAGTAAACTGTCTTCAGGAGTCCGTGTTGTATCATTTAAAACCATATAATCGACAAAAAAAATTTGACCAAAATCGTGAAATTTTGACCATGCCGGCATGGTCGATTTTTTTAGTTAATCAGACACAAAATTAAATCACAAAATCCTCAATATATCTCAAATTATGGCTTATTTACCTAGTCCGCACAAGTAAACTGTCTTCAGGAGTCCGTTTTGTATCATTTGAAACCATAAAATCACCAAAAAGAATTTGACCAAAATCTTGAAATTTGACCATCACGGCACGGTCAATTTTTGGGGTTTTTCGAACACAAAATTAAGTCACAAAATCCTCAATATATCTTAAACTATGGCTTATTTACATAGTCCGCACAAGTGAACTGTTTTCAGCAGTCCGTTCTGTATCATTTAAAACCATAAAATCGACAAAAAAATTTTGAAATTTTGACCAAAATCTTGAAATTTTGATCATGACGGCATGGTTCATCGAACACAACATTTTCGAACACAAAATTAAGTCACAAAATCCTCAATTTATCTCAAATTATGGCTCAATTACCCAGTCCGCACAAGTAAACTGTTTTCAGCAGTCCATTCTGTTTCATTTAAAACCATAAAATCGACAAAAAAAAAATTAACCAAAATCTTGAAATTTTGACCATGCCGGCATGGTCGATTTTTTGGGTCTTTCGAAAACAAAATTAAGTCACAAAATCCTCAATATATCTCAAAGTATGGCTCATTTATCTAGTCCGCACAAGTAAACTGTCTTTAGGAGTCCGTTCTGTATCATTTAAAACCATATAATCGACAACATAAATTTGACCAAAATCGTGAAATTTTGACCATGCCGGCATGGTCGATTTTTTTTGTTATTCGGACACAAAATTAAATCACAAAATCCTCAATATATCTCAAACTATGGCTTATTTACCTAGTCCGCACAAGTAAACTGTCTTCAGGAGTCCGTTTTGTATCATTTGAAACCATAAAATCACCAAAAAGAATTTGACCAAAATCTTGAAATTTTGACCATCACGGCACGGTCAATTTTTGGGGTTTTTCGAACACAAAATTAAGTCACAAAATCCTCAATATATCTTAAACTATGGCTTATTTACATAGTCCGCACAAGTGAACTGTTTTCAGCAGTCCGTTCTGTATCATTTAAAACCATAAAATCGACAAAAAAATTTTGACCAAAATCTTGAAATTTTGATCATGACGGCATGGTTCATCGAACACAACATTTTCGAACACAAAATTAAGTCACAAAATCCTCAATTTATCTCAAATTATGGCTCAATTACCCAGTCCGCACAAGTAAACTGTTTTCAGCAGTCCATTCTGTTTCATTTAAAACCATAAAATCGACAAAAAATTTTGACCAAAATCTTGAAATTTTGACCCATGGCCGGCATGGTCGAGTTTTTTTAGTTTTTCGGACACAAAATTAAATCACAAAAACCTCAATATATCTCAAACTATGGCTTAATTACCCAGTCCACACAAGTTAACTGTCTTCAGGAGTCCGTTCTGTATCATTTAAAACCATAAAATCAACCCCAAAAAAATTAACCAAAATCTTGAAATTTTGACCATGCCGGCATGGTCAATTTTTTAGGTTTTTCGGACACAAAATTAAGTCACAAAATCCTCAATATATCTCAAACTATGGCTTAATAACCCAGTCCGCACAAGTTAACTGTCTTCAGGAGTCCGTTCTGTATCATTTAAAACCATAAAATCGACAAAAAAAAATTAACCAAAATCTTGAAACTTTGACCATGCCGGCATGGTTGATTTTTTGAGTTTTTCGGACACAAAATTAAGTCACAAAATCCTCAATATATCTCAAACAATGGCTTAATTACCCAGTCCGCACAAGTAAACTGTCTTCAGGAGTCCGTGTTGTATCATTTAAAACCATATAATCGACAAAAAAAATTTGACCAAAATCGTGAAATTTTGACCATGCCGGCATGGTCGATTTTTTTAGTTAATCAGACACAAAATTAAATCACAAAATCCTCAATATATCTCAAATTATGGCTTATTTACCTAGTCCGCACAAGTAAACTGTCTTCAGGAGTCCGTTTTGTATCATTTGAAACCATAAAATCACCAAAAAGAATTTGACCAAAATCTTGAAATTTTGACCATCACGGCACGGTCAATTTTTGGGGTTTTTCGAACACAAAATTAAGTCACAAAATCCTCAATATATCTTAAACTATGGCTTATTTACATAGTCCGCACAAGTGAACTGTTTTCAGCAGTCCGTTCTGTATCATTTAAAACCATAAAATCGACAAAAAAATTTTGACCAAAATCTTGAAATTTTGATCATGACGGCATGGTTCATCGAACACAACATTTTCGAACACAAAATTAAGTCACAAAATCCTCAATTTATCTCAAATTATGGCTCAAATTACCCCAGTCCGCACAAGTAAACTGTTTTCAGCAGTCCATTCTGTTTCATTTAAAACCATAAAATCGACAAAAAATTTTGACACAAAATCTTGAAATTTTGACCATTGCCGGCATGGTCGATTTTTTTAGTTTTTCGGACACAAAATTAAATCACAAAAACCTCAATATATCTCAAACTATGGCTTAATTACCCAGTCCACACAAGTTAACTGTCTTCAGGAGTCCGTTCTGTATCATTTAAAACCATAAAATCAACCCCAAAAAAATTAACCAAAATCTTGAAATTTTGACCATGCCGGCATGGTCAATTTTTTAGGTTTTTCGGACACAAAATTAAGTCACAAAATCCTCAATATATCTCAAACTATGGCTTAATAACCCAGTCCGCACAAGTTAACTGTCTTCAGGAGTCCGTTCTGTATCATTTAAAACCATAAAATCGACAAAAAAAAATTAACCAAAATCTTGAAATTTTGACCATGCCGGCATGGTCGATTTTTTGGGTCTTTCGAAAACAAAATTAAGTCACAAAATCCTCAATATATCTCAAAGTATGGCTCAATTATCTAGTCCGCACAAGTAAACTGTCTTTAGGAGTCCGTTCTGTATCATTTAAAACCATATAATCGACAACATAAAATTTGACCAAAATCGTGAAATTTTGACCATGGCCGGCATGGTCGATTTTTTTTGTTATTCGGACACAAAATTAAATCACAAAATCCTCAATATATCTCAAACTATGGCTTATTTACCTAGTCCGCACAAGTAAACTGTCTTCAGGAGTCCGTTCTGTATCATTTAAAACCATAAAATCACCAAAAAAGAATTTGACCAAAATCTTGAAATTTTCACACATGCTGGCATGGTCAATTTTGGGGGTTTTTCTGACACAAAATTTAGTCACAAAATCCTCAATATATCTCAATCTATGGCTTAATTACCTAGTCTGCTCAAGTAAACTGTCTTCAGGAGTCCGTTCTGTATCATTTAAAACCATAAAATCGCCCAGAAAATTTTGACCAAAATCTTGAAATTTTGACCATGCCGGCATGGTTGATTTTTGTGGGTTTTTCGGACACAAAATTAAGTCACGTAATCCTCAATATATCTCAAACAATGGCTTAAATACCCAGTTCGCACAAGTTAACTGTCTTCAGGAGTCCGTTCTGTATCATTTAAAACCATAAAATCGAGAAAAAAAAATTAACCAAAATCTTGAAATTTTGACCATGCCGGCATGGTCAATTTTTTAGGTTTTTCGGACACAAAATTAAGTCACAAAATCCTCAATATATCTCAAACTATGGCTTAATTACCAAGTCCACTCAAGTTAACTGTCTTCAGGAGTCCGTTCTGTATCATTTTAAACCATATAATCGACAAAATAAATTTGACCAAAATCGTGAAATTTTGACCATGCCAGCATGGTTGATTTTTTTTAGTTATTCGGACACAAAATTAAATCACAAAATCCTCAATATATCTCAAACTATGGCTTATTTACCTAGTCTGCTCAAGTAAAACTGTCTTCAGGAGTCCGTTCTGTATCATTTGAAACCATAAAATCCACACAAAAAATTTGACCAAAATCTTGAAATTTTGACCATGCCGGCATGGTCAATTTTTTAGGTTTTTCGGACACAAAATTAAGCCACAAAATCCTCAATATATCTCAAACTATGGCTTAATTACCCAGTCCGCACAAGTTAACTCTGTATCATTTAAAACCATAAAATCGACAAAAAAAAATTAACCAAAATCTTGAAATTTTGACCATGCCGGCATGGTCGATTTTTTGGGTCTTTCGAAAACAAAATTAAGTCACAAAATCCTCAATATATCTCAAAGTATGGCTCATTTATCTAGTCCGCACAAGTAAACTGTCTTTAGGAGTCCGTTCTGTATCATTTAAAACCATATAATCGACAACATAAATTTGACCAAAATCGTGAAATTTTGACCATGCCGGCATGGTCGATTTTTTTTGTTATTCGGACACAAAATTAAATCACAAAATCCTCAATATATCTCAAACTATGGCTTATTTACCTAGTCCGCACAAGTAAACTGTCTTCAGGAGTCCGTTCTGTATCATTTGAAACCATAAAATCCACCAAAAAAATTTGACCAAAATCTTGAAATTTTGACCATGCCGGCATGGTCAATTTTTTAGGTTTTTCGAACACAATATTAAGTCACAAAATCCTCAATATATCTCAAACTATGGCTTAATTACCCAGTCCACACAAGTTAACTGTCTTCAGGAGTCCGTTCTGTATCATTTAAAACCATAAAATCGACAAAAAAAAATTAACCAAAATCTTGAAATTTTGACCATGCCGGCATGGTCGATTTTTTGGGTCTTTCGAAAACAAAATTAAGTCACAAAATCCTCAATATATCTCAAAGTATGGCTCAATTATCTAGTCCGCACAAGTAAACTGTCTTTAGGAGACCGTTCTGTATCATTTATAACCATATAATCGACAACATAAATTTGACCAAAATCGTGAAATTTTGACCATGCCGGCATGGTCGATTTTTTTTGTTATTCGGACACAAAATTAAATCACAAAATCCTCAATATATCTCAAACTATGGCTTATTTACCTAGTCTGCTCAAGTAAACTGTCTTCAGGAGTCCGTTCTGTATCATTTGAAACCATAAAATCCACAAAAAAAATTTGACCAAAATCTTGAAATTTTGACCATGCCGGCATGGTCAATTTTTTAGGTTTTTCGAACACAATATTAAGTCACAAAATCCTCAATATATCTCAAACTATGGCTTAATTACCCAGTCCACACAAGTTAACTGTCTGCAGGAGTCCGTTCTGTATCATTTAAAACCATAAAATCGAGGAAAAAAAATTAACCAAAATCTTGAAATTTTGACCATGCCGGCATGGTCAATTTTTTAGGTTTTTCGAACACAATATTAAGTCACAAAATCCTCAATATATCTCAAACTATGGCTTAATTACCCAGTCCACACAAGTTAACTGTCTTCAGGAGTCCGTTCTGTATCATTTAAAACCATAAAATCGACAAAAAAAAATTAACTAAAATCTTGAAATTTTGACCATGCCGGCATGGTCAATTTTTTAGGTTTTTCGAACACAATATTAAGTCACAAAATCCTCAATATATCTCAAACTATGGCTTAATAACCCAGTCCGCACAAGTTAACTGTCTTCAGGAGTCCGTTCTGTATCATTTAAAACCATAAAATCGACAAAAAAAAATTAACCAAAATCTTGAAACTTTGACCATGCCGGCATGGTTGATTTTTTGAGTTTTTCGGACACAAAATTAAGTCACAAAATCCTCAATATATCTCAAACAATGGCTTAATTACCCAGTCCGCACAAGTAAACTGTCTTCAGGAGTCCGTTCGGTATCATTTAAAACCATATAATCGACAAAAAAAATTTGACCAAAATCGTGAAATTTTGACCATGCCGGCATGGTCGATTTTTTTAGTTAATCAGACACAAAATTAAATCACAAAATCCTCAATATATCTCAAATTATGGCTTATTTACCTAGTCCGCACAAGTAAACTGTCTTCAGGAGTCCGTTTTGTATCATTTGAAACCATAAAATCACCAAAAAGAATTTGACCAAAATCTTGAAATTTTGACCATCACGGCACGGTCAATTTTTGGGGTTTTTCGAACACAAAATTAAGTCACAAAATCCTCAATATATCTTAAACTATGGCTTATTTACATAGTCCGCACAAGTGAACTGTTTTCAGCAGTCCGTTCTGTATCATTTAAAACCATAAAATCGACAAAAAAATTTTGACCAAAATCTTGAAATTTTGATCATGACGGCATGGTTCATCGAACACAACATTTTCGAACACAAAATTAAGTCACAAAATCCTCAATTTATCTCAAATTATGGCTCAATTACCCAGTCCGCACAAGTAAACTGTTTTCAGCAGTCCATTCTGTTTCATTTAAAACCATAAAATCGACAAAAAATTTTGACCAAAATCTTGAAATTTTGACCATGCCGGCATGGTCGATTTTTTTAGTTTTTCGGACACAAAATTAAATCACAAAAACCTCAATATATCTCAAACTATGGCTTAATTACCCAGTCCACACAAGTTAACTGTCTTCAGGAGTCCGTTCTGTATCATTTAAAACCATAAAATCAACCCCAAAAAAATTAACCAAAATCTTGAAATTTTGACCATGCCGGCATGGTCAATTTTTTAGGTTTTTCGGACACAAAATTAAGTCACAAAATCCTCAATATATCTCAAACTATGGCTTAATAACCCAGTCCGCACAAGTTAACTGTCTTCAGGAGTCCGTTCTGTATCATTTAAAACCATAAAATCGACAAAAAAAAATTAACCAAAATCTTGAAATTTTGACCATGCCGGCATGGTCGATTTTTTGGGTCTTTCGAAAACAAAATTAAGTCACAAAATCCTCAATATATCTCAAAGTATGGCTCAATTATCTAGTCCGCACAAGTAAACTGTCTTTAGGAGTCCGTTCTGTATCATTTAAAACCATATAATCGACAACATAAATTTGACCAAAATCGTGAAATTTTGACCATGCCGGCATGGTCGATTTTTTTTGTTATTCGGACACAAAATTAAATCACAAAATCCTCAATATATCTCAAACTATGGCTTATTTACCTAGTCCGCACAAGTAAACTGTCTTCAGGAGTCCGTTCTGTATCATTTAAAACCATAAAATCACCAAAAAGAATTTGACCAAAATCTTGAAATTTTCACCATGCTGGCATGGTCAATTTTGGGGGTTTTTCTGACACAAAATTTAGTCACAAAATCCTCAATATATCTCAATCTATGGCTTAATTACCTAGTCTGCTCAAGTAAACTGTCTTCAGGAGTCCGTTCTGTATCATTTAAAACCATAAAATCGCCCAGAAAATTTTGACCAAAATCTTGAAATTTTGACCATGCCGGCATGGTTGATTTTTGTGGGTTTTTCGGACACAAAATTAAGTCACGTAATCCTCAATATATCTCAAACAATGGCTTAAATACCCAGTTCGCACAAGTTAACTGTCTTCAGGAGTCCGTTCTGTATCATTTAAAACCATAAAATCGAGAAAAAAAAATTAACCAAAATCTTGAAATTTTGACCATGCCGGCATGGTCAATTTTTTAGGTTTTTCGGACACAAAATTAAGTCACAAAATCCTCAATATATCTCAAACTATGGCTTAATTACCAAGTCCACTCAAGTTAACTGTCTTCAGGAGTCCGTTCTGTATCATTTTAAACCATATAATCGACAAAATAAATTTGACCAAAATCGTGAAATTTTGACCATGCCAGCATGGTTGATTTTTTTTAGTTATTCGGACACAAAATTAAATCACAAAATCCTCAATATATCTCAAACTATGGCTTATTTACCTAGTCTGCTCAAGTAAACTGTCTTCAGGAGTCCGTTCTGTATCATTTGAAACCATAAAATCCACACAAAAAATTTGACCAAAATCTTGAAATTTTGACCATGCCGGCATGGTCAATTTTTTAGGTTTTTCGGACACAAAATTAAGCCACAAAATCCTCAATATATCTCAAACTATGGCTTAATTACCCAGTCCGCACAAGTTAACTGTCTTCAGGAGTCCGTTCTGTATCATTTAAAACCATAAAATCGACAAAAAAAAATTAACCAAAATCTTGAAATTTTGACCATGCCGGCATGGTCGATTTTTTGGGTCTTTCGAAAACAAAATTAAGTCACAAAATCCTCAATATATCTCAAAGTATGGCTCATTTATCTAGTCCGCACAAGTAAACTGTCTTTAGGAGTCCGTTCTGTATCATTTAAAACCATATAATCGACAACATAAATTTGACCAAAATCGTGAAATTTTGACCATGCCGGCATGGTCGATTTTTTTTGTTATTCGGACACAAAATTAAATCACAAAATCCTCAATATATCTCAAACTATGGCTTATTTACCTAGTCCGCACAAGTAAACTGTCTTCAGGAGTCCGTTCTGTATCATTTGAAACCATAAAATCCACCAAAAAAATTTGACCAAAATCTTGAAATTTTGACCATGCCGGCATGGTCAATTTTTTAGGTTTTTCGAACACAATATTAAGTCACAAAATCCTCAATATATCTCAAACTATGGCTTAATTACCCAGTCCACACAAGTTAACTGTCTTCAGGAGTCCGTTCTGTATCATTTAAAACCATAAAATCGAGGAAAAAAAATTAACCAAAATCTTGAAATTTTGACCATGCCGGCATGGTCAATTTTTTAGGTTTTTCGGACACAAAATTAAGTCACAAAATCCTCAATATATCTCAAACTATGGCTTAATTACCCAGTCCGCACAAGTTAACTGTCTTCAGGAGTCCGTTCTGTATCATTTAAAACCATAAAATCGACAAAAAAAAATTAACCAAAATCTTGAAATTTTGACCATGCCGGCATGGTCGATTTTTTGGGTCTTTCGAAAACAAAATTAAGTCACAAAATCCTCAATATATCTCAAAGTATGGCTCAATTATCTAGTCCGCACAAGTAAACTGTCTTTAGGAGACCGTTCTGTATCATTTATAACCATATAATCGACAACATAAATTTGACCAAAATCGTGAAATTTTGACCATGCCGGCATGGTCGATTTTTTTTGTTATTCGGACACAAAATTAAATCACAAAATCCTCAATATATCTCAAACTATGGCTTATTTACCTAGTCTGCTCAAGTAAACTGTCTTCAGGAGTCCGTTCTGTATCATTTGAAACCATAAAATCCACAAAAAAAATTTGACCAAAATCTTGAAATTTTGACCATGCCGGCATGGTCAATTTTTTAGGTTTTTCGAACACAATATTAAGTCACAAAATCCTCAATATATCTCAAACTATGGCTTAATTACCCAGTCCACACAAGTTAACTGTCTGCAGGAGTCCGTTCTGTATCATTTAAAACCATAAAATCGAGGAAAAAAAATTAACCAAAATCTTGAAATTTTGACCATGCCGGCATGGTCAATTTTTTAGGTTTTTCGAACACAATATTAAGTCACAAAATCCTCAATATATCTCAAACTATGGCTTAATTACCCAGTCCACACAAGTTAACTGTCTTCAGGAGTCCGTTCTGTATCATTTAAAACCATAAAATCGAGGAAAAAAAATTAACCAAAATCTTGAAATTTTGACCATGCCGGCATGGTCAATTTTTTAGGTTTTTCGGACACAAAATTAAGTCACAAAATCCTCAATATATCTCAAACTATGGCTTAATTACCCAGTCCGCACAAGTTAACTGTCTTCAGGAGTCCGTTCTGTATCATTTAAAACCATAAAATCGACAAAAAAAAATTAACCAAAATCTTGAAATTTTGACCATGCCGGCATGGTCAATTTTTTGGGTCTTTCGAAAACAAAATTAAGTCACAAAATCCTCAATATATCTCAAAGTATGGCTCATTTATCTAGTCCGCACAAGTAAACTGTCTTTAGGAGTCCGTTCTGTATCATTTAAAACCATATAATCGACAACATAAATTTGACCAAAATCGTGAAATTTTGACCATGCCGGCATGGTCGATTTTTTTTGTTATTCGGACACAAAATTAAATCACAAAATCCTCAATATATCTCAAACTATGGCTTATTTACCTAGTCCGCACAAGTAAACTGTCTTCAGGAGTCCGTTCTGCATCATTTGAAACCATAAAATCCACAAAAAAAATTTGACCAAAATCTTGAAATTTTGACCATGCCGGCATGGTCATTTTTTTTGTTATTCGGACACAAAATTAAATCACAAAATCCTCAATATATCTCAAACTATGGCTTATTTACCTAGTCCGCACAAGTAAACTGTCTTCAGGAGTCCGTTCTGTATCATTTAAAACCATATAATCGACAAAATAAATTTGACCAAAATTTTGAAATTTTCACCATGCTGGCATGGTCAAGTTTTTTAGTTATTCGGACACAAAATTAAATCACAATATCCTCAATATATCTCAAACTATGGCTTATTTACCTAGTCTGCTCAAGTAAACTGTCTTCAGGAGTCCGTTCTGTATCATTTGAAACCATAAAATCCACCAAAAAAATTTTACCAAAATCTTGAAATTTTGACCATGCCGGCATGGTCAATTTTTTAGGTTTTTCGAACACAATATTAAGTCACAAAATCCTCAATATATCTCAAACTATGGCTTAATTACCCAGTCCACACAAGTTAACTGTCTTCAGGAGTCCGTTCTGTATCATTTAAAACCATAAAATCGAGGAAAAAAAATTAACCAAAATCTTGAAATTTTGACCATGCCGGCATGGTCAATTTTTTAGGTTTTTCGGACACAAAATTAAGTCACAAAATCCTCAATATATCTCAAACTATGGCTTAATTACCCAGTCCGCACAAGTTAACTGTCTTCAGGAGTCCGTTCTGTATCATTTAAAACCATAAAATTGACAAAAAAAAATTAACCAAAATCTTGAAATTTTGACCATGCCGGCATGGTCGATTTTTTGGGTCTTTCGAAAACAAAATTAAGTCACAAAATCCTCAATATATCTCAAAGTATGGCTCAATTATCTAGTCCGCACAAGTAAACTGTCTTTAGGAGACCGTTCTGTATCATTTATAACCATATAATCGACAACATAAATTTGACCAAAATCGTGAAATTTTGACCATGCCGGCATGGTCGATTTTTATTGTTATTCGGACACAAAATTAAATCACAAAATCCTCAATATATCTCAAACTATGGCTTATTTACCTAGTCTGCTCAAGTAAACTGTCTTCAGGAGTCCGTTCTGTATCATTTGAAACCATAAAATCCACAAAAAAAATTTGACCAAAATCTTGAAATTTTGACCATGCCGGCATGGTCAATTTTTTAGGTTTTTCGAACACAATATTAAGTCACAAAATCCTCAATATATCTCAAACTATGGCTTAATTACCCAGTCCACACAAGTTAACTGTCTGCAGGAGTCCGTTCTGTATCATTTAAAACCATAAAATCGAGGAAAAAAAATTAACCAAAATCTTGAAATTTTGACCATGCCGGCATGGTCAATTTTTTAGGTTTTTCGAACACAATATTAAGTCACAAAATCCTCAATATATCTCAAACTATGGCTTAATTACCCAGTCCACACAAGTTAACTGTCTTCAGGAGTCCGTTCTGTATCATTTAAAACCATAAAATCGAGGAAAAAAAATTAACCAAAATCTTGAAATTTTGACCATGTCGGCATGGTCAATTTTTTAGGTTTTTCGGACACAAAATTAAGTCACAAAATCCTCAATATATCTCAAACTATGGCTTAATTACCCAGTCCGCACAAGTTAACTGTCTTCAGGAGTCCGTTCTGTATCATTTAAAACCATAAAATCGACAAAAAAAAATTAACCAAAATCTTGAAATTTTGACCATGCCGGCATGGTCAATTTTTTAGGTTTTTCGAACACAATATTAAGTCACAAAATCCTCAATATATCTCAAACTATGGCTTAATTACCCAGTCCACACAAGTTAACTGTCTGCAGGAGTCCGTTCTGTATCATTTAAAACCATAAAATCGAGGAAAAAAAATTAACCAAAATCTTGAAATTTTGACCATGCCGGCATGGTCAATTTTTTAGGTTTTTCGAACACAATATTAAGTCACAAAATCCTCAATATATCTCAAACTATGGCTTAATTACCCAGTCCACACAAGTTAACTGTCTTCAGGAGTCCGTTCTGTATCATTTAAAACCATAAAATCGAGGAAAAAAAATTAACCAAAATCTTGAAATTTTGACCATGTCGGCATGGTCAATTTTTTAGGTTTTTCGGACACAAAATTAAGTCACAAAATCCTCAATATATCTCAAACTATGGCTTAATTACCCAGTCCGCACAAGTTAACTGTCTTCAGGAGTCCGTTCTGTATCATTTAAAACCATAAAATCGACAAAAAAAAATTAACCAAAATCTTGAAATTTTGACCATGCCGGCATGGTCAATTTTTTAGGTTTTTCGAACACAAAATTAAGTCACAAAATCCTCAATATATCTCAAACTATGGCTTAATTACCCAGTCCGCACAAGTTAACTGTCTTCAGGAGTCCGTTCTGTATCATTTAAAACCATAAAATTGACCAAAAAAAATTAACCAAAATCTTGAAATTTTGACCATGCCGGCATGGTCGATTTTTTGGGTCTTTCGAAAACAAAATTAAGTCACAAAATCCTCAATATATGTCAAAGTATGGCTCAATTATCTAGTCCGCACAAGTAAACTGTCTTTAGGAGTCCGTTCTGTATCATTTAAAACCATATAATCGACAAAATAAATTTGACCAAAATCTTGAAATTTTGACCATGCCGGCATGGTCAATTTTTTAGGTTTTTCGAACACAATATTAAGTCACAAAATCCTCAATATATCTCAAACTATGGCTTAATTACCCAGTCCACACAAGTTAACTGTCTTCAGGAGTCCGTTCTGTATCATTTAAAACCATAAAACCGAGGAAAAAAAATTAACCAAAATCTTGAAATTTTGACCATGCCGGCATGGTCAATTTTTTAGGTTTTTCGGACACAAAAATAAGTCACAAAATCCTCAATATATCTCAAACTATGGCTTTATTACCCAGTCCGCACAAGTTAACTGTCTTCAGGAGTCCGTTCTGTATCATTTAAAACCATAAAATCGACAAAAAAAAATTAACCAAAATCTTGAAATTTTGACCATGCAGGCATGGTCGATTTTTTGGGTCTTTCGAAAACAAAATTAAGTCACAAAATCCTCAATATATCTCAAACTATGGCTTATTTACCTAGTCTGCTCAAGTAAACTGTCTTCAGGAGTCCGTTCTGTATCATTTGAAACCATAAAATCCACCAAAAAAATTTGACCAAAATCTTGAAATTTTGACCATGCCGGCATGGTCAATTTTTTAGGTTTTTCGAACACAATATTAAGTCACAAAATCCTCAATATATCTCAAAGTATGGCTCAATTATCTAGTCCGCACAAGTAAACTGTCTTTAGGAGACCGTTCTGTATCATTTATAACCATATAATCGACAACATAAATTTGACCAAAATCGTGAAATTTTGACCATGCCGGCATGGTCGATTTTTTTTGTTATTCGGACACAAAATTAAATCACAAAATCCTCAATATATCTCAAACTATGGCTTATTTACCTAGTCTGCTCAAGTAAACTGTCTTCAGGAGTCCGTTCTGTATCATTTGAAACCATAAAATCCACCAAAAAAATTTGACCAAAATCTTGAAATTTTGACCATGCCGGCATGGTCAATTTTTTAGGTTTTTCGAACACAATATTAAGTCACAAAATCCTCAATATATCTCAAACTATGGCTTAATTACCCAGTCCACACAAGTTAACTGTCTTCAGGAGTCCGTTCTGTATCATTTAAAACCATAAAATCGAGGAAAAAAAATTTACCAAAATCTTGAAATTTTGACCATGCCGGCATGGTCAATTTTTTAGGTTTTTCGGACACAAAATTAAGTCACAAAATCCTCAATATATCTCAAACTATGGCTTAATTACCCAGTCCGCACAAGTTAACTGTCTTCAGGAGTCCGTTCTGTATCATTTAAAACCATAAAATCGACAAAAAAAAATTAACCAAAATCTTGAAATTTTGACCATGCCGGCATGGTCGATTTTTTGGGTCTTTCGAAAACAAAATTAAGTCACAAAATCCTCAATATATCTCAAAGTATGGCTCAATTATCTAGTCCGCACAAGTAAACTGTCTTTAGGAGTCCGTTCTGTATCATTTAAAACCATATAATCGACAACATAAATTTGACCAAAATCGTGAAATTTTGACCATGCCGGCATGGTCGATTTTTTTTGTTATTCGGACACAAAATTAAATCACAAAATCCTCAATATATCTCAAACTATGGCTTATTTACCTAGTCCGCACAAGTAAACTGTCTTCAGGAGTCCGTTCTGTATCATTTAAAACCATATAATCCACAAAAAAAATTTGACCAAAATCTTGAAATTTTGACCATGCCGGCATGGTCAATTTTTTAGGTTTTTCGAACACAATATCAAGTCACAAAATCCTCAATATATCTCAAACTATGGCTTTATTACCCAGTCCACACAAGTTAACTGTCTTCAGGAGTCCGTTCTGTATCATTTAAAACCATAAAATCGAGGAAAAAAAATTAACCAAAATCTTGAAATTTTGACCATGCCGGCATGGTCAATTTTTTAGGTTTTTCGGACACAAAATTAAGTCACAAAATCCTCAATATATCTCAAACTATGGCTTAATTACCCAGTCCGCACAAGTTAACTGTCTTCAGGAGTCCGTTCTGTATCATTTAAAACCATAAAATCGACAAAAAAAAATTAACCAAAATCTTGAAATTTTGACCATGCCGGCATGGTCAATTTTTTAGGTTTTTCGGACACAAAATTAAGTCACAAAATCCTCAATATATCTCAAACTATGGCTTAATTACCCAGTCCGCACAAGTTAACTGTCTTCAGGAGTCCGTTCTGTATCATTTAAAACCATAAAATCGACAAAAAAAAATTAACCAAAATCTTGAAATTTTGACCATGCCGGCATGGTCGATTTTTTGGGTCTTTCGAAAACAAAATTAAGTCACAAAATCCTCAATATATCTCAAAGTATGGCTCAATTATCTAGTCCGCACAAGTAAACTGTCTTTAGGAGTCCGTTCTGTATCATTTAAAACCATATAATCGACAAAATAAATTTGACCAAAATCTTGAAATTTTGACCATGCCGGCATGGTCAATTTTTTAGGTTTTTCGAACACAATATTAAGTCACAAAATCCTCAATATATCTCAAACTATGGCTTAATTACCCAGTCCACACAAGTTAACTGTCTTCAGGAGTCCGTTCTGTATCATTTAAAACCATAAAATCGAGGAAAAAAAATTAACCAAAATCTTGAAATTTTGACCATGCCGGCATGGTCAATTTTTTAGGTTTTTCGGACACAAAATTAAGTCACAAAATCCTCAATATATCTCAAACTATGGCTTATTTACCTAGTCTGCTCAAGTAAACTGTCTTCAGGAGTCCGTTCTGTATCATTTGAAACCATAAAATCCACCAAAAAAATTTGACCAAAATCTTGAAATTTTGACCATGCCGGCATGGTCAATTTTTTAGGTTTTTCGAACACAATATTAAGTCACAAAATCCTCAATATATCTCAAACTATGGCTTAATTACCCAGTCCACACAAGTTAACTGTCTTCAGGAGTCCGTTCTGTATCATTTAAAACCATAAAATCGAGGAAAAAAAATTAACCAAAATCTTGAAATTTTGACCATGCCGGCATGGTCAATTTTTTAGGTTTTTCGGACACAAAATTAAGTCACAAAATCCTCAATATATCTCAAACTATGGCTTAATTACCCAGTCCGCACAAGTTAACTGTCTTCAGGAGTCCGTTCTGTATCATTTAAAACCATAAAATCGACAAAAAAAAATTAACCAAAATCTTGAAATTTTGACCATGCCGGCATGGTCGATTTTTTGGGTCTTTCGAAAACAAAATTAAGTCACAAAATCCTCAATATATCTCAAAGTATGGCTCAATTATCTAGTCCGCACAAGTAAACTGTCTTTAGGAGTCCGTTCTGTATCATTTAAAACCATATAATCGACAACATAAATTTGACCAAAATCGTGAAATTTTGACCATGCGTGCATGGTCGATTTTTTTTGTTATTCGGACACAAAATTAAATCACAAAATCCTCAATATATCTTAAACTATGGCTTATTTACCTAGTCCGCACAAGTAAACTGTCTTCAGGAGTCCGTTCTGTATCATTTAAACCATATAATCGACAAAATAAATTTGACCAAAATTTTGAAATTTTCACCATGCTGGCATGGTCAAGTTTTTTAGTTATTCGGACACAAAATTAAATCACAAAATCCTCAATATATCTCAAACTATGGCTTATTTACCTAGTCTGCTCAAGTAAACTGTCTTCAGGAGTCCGTTCTGTATCATTTGAAACCATAAAATCCACAAAAAAAATTTGACCAAAATCTTGAAATTTTGACCATGCCGGCATGGTCAATTTTTTAGGTTTTTCGAACACAATATTAAGTCACAAAATCCTCAATATATCTCAAACTATGGCTTAATTACCCAGTCCACACAAGTTAACTGTCTTCAGGAGTCCGTTCTGTATCATTTAAAACCATAAAATCGAGGAAAAAAAATTAACCAAAATCTTGAAATTTTGACCATGCCGGCATGGTCAATTTTTTAGGTTTTTCGGACACAAAATTAAGTCACAAAATCCTCAATATATCTCAAACTATGGCTTAATTACCCAGTCCGCACAAGTTAACTGTCTTCAGGAGTCCGTTCTGTATCATTTAAAACCATAAAATCGACAAAAAAAAATTAACCAAAATCTTGAAATTTTGACCATGCCGGCATGGTCAATTTTTTAGGTTTTTCGGACACAAAATTAAGTCACAAAATACTCAATATATCTCAAACTATGGCTTAATTACCCAGTCCGCACAAGTTAACTGTCTTCAGGAGTCCGTTCTGTATCATTTAAAACCATATAATCGACAACATAAATTTGACCAAAATCGTGAAATTTTGACCATGCCGGCATGGTCGATTTTTTTTGTTATTCGGACACAAAATTAAATCACAAAATCCTCAATATATCTCAAACTATGGCTTATTTACCTAGTCCGCACAAGTAAACTGTCTTCAGGAGTCCGTTCTGTATCATTTGAAACCATAAAATCCACCAAAAAAATTTGACCAAAATCTTGAAATTTTGACCATGCCGGCATGGTCAATTTTTTAGGTTTTTCGAACACAATATTAAGTCACAAAATCCTCAATATATCTCAAACTATGGCTTAATTACCCAGTCCACACAAGTTAACTGTCTTCAGGAGTCTGTTCTGTATCATTTAAAACCATAAAATCGAGGAAAAAAAATTAACCAAAATCTTGAAATTTTGACCATGCCGGCATGGTCGATTTTTTTTGTTATTCGGACGCAAAATTAAGTCACAAAATCCTCAATATATCTCAAACTATGGCTTATTTACCTAGTCTGCTCAAGTAAACTGTCTTCAGGAGTCCGTTCTGTATCATTTGAAACCATAAAATCCACAAAAAAAATTTGACCAAAATCTTGAAATTTTGACCATGCCGGCATGGTCAATTTTTTAAGGTTTTTCGAACACAATATTAAGTCACAAAATCCTCAATATATCTCAAACTATGGCTTAATTACCCAGTCCACACAAGTTAACTGTCTTCAGGAGTCCGTTCTGTATCATTTAAAACCATAAAATCGAGGAAAAAAAATTAACCAAAATCTTGAAATTTTGACCATGCCGGCATGGTCAATTTTTTAGGTTTTTCGGACACAAAATTAAGTCACAAAATCCTCAATATATCTCAAACTATGGCTTAATTACCCAGTCCGCACAAGTTAACTGTCTTCAGGAGTCCGTTCTGTATCATTTAAAACCATAAAATCGACAAAAAAAAATTAACCAAAATCTTGAAATTTTGACCATGCCGGCATGGTCGATTTTTTTGGTCTTTCGAAAACAAAATTAAGTCACAAAATCCTCAATATATCTCAAAGTATGGCTCAATTATCTAGTCCGCACAAGTAAACTGTCTTTAGGAGTCCGTTCTGTATCATTTAAAACCATATAATCGACAACATAAATTTGACCAAAATCGTGAAATTTTGACCATGCCGGCATGGTCGATTTTTTTTGTTATTCGGACACAAAATTAAATCACAAAATCCTCAATATATCTCAAACTATGGCTTATTTACCTAGTCCGCACAAGTAAACTGTCTTCAGGAGTCCGTTCTGTATCATTTAAAACCATAAAATCACCAAAAAGAATTTGACCAAAATCTTGAAATTTTCACCATGCTGGCATGGTCAAGTTTTTTAGTTATTCGGACACAAAATTAAATCACAAAATCCTCAATATATCTCAAACTATGGCTTATTTACCTAGTCTGCTCAAGTAAACTGTCTTCAGGAGTCCGTTCTGTATCATTTGAAACCATAAAATCCACAAAAAAAATTTGACCAAAATCTTGAAATTTTGACCATGCCGGCATGGTCAATTTTTTAGGTTTTTCGAACACAATATTAAGTCACAAAATCCTCAATATATCTCAAACTATGGCTTAATTACCCAGTCCACACAAGTTAACTGTCTTCAGGAGTCCGTTCTGTATCATTTAAAACCATAAAATCGAGGAAAAAAAATTAACCAAAATCTTAAAAAATTGACCATGCCGGTCAATTTTTTAGGTTTTTCGGACACAAAATTAATTCACAAAATCCTCAATATATCTCAAACTATGGCTTTATTACCCAGTCCGCACAAGTTAACTGTCTTCAGGAGTCCGTTCTGTATCATTTAAAACCATAAAATCGACAAAAAAAAATTAACCAAAATCTTGAAATTTTGACCATGCCGGCATGGTCGATTTTTTGGGTCTTTCGAAAACAAAATTAAGTCACAAAATCCTCAATATATCTCAAAGTATGGCTCAATTATCTAGTCCGCACAAGTAAACTGTCTTTAGGAGTCCGTTCTGTATCATTTAAAACCATATAATCGACAACATAAATTTGACCAAAATCGTGAAATTTTGACCATGCCGGCATGGTCGATTTTTTTTGTTATTCGGACACAAAATTAAATCACAAAATCCTCAATATATCTCAAACTATGGCTTATTTACCTAGTCCGCACAAGTAAACTGTCTTCAGGAGTCCGTTCTGTATCATTTAAAACCATAAAATCACCAAAAAGAATTTGACCAAAATCTTGAAATTTTCACCATGCTGGCATGGTCAATTTTGGGGGTTTTTCTGACACAAAATTTAGTCACAAAATCCTCAATATATCTCAATCTATGGCTTAATTACCTAGTCTGCTCAAGTAAACTGTCTTCAGGAGTCCGTTCTGTATCATTTAAAACCATAAAATCGCCCAGAAAATTTTGACCAAAATCTTGAAATTTTGACCATGCCGGCATGGTTGATTTTTGTGGGTTTTTCGGACACAAAATTAAGTCACAAAATCCTCAATATATCTCAAACTATGGCTCAATTACCTAGTCCGCACAAGTAAACTGTCTTCAGGAGTCCGTTCTGTATCATTTAAAACCATAAAATCGACAACAACAAATTTGACCAAAATCTTGAAATTTTGACCATGCCGGCATAGTAAATTTTTTTGGTTTTTCGAACACAAAATTTAGTCACAAAATCCTCAATATATCTCAAACAATGGCTTAAATACCCAGTTCGCACAAGTAAACTGTCTTCAGGAGTCCGTTCTGTATCATTTAAAACCATAAAATCGAGAAAAAAAAATTAACCAAAATCTTGAAATTTTGACCATGCCGGCATGGTCAATTTTTTAGGTTTTTCGGACACAAAATTAAGTCACAAAATCCTCAATATATCTCAAACTATGGCTTAATTAACAAGTCCACACAAGTTAACTGTCTTCAGGAGTCCGTTCTGTATCATTTTAAACCATATAATCGACAAAATAAATTTGACCAAAATCGTGAAATTTTGACCATGCCAGCATGGTCGATTTTTTTTAGTTATTCGGACACAAAATTAAATCACAAAATCCTCAATATATCTCAAACTATGGCTTATTTACCTAGTCTGCTCAAGTAAACTGTCTTCAGGAGTCCGTTCTGTATCATTTGAAACCATAAAATCCACAAAAAAAATTTGACCAAAATCTTGAAATTTTGACCATGCCGGCATGGTCAATTTTTTAGGTTTTTCGGACACAAAATTAAGTCACAAAATCCTCAGTATATCTCAAACTATGGCTTAATTACCCAGTCCGCACAAGTTAACTGTCTTCAGGAGTCCGTTCTGTATCATTTAAAACCATAAAATCGACAAAAAAAAATTAACCAAAATCTTGAAATTTTGACCATGCCGGCATGGTCGATTTTTTGGGTCTTTCGAAAACAAAATTAAGTCACAAAATCCTCAATATATCTCAAAGTATGGCTCAATTATCTAGTCCGCACAAGTAAACTGTCTTTAGGAGTCCGTTCTGTATCATTTAAAACCATATAATCGACAAAATAAATTTGACCAAAATCTTGAAATTTTGACCATGCCGGCATGGTCAATTTTTTAGGTTTTTCGAACACAATATTAAGTCACAAAATCCTCAATATATCTCAAACTATGGCTTAATTACCCAGTCCACACAAGTTAACTGTCTTCAGGAGTCCGTTCTGTATCATTTAAAACCATAAAATCGAGGAAAAAAAATTAACCAAAATCTTGAAATTTTGACCATGCCGGCATGGTCAATTTTTTAGGTTTTTCGGACACAAAATTAAGTCACAAAATCCTCAATATATCTCAAACTATGGCTTTATTACCCAGTCCGCACAAGTTAACTGTCTTCAGGAGTCCGTTCTGTATCATTTAAAACCATAAAATCGACAAAAAAAAATTAACCAAAATCTTGAAATTTTGACCATGCCGGCATGGTCGATTTTTTGGGTCTTTCGAAAACAAAATTAAGTCACAAAATCCTCAATATATCTCAAAGTATGGCTCAATTATCTAGTCCGCACAAGTAAACTGTCTTTAGGAGTCCGTTCTGTATCATTTAAAACCATATAATCGACAACATAAATTTGACCAAAATCGTGAAATTTTGACCATGCAGGCATGGTCGATTTTTTTTGTTATTCGGACACAAAATTAAATCACAAAATCCTCAATATATCTCAAACTATGGCTTATTTACCTAGTCTGCTCAAGTAAACTGTCTTCAGGAGTCCGTTCTGTATCATTTGAAACCATAAAATCCACAAAAAAAATTTGACCAAAATCTTGAAATTTTGACCATGCCGGCATGGTCAATTTTTTAGGTTTTTCGGACACAAAATTAAGTCACAAAATCCTCAATATATCTCAAACTATGGCTTAATAACCCAGTCCGCACAAGTTAACTGTCTTCAGGAGTCCGTTCTGTATCATTTAAAACCATAAAATCGACAAAAAAAAATTAACCAAAATCTTGAAATTTTGACCATGCCGGCATGGTCGATTTTTTGGGTCTTTCGAAAACAAAATTAAGTCACAAAATCCTCAATATATCTCAAAGTATGGCTCAATTATCTAGTCCGCACAAGTAAACTGTCTTTAGGAGTCCGTTCTGTATCATTTAAAACCATATAATCGACAACATAAATTTGACCAAAATCGTGAAATTTTGACCATGCCGGCATGGTCGATTTTTTTTGTTATTCGGACACAAAATTAAATCACAAAATCCTCAATATATCTCAAACTATGGCTTATTTACCTAGTCCGCACAAGTAAACTGTCTTCAGGAGTCCGTTCTGTATCATTTAAAACCATATAATCGACAAAATAAATTTGACCAAAATTTTGAAATTTTCACCATGCTGGCATGGTCAAGTTTTTAGTTATTCGGACACAAAATTAAATCACAAAATCCTCAATATATCTCAAACTATGGCTTATTTACCTAGTCTGCTCAAGTAAACTGTCTTCAGGAGTCCGTTCTGTATCATTTGAAACCATAAAATCCACAAAAAAAATTTGACCAAAATCTTGAAATTTTGACCATGCCGGCATGGTCAATTTTTTAGGTTTTTCGAACACAATATTAAGTCACAAAATCCTCAATATATTTCAAACTATGGCTTAATTACCCAGTCCACACAAGTTAACTGTCTTCAGGAGTCCGTTCTGTATCATTTAAAACCATAAAATCGAGGAAAAAAAATTAACCAAAATCTTGAAATTTTGACCATGCCGGCATGGTCAATTTTTTAGGTTTTTCGGACACAAAATTAAGTCACAAAATCCTCAATATATCTCAAACTATGGCTTAATTACCCAGTCCTCACAAGTTAACTGTCTTCAGGAGTCCGTTCTGTATCATTTAAAACCATAAAATCGACAAAAAAAAATTAACCAAAATCTTGAAATTTTGACCATGCCGGCATGGTCGATTTTTTGGGTCTTTCGAAAACAAAATTAAGTCACAAAATCCTCAATATATCTCAAAGTATGGCTCAATTATCTAGTCCGCACAAGTAAACTGTCTTTAGGAGTCCGTTCTGTATCATTTAAAACCATATAATCGACAAAATAAATTTGACCAAAATCGTGAAATTTTGACCATGCCGGCATGGTCGATTTTTTTTGTTATTCGGACACAAAATTAAATCACAAAATCCTCAATATATCTCAAACTATGGCTTATTTACCTAGTCCGCACAAGTAAACTGTGTTCAGGAGTCCGTTCTGTATCATTTAAAACCATATAATCGACAAAATAAATTTGACCAAAATTTTGAAATTTTCACCATGCCGGCATGGTCAATTTTGGGGGTTTTTCTGACACAAAATTTAGTCACAAAATCCTCAATATATCTCAAACTATGGCTTAATTACCTAGTCTGCTCAAGTTAACTGTCTTCAGGAGTCCGTTCTGTATCATTTAAAACCATAAAATCGCCTAAAAAATTTTGACCAAAATCTTGAAATTTTGACCATGCCGGCATGGTTGATTTTTGTGGGTTTTTCGGACACAAAATTTAGTCAGAAAATCCTCAATATATCTCAAACTATGGCTTAATTACCCAGTCCGCACAAGTAAACTGTCTTCAGGAGTCCGTTCTTTATCATTTAAAACCATAAAATCCACACAAAAAAATTGACCAAAATCTTGAAATTTTGACCATGCCGGCATGGTCAATTTTTTAGGTTTTTCGGACACAAAATTAAGTCACAAAATCCTCAATATATCTCAAACTATGGCTTAATTACCCAGTCCACTCAAGTTAACTGTCTTCAGGAGTCCGTTCTGTATCATTTAAAACCATATAATCGACAAAATAAATTTGACCAAAATCGTGAAATTTTGACCATGCCGGCATGGTCGATTTTTTGGGTCTTTCGAAAACAAAATTAAGTAACAAAATCCTCAATATATCTCAAAGTATGGCTCAATTATCTAGTCCGCACAAGTAAACTGTCTTTAGGAGTCCGTTCTGTATCATTTAAAACCATATAATCGACAAAATAAATTTGACCAAAATCGTGAAATTTTGACCATGCCGGCATGGTCGTTTTTTTTTTTTTTTATTCGGACACAAAATTAAATCACAAAATCCTCAATATATCTCAAACTATGGCTTATTTACCTAGTCCGCACAAGTAAACTGTCTTCAGGAGTCCGTTCTGTATCATTTAAAACCATAAAATCGACAAAATAAATTTGACCAAAATTTTGAAATTTTCACCATGCCGGCATGGTCAATTTTGGGGGTTTTTCTGACACAAAATTTAGTCACAAAATCCTCAATATATCTCAAACTATGGCTTAATTACCTAGTCTGCTCAAGTTAACTGTCTTCAGGAGTCCGTTCTGTATCATTTAAAACCATATAATCGACAAAAAAAGTTTGACCAAAATCTTGTAATTTTGACCATGCCAGCATGGTCGATTTTTTCGAACACAAAATTAAGTGACAAAATCCTCAATATATCTCAAACTATGGCTTTATTACCCAGTCCACACAAGTAAACTGTCTTCAGGAGTCCGTTTTGTATCATTTAAAACCATAAAATCGACCAAAAAAAATTTGACCAAAATCTTGAAATTTTGACCATGCCGGCATGGTCAATTTTTTGGGTTTTTCGGACACAAAATTTAGTCACAAAATCTTCAATATATCTCAAACTATGGCTTTATTACCCAGTCAGCACAAGTAAACTGTCTTCAGGAGTCCGTTCTGTATCATTTAAAACCATAAAATCGCCTAAAAAATTTTGACCAAAATCTTGAAATTTTGACCATGCCGGCATGGTTGATTTTTGTGGGTTTTTCGGACACAAAATTTAGTCACAAAATCCTCAATATATCTCAAACTATGGCTTAATTACCCAGTCCGCACAAGTAAACTGTCTTCAGGAGTCCGTTCTTTATCATTTAAAACCATAAAATCCACACAAAAAATTTGACCAAAATCTTGAAATTTTGACCATGCCGGCATGGTCAATTTTTTAGGTTTTTCGGACACAAAATTAAGTCACAAAATCCTCAATATATCTCAAACTATGGCTTAATTACCCAGTCCACACAAGTTAACTGTCTTCAGGAGTCCGTTCTGTATCATTTAAAACCATATAATCGACAAAATAAATTTGACCAAAATCGTGAAATTTTGACCATGCCGGCATGGTCGATTTTTTGGGTCTTTCGAAAACAAAATTAAGTAACAAAATCCTCAATATATCTCAAAGTATGGCTCAATTATCTAGTCCGCACAAGTAAACTGTCTTTAGGAGTCCGTTCTGTATCATTTAAAACCATATAATCGACAAAATAAATTTGACCAAAATTTTGAAATTTTCACCATGCCGGCATGGTCAATTTTGGGGGTTTTTCTGACACAAAATTTAGTCACAAAATCCTCAATATATCTCAAACTATGGCTTAATTACCTAGTCTGCTCAAGTTAACTGTCTTCAGGAGTCCGTTCTGTATCATTTAAAACCATAAAATCGCCTAAAAAATTTTGACCAAAATCTTGAAATTTTGACCATGCCGGCATGGTTGATTTTTGTGGGTTTTTCGGACACAAAATTTAGTCAGAAAATCCTCAATATATCTCAAACTATGGCTTAATTACCCAGTCCGCACAAGTAAACTGTCTTCAGGAGTCCGTTCTTTATCATTTAAAACCATAAAATCCACACAAAAAATTTGACCAAAATCTTGAAATTTTGACCATGCCGGCATGGTCAATTTTTTAGGTTTTTCGGACACAATATTAAGTCACAAAATCCTCAATATATCTCAAACTATGGCTTAATTACCCAGTCCACACAAGTTAACTGTCTTCAGGAGTCCGTTCTGTATCATTTAAAACCATAAAATCGAGGAAAAAAAATTAACCAAAATCTTGAAATTTTGACCATGCCGGCATGGTCAATTTTTTAGGTTTTTCGGACACAAAATTAAGTGACAAAATCCTCAATATATCTCAAACTATGGCTTTATTACCCAGTCCGCACAAGTAAACTGTCTTCAGGAGTCCGTTCTGTATCATTTAAAACCATATAATCGACAAAAAAAATTTGACCAAAATCGTGAAATTTTGACCATGCCGGCATGGTCGATTTTTTAAGTTTTTAAGACACAAAACTCAATCACAAAATCCTCAATATATCTCAAACTATAGCTCATTTAGATAGTCCACACAAGAAAACTTTCTTCAGAAGTCCGTTCTGTATCATTTAAAAATCATAAAATCGACAAAAAAAATTTGACCAAAATCTTGAAATTTTGACCATGCCGACGTGGTCAATTTTTTGAGTTTTTTGAACACAAAATTAAGTCACAAAATCCTCAATATATCTCAAACTATGGCTAATTTACCTAGTCCGCACAAGTAAACTGTCTTCAAGGATCTGGTCTGTATCATTTGAAGCCATAAAATCGCCCCCCCAAAAAAATCGACCAAAATCTTGAAATTTTGACCATGCCGGCATGGTCAATTTTTGGGGTTTTTCGGACACAAAATTAAGTCACAAAATCCTCAATATATCTCAAACTATGGCTTAATTACCCAGTCCGCACAAGTAAACTGTCTTCAGGAGTCCATTCTGTATCATTTAAAACCATATAATCGACAAAAAAAATTTGACCAAAATCTTGAAATTTTGACCATGCCGGCATGGTCAATTTTTTTAGTTTTTCGAACACAAAATTAAGTCACAAAATCCTCAATATATCTCAAACTATGGCTTTATTACCCTGTCCACACAAGTAAACTGTCTTCAGGAGTCCGTTCTGTATCATTTAAAACCATATAATCGACAAAAAAAATTTGACCAAAATCGTGAAATTTTGACCATGCCGGCATGGTCGATTTTTGGGGGTTTTTCGAACACAAAATTAAGTCACAAAATCCTCAATATATCTCAAACTATGGCTTTATTACCCAGTCCGCACAAGTAAACTGTCTTCAGGAGTCCGTTCAGTATCATTTCAAACAATAAAATCGACAAAAAAAAATTGACCAAAATCTTGAAATTTTGACCATGCCGGCATGGTCATTTTTTTGAGTTTTTCGGACACAAAACTAAATCACAAAATCCACAATATATCTCAAACTATAGCTTATTTAGATAGTCCACACAAGTAAACTTTCTTCAGGAGTCCGTTCTATATCATTTGAAACTAACAAAATCGCCACAAAAAAATTGCCCCAAATCGTGAAATTTTGACCATGCCGGCATGGTTGATTTTTTTAGTTTTTCGGACACAAAATTAAGTCACAAAATCCTCAATATATCTCAAACTATGGCTTTATTACCTAGTCCGCATAAGTAAAATGTCTTCAGGAGTCCGTTCTGTATCATTTAAAACCATAAAATCGACAAAAAAAAATTGACCAAAATCTTGAAATTTTGACCATGCCGTCATGGTCGTTTTTTGGGGGTTTTTTTCGGACAAAAAATTAAGTCACAAAATCCTCAATATATCTCAAACTATGGCTTAACTACCCAGTCAGCACAAGCAAACTGTCTTCAGGAGTCCGTGTTGTATCATTTAAAACCATAAAATCGACCCAAAAAATTTGACCCAAATCTTGAAATTTTGACCATGATGGCATGGTCAATTTTGGGGGTTTTTCGAACACAAAATTAAGTCACAAAATCCTCAATATATCTCAAACTATGGCTTATTTACCAAGTCCGCACAAGTAAACTGTTTTCAGCAGTCCGTTCTGTATCATTTGAAACCATAAAATCGACCAAAAAAATTTGACCAAAATCTTGAAATTTTGACCATGCCGGCATGGTCAATTTTTGGGGGTTTTCCAACACAAAATCAAGTCACAAAATCCTCAATATATCTCAAACTATGGCTTAATAACCCAGTCCGCACAAGTAAACTGTCTTCAGGAGTCCGTTCTGTATCATTTAAAACCATAAAATTGACAAAAAAAATTTGACTAAAATCTTGAAATTTTGACCATGCCGGCATGGTTGATTTTTTTAGTTTTTCGAACACAAAATTAAGTCACAAAATCCTCAATATATCTCAAACTATGGCTTAATTACCCAGTCCGCACAAGTAAACTGTCTTCAGGAGTCCGTTCTGTATCATTTAAAACCATAAAATCGACAAAAAAATTTGCCCAAAATCTTGAAATTTTGACCATGCCGGCATGGTCAATTTTGGGGGGTTTTCCAACACAAAATTAAGTCACAAAATCCTCAATATATCTCAAACTATGGCTAATTTACCTAGTCCGCACAAGTAAACTGTCTTCAAGGATGTGGTCTGTATCATTTGAAACCATAAAATCGTCCCAAAAAAATTTGACAAAAATCTTGAAATTTTGACCATGCCGGCATGGTCAATTTTTTTACTTTTTCGAACACACAATTTAGTCACAAAATCCTCAATATATCTCAAACTATGGCTTTATTACCCAGTCCACACAAGTAAACTGTCTGCAGGAGTCCGTTCTGTATCATTTAAAACCATATAATCGACAAAAAAAATTTGACCAAAATCTTGAAATTTTGACCATGCCGGCATGGTCAATTTTTTTAGTTTTTCGAACACAAAATTAAGTCACAAAATCCTCAATATATCTCAAACTATGGCTTTATTACCCAGTCCACACAAGTAAACTGTCTTAAGGAGTCCGTTCTGAATCATTTAAAACCATATAATCGAGAAAAAAAAATTTGACCAAAATCGTGAAATTTTGACCATGCCGGCATGGTCGATTTTTGGGGGTTTTTCGAACACAAAATTAAGACACAAAATCCTCAATATATCTCAAACTATGGCTTTATTACCCAGTCCACACAAGTAAACTGTCTTCAGGAGTCCGTTCTGTATCATTTAAAACCATAAAATCGACAAAAAAAATTTGACCAAAATCTTGAAATTTTGACCATGCCAGCATGGTCAATTTTTTGGGTTTTTCGGACACAAAATTAAGTCACAAAATCTTCAATATATCTCAAACTATGGCTTTATTACCCAGTCAGCACAAGTAAACTGTCTTCAGGAGTCCGTTCTGTATCATTTAAAACCATAAAATCGCCACAAAAAAATTGCCCAAAATCTTTAAATTTTGACCATGCCGGCATGGTCGATTTTTTTAGTTTTTCGAACACAAAATTAAGTCACAAAATCCTCAATATATCTCAAACTATGGCTAATTTACCTAGTCCGCACAAGTAAACTGTCTTCAAGGATGTGGTCTGTATCATTTGAAACCATCAAATCGCCCAAAAAAATTTGACCAAAATCTTGAAATTTTGACCATGCCGGCATGGTCGATTTTTTTAGTTTTTCGAACACAAAATTAAGTCACAAAATCCTCAATATATCTCAAACTATGGCTTTATTACCCAGTCCACACAAGTAAACTGTCTTCAGGAGTCCGTTCTGTATCATTTGAAACCATATAATCGACAAAAAAAGTTTGACCAAAATCTTGTAATTTTGACCATGCCAGCATGGTCGATTTTTTCGAACACAAAATTAAGTGACAAAATCCTCAATATATCTCAAACTATGGCTTTATTACCCAGTCCACACAAGTAAACTGTCTTCAGGAGTCCGTTTTGTATCATTTAAAACCATAAAATCGACCAAAAAAAATTTGACCAAAATCTTGAAATTTTGACCATGCCGGCATGGTCAATTTTTTGGGTTTTTCGGACACAAAATTTAGTCACAAAATCTTCAATATATCTCAAACTATGGCTTTATTACCCAGTCAGCACAAGTAAACTGTCTTCAGGAGTCCGTTCTGTATCATTTAAAACCATAAAATCGCCACAAAAAAATTGCCCAAAATCTTGAAATTTTGACCATGCCGGCATGGTCGATTTTTTTAGTTTTTCGAACACAAAATTAAGTCACAAAATCCTCAATATATCTCAAACTATGGCTTAATTACCCAGTCCGCACAAGTAAACTGTCTTCAAGGATGTGGTCTGTATCATTTGAAACCATAAAATCGCCCAAAAAAATTTGACCAAAATCTTGAAATTTTGACCATGCCGGCATGGTCAATTTTTTAAGTTTTTCGAACACAAAATTAAGTCACAAAATCCTCAATATATCTCAAACTATGGCTTTATTACCCAGTCCACACAAGTAAACTGTCTTCAGGAGTCCGTTCTGTATCATTTAAAACCATATAATCGACAAAAAAAAATTGACCAAAATCGTAAAATTTTGACCATGCCGGCATGGTCGATTTTTTTAGTTTTTAAGACACAAAACTAAATCACAAAATCCTCAATATATCTCAAACTATAGCTCATTTAGATATTCCACACAAGTAAACTTTCTTCAGGAGTCTGTTCTATATCATTTGAAACTATAAAATCGCCACAAAAAAATTGCCCAAAATCTTGAAATTTTGACCATGCCGGCATGGTCGATTTTTCGGGTTTTTCGAACACAAAATTAAGTCACAAAATCCTCAATATATATCAAACTATGGCTTTATTACCCAGTCCGCATAAGTAAAATGTCTTCAGGAGTCCGTTCTGTATCATTTAAAACCATAAAATCAACAAAAAAAATTTGACCAAAATCTTGAAATTTTGACCATGCCGTCATGGTCGGTTTTTTTTTTTTTCGGACAAAAAATTAAGTCACAAAATCCTCAATATATCTCAAACTATGGCTGAACTACCCAGTCAGCACAAGCAAAATGTCTTCAGGAGTCCGTTCTGTATCATTTAAAACCATAAAATCAACCCAAAAAATTTGACCCAAATCTTGAAATTTTGACCATGATGGTATGGTCAATTTTGGGGGTTTTTCGAACACAAAATTAAGTCACAAAATCCTCAATATATCTCAAACTATGGCTTATTTACCAAGTCCGCACAAGTAAACTGTTTTCAGCAGTCCGTTCTGTATCATTTGAAACCATAAAATCGACCAAAAAAATTTGACCAAAATCTTGAAATTTTGACCATGCCGGCATGGTCAATTTTGGGGGGTTTTCCAACACAAAATCAAGTCACAAAATCCTCAATATATCTCAAACTATGGCTTAATTACCCAGTCCGCACAAGTAAACTGTCTTCAGGAGTCCGTTCTGTATCATTTAAAACCATAAAATCGACAAAAAAAAATTGCCCAAAATCTTGAAATTTTGACCATGCCGGCATGGTCGATTTTTGGGGTTTTTCGGACACAAAATTAAGTGACAAAATCCTCAATATATCTCAAACTATGGCTAATTTACCTAGTCCGCACAAGTAAACTGTCTTCAAGGATGTGGTCTGTATCATTTGAAACCATAAAATCGACCAAAAAAATTTGACCAAAATCTTGAAATTTTGACCATGCCGGCATGGTCAATTTTTTTAGTTTTTCGAACACAAAATTAAGTCACAAAATCCTCAATATATCTCAAACTATGGCTTTATTACCCAGTCCGCACAAGTATACTGTCTTCAAGGATGTGGTCTGT
Organism: Pisaster brevispinus; assembly: GCA_023634235.1. Taxonomy (NCBI): domain Eukaryota; kingdom Metazoa; phylum Echinodermata; class Asteroidea; order Forcipulatida; family Asteriidae; genus Pisaster; species Pisaster brevispinus. The sequence continues at coordinate 12,603,956 of JAMKCF010000005.1, read as the reverse complement.
ATCATTTCAAACCATAAAATCGCCCAAAAAAAATCGACCAAAATCTTGAAATTTTGACCATGCCGGCATGGTCATTTTTTTTAGTTTTTCGAACACAAAATTAAGTCACAAAATCCTCAATATATCTCAAACTATGGCTTTATTACCCAGTCCGCACAAGTAAACTGTCTTCAGGAGTCCATTCTGTATCATTTAAAACCATATAATCGACAAAAAAAAATTGACCAAAATCGTAAAATTTTGACCATGCCGGCATGGTCGATTTTTTTAGTTTTTAAGACACAAAACTAAATCACAAAATCCTCAATATATCTCAAACTATAGCTCATTTAGGTAGTCCACACAAGTAAACTTTCTTCAGGAGTCTGTTCTATATCATTTGAAACTATAAAATCGCCACAAAAAAATTGCCCAAAATCTTGAAATTTTGACCATGCCGGCATGGTCGATTTTGGGGGTTTTTCGAACACAAAATTAAGTCACAAAATCCTCAATATATATCAAACTATGGCTTAATTACCCAGTCCGCATAAGTAAAATGTCTTCAGGAGTCCGTTCTGTATCATTTAAAACCATAAAATCGACAAAAAAAATTTGACCAAAATCTTGAAATTTTGACCATGCCGTCATGGTCGGTTTTTTTTTGTTTTTCGGACAAAAAATTAAGTCACAAAATCCTCAATATATCTCAAACTATGGCTTAACTACCCAGTCAGCACAAGCAAACTGTCTTCAGGAGTCCGTTCTGTATCATTTAAAACCATAAAATCGACCCCAAAAATTTGACCCAAATCTTGAAATTTTGACCATGATGGTATGGTCAATTTTGGGGGTTTTTCGAACACAAAATTAAGTCACAAAATCCTCAATATATCTCAAACTATGGCTTATTTACCAAGTCCGCACAAGTAAACTGTTTTCAGCAGTCCGTTCTGTATCATTTGAAACCATAAAATCGACCAAAAAAATTTGACCAAAATCTTGAAATTTTGACCATGCCGGCATGGTCAATTTTGGGGGGTTTTCCAACACAATATCAAGTCACAAAATCCTCAATATATCTCAAACTATGGCTTAATTACCCAGTCCGCACAAGTAAACTATCTTCAGGAGTCCGTTCTGTATCATTTAAAACCATAAAATCGACAAAAAAAATTTTCCCAAAATCTTGAAATTTTGACCATGCCGGCATGGTCGATTTTTGGGGTTTTTCGGACACAAAATTAAGTCACAAAATCCTCAATATATCTCAAACTATGGCTAATTTACCTAGTCCGCACAAGTAAACTGTCTTCAAGGATGTGGTCTGTATCATTTGAAACCATCAAATCGCCCAAAAAAATTTGACCAAAATCTTGAAATTTTGACCATGCCGGCATGGTCAATTTTTTTAGTTTTTCGAACACAAAATTAAGTCACAAAATCCTCAATATATCTCAAACTATGGCTTTATTACCCAGTCCACACAAGTAAACTGTCTTCAGGAGTCCGTTCTGTATCATTTAAAACCATATAATCGACAAAAAAAGTTTGACCAAAATCTTGTAATTTTGACCATGCCAGCATGGTCGATTTTTTCGAACACAAAATTAAGTGACAAAATCCTCAATATATCTCAAACTATGGCTTTATTACCCAGTCCACACAAGTAAACTGTCTTCAGGAGTCCGTTTTGTATCATTTAAAACCATAAAATCGACCAAAAAAAATTTGACCAAAATCTTGAAATTTTGACCATGCCGGCATGGTCAATTTTTTGGGTTTTTCGGACACAAAATTTAGTCACAAAATCTTCAATATATCTCAAACTATGGCTTTATTACCCAGTCAGCACAAGTAAACTGTCTTCAGGAGTCCGTTCTGTATCATTTAAAACCATAAAATCGCCACAAAAAAATTGCCCAAAATCTTGAAATTTTGACCATGCCGGCATGGTCGATTTTTTTAGTTTTCGAACACAAAATTAAGTCACAAAATCCTCAATATATCTCAAACTATGGCTAATTTACCCAGTCCGCACAAGTAAACTGTCTTCAAGGATCTGGTCTGTATCATTTGAAACCATAAAATCGCCCAAAAAAATTCGACCAAAATCTTGAAATTTTGACCATGCCGGCGTGGTTAATTTTTTGAGTTTTTCGAACACAAAATTAAGTCACAAAATCCTCAATATATCTCAAACTATGGCTAATTTACCCAGTCCGCACAAGTAAACTGTCTTCAAGGATCTGGTCTGTATCATTTGAAACCATAAAATCGCCCAAAAAAATTCGACCAAAATCTTGAAATTTTGACCAAGCCGGCATGGTCAATTTTTTGAGTTTTTCGAACACAAAATTAAGTCACAAAATCCTCAATATATCTCAAACTATGGCTAATTTACCCAGTCCGCACAAGTAAACTGTCTTCAAGGATCTGGTCTGTATCATTTGAAACCATAAAATCGCCCAAAAAAATTCGACCAAAATCTTGAAATTTTGACCATGCCGGCGTGGTTAATTTTTTGAGTTTTTCGAACACAAAATTAAGTCACAAAATCCTCAATATATCTCAAACTATGGCTAATTTACCCAGTCCGCACAAGTAAACTGTCTTCAAGGATCTGGTCTGTATCATTTGAAACCATAAAATCGCCCAAAATAATTCGACCAAAATCTTGAAATTTTGACCAAGCCGGCATGGTCAATTTTTTCAATTTTTCGAACACAAAATTGAGTAACAAAATCCTCAATATATATCAAATTTGGCTTTATTACCCAGTCTGCACAAGTAAACTGTCTTCAGCAGTCCGTTCTGTATCATTTAAAACCATAAAATCAACAAAAAAAAATTGACCAAAATCTTGAAATTTTGACCATGCCGGCATGGTCGATTTTTTTAGTTTTTAAGACACAAAACTAAATTACAAAATCCTCAATATATCTCAAACTATAGCTCATTTAGATAGTCCACACAAGTAAACTTTCTTCAGGAGTCTGTTCTGTATCATTAAAAACCATAAAATCAACAAAAAAAAATTGACCAAAATCTTGAAATTTTGACCATGCCGGCATGGTCAATTTTTTGAGTTTTTCGAACACAAAATTAAGTCACAAAATCCTCAATCTCAAACTATGGCTTATTTACCTAGTCCGCACAAGTAAACTGTTTTCAGGAGTCCGTTCTGTATCATTTAAAACCATAAAATCGACAAAAAAAATTTGACAAAAATCTTGAAATTTTGACCATGCCGGCATGGTCGATTTTTGGGGTTTTTCGGACACAAAATTAAGTCACAAAATCCTCAATATATCTCAAACTATCCCCTTAAAAAATGTGGTTCGGATCCCGATATATCCCGCCGGGATTCCCGACATATCCCACCGGGATATGTTGGGATACATCGGGATAGGTTATGTCGGGATCCCAACCCAAGGTGGGACGAGTCAGGATCCCGATGGAATGGTGGTCAGAATCCCGACCGAAGGCGGGATGAGTTGGGATAAGGTGGGATCCCGATCAGCTCATCCCGGCATTGTTGGGATCCCACCTGTTTTTGGTGGGATATAATGAGATATAAAAATGAACTTAGACTGTAGGTGCTTGACACTTCAAAACAAATGATATACAAAATTGACATATTTAAAACATGTTATAATCATGTTTTACATGTCAATCTTGTATTTTTTAACTTATAACTAATAGCGCCATTATATTACTTGAAAAATATGATGGAAGTGCACCCTATTATTACCCCCAACAAAATGAGCCGAAACTCAGTATTCACTGGCCAAGTCTGGTCCTATATAGCTGTCATTGTAATTCAGTGCAAATTGGTCTTAGGCCAGTCCAATTTTATTAGTTGGTTAACGGATCGCGGCGACCAATTTTCTTGAAAAATTGAAGAAGAAAAAAAAAAAGGGAAATCCATCATTTTTTTTTTTTTTTTTCGTCCGGCGACGATGAATATTCAACTTTTGGTCAGATTGTTAAAAGATTATATCTTATTTAAGCTGATTTTTTATCGAGAAAATGGGTTGCGAAAACCTCCCCAAAAGCCAAAGCATCGTGGTTACGTTTCGATCGCACATTGTGATGCGTCGGCGGCCCGACGCACAGTTGCGTAGAGTTATCTCCCTCTATGCCTCATGTTTTGATGTCAAATACATACAGCGCAGCGGGCTGTGTGCTCAATAGACTGTGCAAGTCTCGCGCGTATTCGAACATTGGGATCCGTTAAAGCGCGTGAGTTTGTTTCTTTCACGCGTTAAAGCAATGTACGTGGGACCACAGTGGTCCCAAAAACGTTCGAATACGCGCGAGACTTGCACGGTCTATAACGAGAACGGCCATGTGCGCAAGACCAGGGGTTGGGTGTTAGACGAGAAGTGTAATATGCGATGTGAATGAAATAGTCTGACATCCATGTCCCTTTATACCAGATGGTAAACATGTAAACAGCGTTCTGTCAAAGTATTGGAGAAATGGTGGATCGAAATTACGATGGCAAGAATACTTTTTTTGTGACTGCAAAAGAGGGAGGAAAGCTGGATAGCTCACCTGGAGGTACACAAGAGATGTTGCCACTTAATATGGGGGTATGTTGTGTCAGATACATTTCTCAAAAAATAGAAATTGTAGGCTAAAAATCTTACAGATGTCCAGCGAACAATTGTGCGTTGATACTCGTGGAGCGCATTCTTGGGATTTGCATAATCTCCATATTGCCCACAATTCGTTATTAAACTGCTCCTTATTCACAGCGCAAATTGAGCAAATCCCAAGAATGCGCTCCACGAGGAAAAACGCACTACAAAAAAGTCACTGGACATCGCCATCGGTTCAGTTATTTAGCTAAAAAAGTAAAATGGTTGTATTATTATAAAGAAATGTATCTGAAACGAAGTACCACACCATATTTATGAAATCAAAGAATGGGCTGGAACAGCGGGAAAGGTTGGCCACAAACAAAGCCAGAAAAGTTTGGACTTCTGTTGGAGTTGGTTGTTTCTTTTGAAGAGTGTGCCTGAGGCGATTGAAGTTAAAATAGTGCAGTGCGGTCATACTAATTAGCGTCAACAGGCCCATTTCACGACAACTCAAGACAACTCAAGACAACTCAAGACAACAAGTTTAAAATAACATCAAATACAATGGTTGTAATCAGAGTGTATCTGGAAACACGTTTAAAAATGACTGGAACCATCGTGCATACATGTTTTTCACGGGAAAAACAATTTTTTTCGTAAAAATAGTCAACTTTCGCCGTCCGTAGACGTGATGCTATTGCGCTTGCGCAATAACATTGGACCGCACCATTACACTACAGGTAAGTGCGATTTTTAAGTCGAGAATGGTGCCCACACACTCATGTCAATGTAAGAAACTTTTCATATTATAGTTTTATTTACATGTATTTCTTTGTTTCTTTGTTTCTTTCTTTTTTCTTTCTTTATTTCTTTTGTTCTTTAACTCTTTTTTCTGTCTCAATTTCTTTTTGTCCTTACCCACCCATATCATAATGGTGCTGTCCAAAGTCATTGCACTAGCGCAATAGCATTACGTCGGCCAATTTTACGGACGGAGAAAGTTGACTATTTTTTACGAAAAAAACATTTTTTCCCGAGAAAAATATGTATGCATGATGGTCCCAGTCAGTTTTAAACGTGTTTCCAGATACACTCTGATTACAACCATTGTATTTGATGGTATTTTAAACTTGTTGTCTTGAGTTGTCTGAGTTGTCTTGAGTTGTCGTGAAATGGGCCTGTTGACGCTAATTAGTACGACCCGTGCAGTGTGTGTGCCTGGACTTCAGCAACTGTATATACGTAATGAACAGTCAACATCATTTATTGTTTTTTATTGGGTTGGCAGTTTTTTTACACTGCACTGAGGATATTGTTTGAACGATTTAATTGTGTATGGCAAAAGATGATAATAAATTCTTATTCATAAATACCCCAGACAGTTTAGCTATTCCTATTGGTGGAGAGCATGTCATGTGGGGGTGTTTAAACAGATGATAAAGCATGGCCAAGAGTGTTTATAAACGGCTGGCTTCGCGTGTTGGGCGCGCAAGCTCACGGTACGCCAATTTAATTACGCAGAACGCAATATATAGCTATTAGTACCAGCGCGTAATCTATTTTTACATTCGCGAACACACAACCCAACGCGCACCAAACATAACTTTTAAAAAGTTTTTGAAAATTTACAAAATGTACAGATTGTCACAGATTGTCTATAAACAAAATTTGCTTTATAACAAAAGGGCATTTATGAATGGGAATAAAAGAGTAGTGACTCGTTCTTAAACGGCCATTCAAAACCTTGCAGGGTCGTGGTCGTGCGATAAAGGCCCGAGCCGAAGACGAGGGCCTTTATTGCACGGCCACGACCCCGCCAGTTTTAAACGGCCGTTTAAGAACTCGTTGCCACTCTTTTATTCCCTTCATAATTGTATTAAAAAAAAATTTCGGTTATTTCAGCTTTCTCACAGGTGGAATTGAACCATCTCAATGAGTTGCCAGATATCCCAGTGGGATACGTTGGGATCCCGGTGGGATACTTCGAGATCCCGGTGGGATACGTTGGGATTCAGACAAAATATCCCAGGTGGGATAGGTCTGGAATCCCAGTGGGATACAGACTGGGATCCCAACCTATCCCATCAGGATCCTGGTGGGATAGGTCGGGATCCCGACAAAATATCCCGATGGGATAGGTCGGGATCCCGGTGGGATACTGCCCGGGATCCCGACCTATCCCATCGGGATCCCGATGGGATAGGTCGGGATCCTGACAAAATATCCCGATGGGATAGGTCGGGATCCCGGGCAGTATCCCACAGGGATCCCGACCTATCCCATCGGGATCCCGATCAGTATCCCGATGGGATAGGTCGGGATCCCGACAAAATATCCTGATGGGATAGGTCGGGATCCCGGGCAGTATCCCACAGGGATTCCCGACCTATCCCACCGGGATATTGGTTGGGATCCCGACCACATTCTGTCTTCCACTGTCTTCAAGGATCTGGTCTGTATCATTTGAAACCATAAAATCGCCCAAAAAAATTGGACCAAAATTTTGAAATTTTGACCATGCCGGCATGGTCAATTTTTTTAGTTTATCGAACACAAAACTAAGTCACAAAATCCTCAATATATCTCAAACTATGGCTTATTTACCTAGTCCGCACAAGTAAACTGTCTTCAGGAGTCCGTTTTGTATCATTTAAAACCATAAAATGGACAAAAAAAAATTGACCAATTCTTGAAATTTTTACCATGCCGGCATGGTCGATTTTTTTAGTTTTTCGGACACAAAACTAAATCACAAAATCCTCAATATATCTCAAACTATAGCTTATTTAGATAGTCCACACAAGTAAACTTTCTTCAGGAGTCCGTTCTATATCATTTGAAACTATAAAATCGCCACAAAAAAATTGCCCCAAATCTTGAAATTTTTACCATGCCGGCATGGTTGATTTTTTGAGTTTTTCTGACACAAAATTAAGTCACAAAATCCTCAATATATCTCAAACTATGGCTTAATTACACAGTCCGCACAAGTAAACTGTCTTCAGGAGTCCGTTCTGTATCATTTAAAACCATAAAATCGACAACAAAAATTTGACCAAAATCTTGAAATTTTGACCATGCCGGCATGGTCGATTTTTTGGGTTTTTCGGACACAAAATTAAGTCACAAAATCCTCAATATATCTCAAACTATGGCTTTATTACCCAGTCCGCACAAGTAAACTGTCTTCAGGACTCCATTCTGTATCATTTAAAACCATAAAATCGACAAAAAAAATTTGACCAAAATCTTGAAATTTTGACCATGCCGGCGTGGTCAATTTTTTGAGTTTTTCGAACACAAAATTAAGTCACAAAATCCTCAATATATCTCAAACTATGGCTAATTTACCTAGTCCGCACAAGTAAACTGTCTTCAGGAGTCCGTTCTGTATCATTTAAAACCATAAAATCGACAAAAAAAATTTGACCAAACGGACGCAAGAAAAACTCATTCTAAAAATGACCAGGATTTATATTTGCCTGCGTTACGTTACGTTACGGTTGTATAGCAGGCAAAATTTGTCTGTTCGGGTATCGAACGCATTCTGAAAGGATGGCATGCGAGGTACAAAAGAAGGTATTTGGCAAATTATAAAGAATGTGCAGGAAAGCGTAGAAGTCATTCTAGCTTGCAACTTTGGTTTAGTCACATGTAGGAAGATGGACCTGAGCGACGGTTCCGATCTTGTCCAAGCAAAAATTGAAGCAAGCTAAACAGTGCTTTTAAACCAACTGGATAAATAAATGTCCAATAAGTTAGGCAATTTTCAACAGCAGCTCCAGAAGAACAAGCATGAGCTGAGTGATTTGCAGGTCGCCAAAATTGAGGAAATGTAAAAAGATTCTTACCAATTCCGCAAGCGAGGGAATTAGGAGCATTACAGAGTCAGCACCAAAGCTCTCAGAGAAATGAAGGGAGCAGACATCATACTGGAGGCAGGCAGAGGTTCCAGTTATAACTGGGACACAAAAACAAAAATATCAGAAGGTACTGGTAAAGACATTATGCAGAAGCTACAGAAGCTCATTAAACTCGCAGGGACAGTGCAGACACGTGTTGGACAACCGTAGACGAAGATGAGCGGCATAAGATTCAGACGACGAACAGCTAGAATAACAGGAGCAGCGTGAAAAAGACGCAGTGGTGTAGAGGATATACTCCATATTCGACCGGATCCGTACAACAACTGCAGGTTCCAGCAGGGCTTCTGCAGTGCCGGACACAAGTTATCAGCGGCAGAGCCTTGGAGGTCAGAGGCCACAGGCCAGGAGTGTGTTTGGCTTGTGGGAAGGCCGGACACTGGAGATCAAAGTGCAGAGAACTAACCAAAGACACCAATGATAACTTTAAGTAAAGCAGAATATGTAAAAATTTAACAAATCAGTAATTACCCAGCTCAACACGAAATAATATCTCCACCTTTAAACTGAAACTTAGGAAATGGAAAGAAGTACCTGCCAAGAGTAGCTTACTGAGCACATTGCGGAACTGTTATAAGCTCCCCTTTCTTACCTTACCAGAAAAGGCAGAAGTTAAGAACAATAAGTTATGAGTGACAGGACAACTTGAGGTTGGAAACATTTGAAGGCACAGCACAACATTGGCTGGTGAACAACTTAAGAGTTGAAAGACTATTGCGCAAGGTTTCAGCACTAAGGAGAAATGACATTTTCAACATACCTCAGAAAAGGAAGGAGAGGTGCGTAGCCATTCAAAACATGACATTCCAAGTTGACCTTGATACAAGCGTCTTCTGATGAAAGAAGCTCTCGTCCATGATGGATTGGATAATTCTCTTGAATCAGTGAACGATCTGCAAACAAAACAAGACACCATCATAAACATTTAATAAAATGTCATCATGCTTGTAGAAAATGAAGTGACAGCACATCGTAGGCTCTTCAAAATTTTAAGAGTTGAAATGTCATTACATCACTAAACTTTTAAGGGACTAGGCAACATGTGCATCCAAGAAAACCAAAGAGAGCACAACATTTGCTCCTGATTAATTTGAGAATTTAACAATCATTAATGTAGCAAACTTTGAGGGGCTGGACAACATGTGGTTCAGAGAATTGGAAAGATGGCACAACATTGGCTCGTTAACAAATTTAAGAGTTGAAAAATCATTACATCGCTTAGATTTTGAGGGACTAGACAATCAAACTTTTAAAAAACACCCAAATACAGCACAACATCCACTGAAGAATAAATTTGAGAGTTGAACAATCATTAAGGTGGCAAATTATGAGGGACAAGACAACACAAGGTTCGAAGAAATTGAAGAGACGGCAAAACACTGACTCTTGAACAATTTAACGATTGAAATTCATTGCCCAGGATTTCAGAACCCAGGAGAAATAAAGTTTGTCAACATACCTCAGAAAAGGAGGGAGAGGTACATAGCCATTCAAAACATGACATTCCAAGTGACCTTGATACAAGCATCTCCTGATGAAAGAAGCTCCTGTCCTTGATGGTTACTTCTCTTGAATCATTAAACAATCTGCAAACAAAATAAGCCACACTGTCATAAACATTTCATCAAATGTCATCATCCTTGGAAAAAAGGAAGAGATGGCACAACATTGGCCTGTGAATAATCTAAGAGTTAAAAAACAACAGGTTGCTTAATTTTTGAGGGACTAGACAACATGAGCCTCAAAGAAAACTATGGTGGCACAACATCAGTTAGAGAATAACTTGAGAGTTGCAAAATCATTATGGTGGCAAAAAAATTAGGGACAGGTAAGCCTGTGACGGTTACACGGTTACACGGTTAACCGACCGATTATTCGGTTATACGTTTACGTTTTTTCGGTTCGGGTAACCGTAAAACCAGTTCTAAAAATGGTGCTTTGTTGAAATTAGTAAATCCGTAAATGTTTTAGACCGCAAGTCGCGATCTTCTATTCTGTGAGTTCTTATTTATTTTTTTCGTCGAGCGTGAGCGTAAACATGTCAGATCTTCGAGGTGCGCCGCAAATAATAGTCTTCGTCTTCATGTTTTGTCTACGAAAATAACCACAGAGGGGACCCTGGTAAGTGGCAGACAATAGAGGCAAGATAAGTCTTAAGAAAATCTTGGACAGGTTTGGCCCATTGAGAGTGCGCGCTTTTAATAGCGGGTTCACCATCAAAGGAAACTAGCCGACACTGAACTTTCTTTGAGTAGATAAATGACAGCGTCCAACTTTCTTAGCTACATTGTAGATAAAGGCGGCTTCCACAAAGGAAGTGGATTTAGAAATATTATACATAACATAACGGGGTGAAACGGTGGGAGAGTGCACGCTGGCTGCTTCTTGACCTGTCACCGCTGGCTGCTTCTGGACCTATCACTGCTCATGTACTGTAACCACTCTTATCCAATCAGCACTGTCGAGTAATCAGGTTTGGTGTCGGTCACCTGTCAGGTCACGTGTTGCGTCATGTCAGCTTTCTTGTTGCGGTTGCGCCAAGCCTGTGCAGTATGCCAGTGCGGCGGCTTAAAAATGCACTTTATTGATAAAGAAACACGGACACTTGAATGACAAAGATTGTTTATTTCACTGGATACAATTTCACCTACAAGTAAGTTTCCATTATGTGATTCATCCCATACGAAAATCCGTTCGATGGCAGTGAACATCGTGCTCTTTTTTCAATTTTTTTGAACTCCATTTTTTCCCGAAACGGTCGGTTACACGTGTAACCGACCGTTTCGGAAACGGTTACACAGTTACAAAAAAAAACGTTTACGCACAGCCTTAGGGACAGGACAGCATAAAGTTTAAAGAAATTGAAGATATGGCACAAGCCTGCTCTTGAACAGATTAAGGGGTGGAAATCATTGCACAGGATTTCAGAACTAAAGAGAAATAAAGTTTGTCAACATACCTCAGGAAAGGAGGGAGTGCAGCATAGCCATTCAAAACATGACACTCCAAGTTGTCCTTGGTACAAGCATCTCCTGATGAAAGAAGCTCTTGTCCATGATGGATACTTCTCTTGAATCAGTGAATAACCTGCCAACAAATGAAGATACACACGCGTAAAGATTTCTTCATCTAGCTTGGAGAAAATGAAGGGACGGCACAACATTAGCTCTTGAAAAATCTAAGAGTTGAAACAGCATGAGATAGCTTAATTTTTAAGGGACTAAACAATATGAGTCTCAAAGAAAACCAAAGACAGCACATCACGAGCTCAAGAATAATTTGAGATTGGAACAATAATTAAGATGGCAAATTATGGGGGACAGGACACCATAAGGTTCAAAAAAGTTGAAGAGGAGACACAACATTGGCTCCTGAAAAATTTGTTGAGTTGAAAAACATTCCGCAGGGTTTCAGCACTAAGGAGAAATGACATTTTCAACATACCTCAGAAAAGGAGGAAGTGCAGCATAGCCATCCAAAACATGACATTCCAAGTTGACCTTGATACAAGCATCTCCTGATGAAAAAGCTCTTGTCCATGATGGATACTTCTCTTGATTCAGTGAGCAATCTGCAAACAAAATAAGACACACTGTCATCAACTTTCACCAAATGTCATCTAGCTTGAAGAAAATGATGTGAGGGCACAATGTTGGTCCTTGAACAATCTTAGAGTTGAAATACAATTACATTGCTTAATTTTTTGAAAAACCAAGATACAATTATCTCAACAGGGAGATCAATTCCCTCTCTATCATTCTTGCCCCATAGCTGCCTGTTTTTGTCTGTGTCTGTGTCATGAAAGCCTTAGCAAAGATGTCGATAAAGCACATCAATCAAACAAAACCCAGCAAATAAATTCAACCATCAAGTCTATCACCGGGAAACAGACTACAAAAATGAAAAGTGAACAGGACAAACATGGTGTGGTTTTGACAGATGAAAATGACATTAAAGAGAGATTGAAAGAAAATTATGAGGAACTTTACAACCAGCCTGGTCCTGCAAATATTGACGTCTTACAGTCACAAATATTGACAAATCACAACCTAACATACTCAGAAGTGAAGTCACCCGTGCCATAAATCGTCTTAAGGACGAGAGAGCCCCCCTCCCCTACCCTGGTGTTGATGCCATCTCAGCAGAGGAAATTAAGGCCATTGGAGAAACGGAAATTGACACTATCCATAAGTTATGCAGCTCAATATGGAACTCTGAAATTATACCAGAAGACTGGGGGAAAGCAGTCATAGTTCCTATTTATAAGAAGGAGGACAAACTTGACTGTGAAAATTACAGAGGCATCAGCCTCCTAAGTCTAGCAGGGAAAGTATACTGCAGCGTTATCCAGCACAGAATACATTCCAATACGGAAGAGATTCTGTCTGAATCTAAAGCAGGTTTTAGACCAGGAAGAAGCACAGTGGATCAACTGTTCACACTCGGACAAATAGCATAAAAGCAGAAAGCCACTCTACTGCTGCTATATAGACTACCAAAAGGCTTTTGACACTGTATGGCAGGACAGCCTCTGGCAGGCTATGGGGAATTTTGGAAATTAGTCTAAAATAATTAGGCTTCTGCAAGCTCTTTACAAAGCTTCAAAAACTGCAGTGAAAGTGGACGGAAACCTCACAGACTGGTTCTCAACCACTACAGGTGTAAGGCAAGGCTGTACATTGTCACCCTAACTATTTAACATACATGTACTACTCGAGTTAGTCCTCTGACACTCAATACAAGAGGTATCAATAGGAGCCACAGTTCAAGGTGAAGTCATCAACAATCTTAAATTTGCTGATGATATAGTCATCATGGCAGAAGCAGAAAGTGATCAGCGCTAAGTTTCAAAAGTTGATGAAGAGAGCAGAAAGTTTGGGCTTACAATCAACATCACCAAAACAGAAGTCCAGGTCATCAGCAAAAGTTTCTGTATCCATAAAGGGAAAACAACTGGAGCAGGTCGACACTTTTATTTACTTGGGGGGGAGTCATCTCAGTTTCTGGCAGCAGTGAGAAAGACATCAAAAGAAGGGTTGGCCTGGCTATGTGAGCGGTACAAAAACTGAATACAATTTGGATTTCTTATCAAATATCAACTTCAACCAAACTGGAACTATACAGGGTACTCATCCTATCAATAGCCACTAAAGAATCAAAGACTTGGACAGTCAAGGAAAGTGACGAAAACAGACAACTAGTCTTCGAGATGGCCTGTCTGAGGAAAATCCTTTGGGTTACCAGAAGAGATAGGTTGAAAACACATCAATCAGAGATACATTGGACCAGCTACCAACAACTGATGACTGACAGGGTCAAGGCAAAGCAGCTATCATACTTTGGCCACACTAAAAGGATGTCAAAACTTGTGCTCGAAGGCATTATTGAGGGATCAAGGCCCAATGACCACTGAAATGCTGGACAGATGACATCAAGTCCTCCTGTGCCAATCTGGGCATCATATCACTGGTCAGAGCAGGACATCTAGCAAACAACAGAAAAGCATGGCGACTGATAGTGGATAGGCAGCTATCTCCAAGAACCCCCTTGAGAGGAAAGCAATAAAGGGGGATCAAAAAGGAGGATCAGATCCTGATCGCTCTTGCGTTCACACTAGCTGTTGATCGCCATTTGATTGCCCTTGCAGGATCTGATCCCTTTACATTAAAACCTCAAATAATATCCACTCATTCAAAAAGTCTCTCAAAACACACCTCATGTCAAAAGCATTTAGTTCCTCTTAACTGAATGTTTCTTTTGGTTCGTTCCCCTTTTGTTTGTTTTTTCTCTTCCCTTGTTACAGCGCCTTGAGCACCTTTGGTGGATTTGTGCGCTTTATAAGACTTCATTATTATTATAATTTAATTATTATTGTTAACATTGTCATGTTTGATGAATTTATTCCACACATGGGCAATTATTTTAACAATTCTTTACACTATTTGTCTGTAAATATTTCAAAGTGGTTGTTATCAGGTACCGACATGTAGTCTAGGAAAGTATTAAAAATGTGGTGTAAATGCGTTGAGAGTTACAACGTATGTCCAATGGGTCAAGGTATCCAAAGGAATGGTGCAAGAAATTGCAAGTGGTATAGCTGGAACTGCAGCCCAGGGGCTGTTGGTGCCCATGTATTGATCTGACAGGTTTTGTGCCCAGGAGCTTGGTGCTCATTTTGGCCTGAGGTGTGCCCAGTGTGTGTGTTGGTATATTGTTGATGTTTTGTCTGTTTGCTGGTTTGCCCGAACAATAGGCCCTAATTGGTATCTGGTGTTTGCTCTCTTTAAATGAAAACCTTTTGGCTGTGACAGTTAGTCACTAAACTAAATACAATGTGTGGTGCTTGTTTATTACTGAATCTGAGTGTAAAATTAATTTATACAATTACAAAATTAAAACTTACATAAAAAACAAAATAAAGTCACATGAAAAAAATAAAGAGAAGATTTGTGAAATTTCCCAGTTACCATTCACCCATGATTCTACACATGTTCTGCATAATGAAAACAGCTTCGCTGTTTGCCAACATTTGCGACTCGATCTACACATTTTCAAATAAAATGGCCCCTATCAAAAGTATCATGTTTTTTGTTAAAGTTGTAATAAAAGGTATAAAATTTACTGTGTATTGTCATTTCATTCACTAGGCACTAGTGCATACAGTGCAAGATCATTGTCTTTGATTATGTGGTATCACTCACGTATCAGTTCGCATGCATTTCAATCTTAAAATGACAGTCAAGAAAAACATATTACATTCCTGACTGATTGAAAAATACTTTTAATGAAGAGGGTGTGTGAATAGACTAGGCGGAAAAGATGGATAAAACACTTTTTATACTCAGACACAATTTGCTAACAGACACCATTTCCGAGATTTCGGTCACAGCTTTAAGCTGGGTTTATTGCCTGTCGAAAATTTGTAATATAACAGAATTTGGCAAGGAGCCGGATGCCGAACACAGGGCAAACCGACTAAACAGACACACCACCATTTGCATGTGGACAAACAAAACATCCATAAAAATACAAATTTTCACATTTAAAATGGACGCCTTCGCCCATCCAACCAACACAAATTGTGGCCACCCAATGGACAAACCTTGTCCTTCCAATATGGATTTCATTTTTCATATCCACATAAACATGTACTTGTTTACAAGGACCAAACCAAACATAACACGACAGGTCACCTAACCGTATTATACAGAACATTACATGACCTCCACAGAAAACCACAAACATAACCCACCTTGCCTAAAATTACCAATTAACAATTCTAATATTTTTTTATACCCTAAATTCCCCAAAGTGGAATGCCTGAGGGGACAAACAAGCCCCAATGGAACCGAAGGGTGCTTGACTTATTAATCTACATGTAAGTTGGTACAGATTGCACCCCTATTATCCTATACAAAGTTAACAATTAAAAGTTTCCCCAAGTTGGAATGCACGAGGGGATAAACTAGCCCCAACGGAACCGAAGGGCGCTATTTTACTAATAAAATGACATTTGATGAATAACATACTGTATTGTACCCATGGTATAATTCTAATTCCCCAAGTTGGAACGCACGAGGGGACATGTAAAATAGCCCTTGCGAAATGAAAGGCACTATTAATAATGACTAAATTATTAGAATGACAAGTAAATTTCCTGGACAGCCTACATTGTAGTTACCCCCATCACTGATATTCCTGTCATTTTTCAGCCAAAAACTTCTATACCAAAAAATTGGCGGAGTAAACGGGAGGTGGTGGGTCGAAATTTGTTGTTCTCCCAACAAAAACTGTGACAAAAGTGACGCTTAACCTTTTTCCCTACAAAAAGACCCCCTTAGTAAAAGGCAATCCCATTGGTTAGAAGTTGAAATCTAAGTCTTGATTGGTCAATGCCTTTACCTAATCAAAAAACCAATTCTGACCTCAGCTGCTTGCTGATTGGTTATCAACCCTGACTGGTGGATCCCTTGGATCCATATAAATAGCTTCAAAGGCTTCCCAACCAGTCACATAACCTGGTAATGCTCACACAGTAAGCATCCATATGCTATACTAACCAATGCATTGGCTTAACTCACAGAGACTGGCCACCAGTCTCCCCAGCATTTGTGCACGACAACATGCACCAAACCTTATGCTGAGTATAAAGCATTTGATCGTTTAGTTGATAAATTTAAATAATACCCATTTGTACTGGAAAGTACTGACTGAAAAAAGTCACATGACTTTCTGCTGTACCTTTTAGAAATCCTTTTATAACTTTTGAAGTGATTATTTTCATTTGTTGCAATTTTGTTTATTTTTGAAGGGGATAAACTACACACACCTGACACACATATGTCATCATCAACAAACAAAAGATATCACATCCTTTAAGAAAGCGGATTAGCCTACTGTACTGAGCAGAAAATAAAAGAGAAAAACTGGATTTGTTTTACTTTTAAAAAGTAGTGGTCGGATTCGGCGAATATTTCCTTTTAGTGTAGTATTGGAAGCTACATCACAGGACCGTTTTACTTTTTTTGCCTTTGGTGAGGGTTAAGGGAATTTGGAATACCGATACGGCGATAGCAATGTAAGAATGAAGGTTAAATGAAAAATAACAACCTTTTTTAAGTTATCGTTCAACAATGAGTGAAAATGTAGGGGGGCTGTGTCACCATACGAGGTTGACACGGGTCCCACACATGCTGGTCATGGCCCAGCTTGGAACACGAACCCTCACAGAAAAACACATTATTTCACCACTAATGATTTGAACAAAACGCCATAAACTTACCAAAATGTTCTTCAATTCTTGCGGAATAAGATAACGTGTCCATGTTGATCAAAATATTCCAAATTTGGAACCATCTCCCCGTCATTTGAGGCTTGAGAATGTTCACCGTGTGTGTTGACGAGCAGCGCCATTTTAAGTTGTCTGCGGACACCGAATTTCGTTTCATTAAAAATTAAACAAATACGCCATACATCTTGTACTTCCTCAATTTTGTTGTTTCAAACGATTGTTTTTTTGTAAATTTTTTGCTCCCTTGCCAAAATATTGAAAATATTTAGAAATATTTTACTTTCTAAGATTTGACGTGCGATTGTTTACATCAAATTTTGACAGACTGATTTCGACCAATCACAGACGCGAATTTATGTTGCAGAAATATGCAAATAATAGGGGGCGGAAGTTCCTCGATTTTGTTGTTTGGAGCGTTTGTTTTGGCCTAAAAATAGGTGACATATTTAATAAGATTTAATTATCTGTGATTTGGCTTGGCGAATATAGTTTACATTCAAAATATAATTCTAGCATTTCAACAAATCACAGCAGGAGTATGCAAATTTATGTTGCAGAAATATGCAAATATCTATTTAAGGTTTCCGGCAAAAATTGGACTGTGGGTAAAGCAGAGACAAGTTAGCTTGAAATTACTAAGCCCAATCAACTTTATTTATTGTAAAAGACGGGGATCCATGTATCCGGGTACTGTGAGGATACTGCGTTCTAATTTTGTGAGCAAAAGTGGGGTTTTTTAAGGAAAAGCAGTTACAATAGATTTCTCACCTCACATGTTCTCTTAAAAGGTAAAACGTGCTTAGTAAAACTGAGGGGAGAGTGTGCATAATGCATGCTATTTGGAGTCAAGTCGAATACTTACTTACTTAATCAATTTTTGAATTAAATTTTTCTTTAGGCGTAATACATTAGTAGACCAAATATCTTTTACCACATGGCTAAATCTTGGGAGGGGAAGGCAAACATGGTATATCATTATCATATTTGATAACCAAGACATCACGTCTACTTACAATTCCGATTTAATCTTTGGTCATAGGGAAGTGCAAAAACGGACTGCTGCCGTTCATTATCAATAATTTTGGAAATGTCGATGTGTGGGTTAATAACTAGAAATCAAAATATGATTAGCAATATACATTTTTAATAAAAACAAAGTAATTCTGAACCATAAAGTCTGGGAATGTGGATTAAAAAGATGTTATTTGTCTTTTCTTTTTTCTTTTTTGAGGGGGGGGGGAGGGGAATTGAAATTGGAAACCCCTAAGAGGTACAGAACCATCTATAGCTTTTTTATTTCCTCTTCTTGAAAAATGAAAAAGAAATAACAGGCTAAATGAATATACACAAGGCCTGGACGCTCAAGCCTTCACTCAGCATCTGACACTACTCGCCTCATGGAGCCAAACTCTGACGATCTGCTCAAATCTGCATCGAGTCCAACCTTTTCTCATTTTGCTCCCCAAACCTGGAATGCACTCACTATCTCCATCAGAGAACCTGATTATGCAAATTCAAGAAGTGTATAAAAAAACTATTTATGCCCAATCTAATGTGCTGTGTTCTTGATGTAGTGGCGCTTCATAAATGCCTTATATGTATGTATGTATCTCACAAAGACTGGCCACCAGTCTTCCCACCATTTGTGCACGACAACATGCACCAAAGCCTTATGCTGAGTATAAAGCATTTGATCATTTAGTTGATAAAATTAAGTATTTATGTATGTAATGGTAATACCATAAGAGTGGGGACAGTAGAACAAAGGAATACAAAAGGGACAATGCTGTCCTCACATTGGAATCCTTTGTATTTTTGTGTCCTCACATTTTTTCGTGCGCTAAGTCTATGGAGAGTGTTAAGTTAGAGGGACAAAGGAAAGTCCTCACATAGATAGCAATAAATTTATCTGTGTATGCATGTATGTATGTAAAAACAATAACAATTACCTATTCTGTATGAATGTCAATACAATAAATCACTGTCTGAAATGTCTTCATTTATATGTATGTTTATTTGATATTTACACTTTCAATTCCTGCTTTTTTGTTTACTTCCCACACCACTCATCCACATTTTACAACTTACAACTTACACACTGGCAATTTTTCTGACAATTTGTATAAAGGACATAGACATCTCCCAAATAGATGAACAGAAGTGACATCAATGTACAAACACACACATCCACATGTTAAGTGTGCTTAGCAGAAAAAAATGTTGCTAAGCAACTGTAAGCAGGGAACCATTCACAAGCAGAATACAATCACATAGCATTTTGGCTGGTAACCTGTGTATCTGCGAAGCAAAGCTTTTCTGTGCTTAGTAAATATTGCTGCTTATCTTTGGAATGGTGCAGCAAGAAAAATTCTCCCACCTCCCCAATATGATTAGGTGGGGAATGGTTCCCAAAAAACTCATCCACAAGTTGTTTGTATTGCGGTCTAGGTACCAGTCTAGAGTGACCAACGCTGTAAATCAAGCACTTTGTGCAGAACGTAAAATTCTTTCAAAAAGACCATTTTTACGGATTCCTGATTCGTCATTATGACGTACCAATGACTGATAAGCAGCAGACATGGTGGCCATCATGTTACCTATCAAATGGTTTGGCATGAAAAATTCTGGCAGGAATGTAATTCTAATGGAACTAACTGGCCAGTTTGTACACACTTACTGAGTGTGTACAAACTACAACACTTTGACGTCATGCACAGAGAGCTTGATTTGACAGCCCTAGCCTTATTTCGTCTCCAGTGTCCATTTTACAGGGTTTAACTGTTAAACATCAAAATCACCATAGTTGAGACTAGTCAGCACTCCAAATTATTTTACCACAAATTTAAGAGCAACCCGTCTCAAGCTTCTTGAAGTTCATATAAAAACATACAATTATCCTGAATTTATGAAATCATTCATGTTTAAATGTTTTATGATTTCTTATAGACATACTCCTTTTTCTAAGCTAGTTATAATAATACGTGTCTGATTTTTATACAAATAGTTGGTCTTCAAAGAAATTTCTTTATTTTTGGGGGGTTACATGTTGGATTTTTTAAAGAAAAGAAGTTGTACTGAACTTGGATACCACTGCAACTAGATAACGAGGTATATAATGCTATCTTTATAAAAAATCATGATAACTACAATACTTTAGGATATATTTTTCACTACTGTATAGGAAAATGAGTATAGTCATTGTTATTCTTGCAACAGATGCAAGTGTTTTTGTACTTAATACAAAAACGAAAATTTCAGAACATTTTAAAATATTTCCCTTCCATCTTTGGAACTCAATATACCAGGATTATTATTCTTTTTTTTCTTTTTTTACAATTTCATTTCTTCTCTTCCAAAAATAGCATCTCACTGTTACATTTTTTGGATTACATATACAGATAGAGAAATCCAATCGAGAAAAAAACAAATTAAATGTACAATTATGAAAAGCAGTTTTGCAGCAAAGTGATTTTGCTAACATTCCTTGAAAAAAGTTTATCTAATTTATTTACCATAAATAAACATCACTCCATCATTCCTACATTTGTGAGCATAAATTCAGCGAGAGGGAACAGTCCCTCTGCATTCCTCAACCTCTTCCCCCGAGCTGAAATCATGAGCAGCATATATAATCAAGTAAATTGTTTCTCATAAAATGCCAAAAACAAGCATGATGTTTTCTATTTCAATCTGATTTTCTAACCCTCAGAAAATCAGTCAGATTATTGTTAAAAAGCATGACAAGTTCTTTTTCCCCCAAGGGTCAAATGTCACACCTGCAACAGATGATTACATTACTTTAATAAATACATGAAAATGAAAATGCAAATGAAAAAAAAAAAAAAATCTCATAGTAGGATGTAGCCCTCCTCAAGTACAGGCCCATCATCTTTTAAAAATGTATTGCTGTGCTTCATCTTCTTCGTCTTCCCCTTCTCCCCCCCTTTTTTTGAGCCGATCCATTAGTCTCGTTGTCCACATGTTGTCAATTCTTTGGCCACTGTGTCCAGCCTGTCTCAATTTAGCTCACTTCTGCTGTCCTTATGATTTTTCTTGCATATTTCTGTGCAATCTGACCCTGCCTCTGATTGAGCTGTGTGTAGCACCTTGCCTCTCCTCTGTTGTAGCAACAGGGGGCCTCGGGGGAATGTGCCCCTCCCCCAAAATCCAGATACTGCTCTAAAAGAACGAAAACATGGCCACTGCTCCTTGAGCAGTACCAAACATGTGGTGTTTTTCATATTTGTGTTGACCCTCTGAAGCTAGCAGCACAAATATTGTGATACAAACAGTTTTTCCAACTTGGATTGCCACGGTGTGTACTATGGTAAGACCCTTTATCAAGGTATAGGCATGGTGTAGTTTTAAAGTATGCCCCCTATCCATGCAACCAGACAGAAGCTTTGGGGGAAAAAAAGACTGGACCCCCTTTAAATTCCATCAGTGCTATCTTCATTACTGAATACATTGGAACATGACAATCACAACATGATTCAGATTAGAGTGCAGACATTGGACCTGCAGAGAAGGCAGAATAAACCCATACAAGTACAGTCTTTCTAAAAAGTTTACTATAATCTGATTTTTTTCCTCAAGTTTCCTCGCATTATCAGACAGCTCTGTTATAAATTCCAAAAAGATATTTAGGCAATCACTACACAGAACAAAGCTTTTACTTAGATGAGTTTGAACACACATCTGAAAGTATTATGTTCAATGGCGTTTAAACTGAACTATTGTTAAGACCAAACAAGCCAGCTTTTGCTGCAGTTAGAGCTTTCTTGGTTCTTCAACCCGTACTTCAGCTGTTCCAGACAAAGCTGGCATGGACAGGACAGACTGTCAAATGTACAGGGTAATAATTATCATTGGATATTTACCTTCCACCGTCAACAGCTAAACGCTACCAGTGAAATAATACTGCTAATATTGGTAAAGAAAACAATTCTGTAAATCTGAATTATACAAACCAAAAAATAAAATGGACAAATGAAAAAAATAAAAATAAAAAAATTCATTAGTTAAGCATTGCACGACATAAAAAAATATATAGCAAAAATTAATTGTAAGGAACTTCAGCAAAAATGCAGGGACACGTATCACACCAAATCATTTTAGTCGTGGATTCGGTGTAGTTGCTAGATACAAGTCACTTTGTCCTTCTCATTTTTCTGGGCTTGTTTCTTTTGCATTTAAGCCTCACAATTATGACACAAAACCAAGGAAATTCTGTCGCTCACATGGACATCACTCACTGACAATAAAAAAACAAACTATCAAATACTCGCATAACTTATCCCAATATATAACAGCAATATGCACAGATGTTATGAGTACCATACTTGGTAGATTGTGAATAAATTCTGTTGGTAAAAAAATTTTTGACATGGCATCCCCCCCCCCCCCCCACTCCGAACAAAAGCCCCAACAGTTTTTGAAGGCCAAAGGAAATGCAGCTACCACCTTTTTTTCTTCAAGGCATAGGATATTATGCAATAAATCTGAAAGCTCTATTTAACTGTAGAGACTAAATCTCCGCCTTAACAAAAACTACATCCCTGCCCTTAGGAACGTAGACATCTGTCTAGGACCTGGGAATTTATGATATAATGCACTTTCTTTTTGTCCAGCACAATTGCCTCTCAATCATTGCCTCATTATGCCTACAATACATTGAACTCCGATCTATAAATTTCTTTTGAAATCAACTTAATTCTTTCAAGTTGACCGTTATTATTTTCGTTTAGTTTTATATCTGTTTCTTTTCAGGATGTAGGTTTAGCTTCTTCTTCTTTTTTTTCATTTTGATTATTTTATTTTTATTTTTTACTGTGTATTTTCCACTCTTTTTTCTGTTTTATTTTTGTTTTTTAAATGTTTTTTATACAAAAGTTCTTTTGTGCTGATACTATACTAAACAGCTATACTTTTTTTCTCTTTCTTTCTGAGTACCGAAAACAAACAAAATTTTAAAATTCCACTAAGCTTTCAAAAGCACAGCTAATAACTTACCAATGTGAAGCCTCCCCTAAACAGAATAAGCGTAAAGTCTTCCACAAAAACCGACTCAACTTAATATTTCTTTACTGCAAGAAACTACTGAGGGATGCTAGCTGTATAAATGTCCTTTATTCAAGTCAAAATTACCCCAAATCTCAAGTTTGCTATGCAACGACTGATATATATCCAAAAAAGACATGATTTTGACAGAAACGATTTGAAAGAACTTTCTTTAGAAGTTGAGAGATTCCACCATTGTTTATATATTTCACATAGACTGGTAGGACGGCGGCTGAGCTCGTTAGATGTGGGAACATGAGGGCTGCTGCAAATTTCACACTAAGTCAAAGCACAAATTTTGACATCACAATTTACATGGCAAATGTGTTTAACTTCCAAGGAATATTCCCACAGCTCTGGCACGAGAACTCTCTTAATTCGCGAAGTAGAAATGTCAGCCAAGAATCAAATGAAAGCCTCCATTCAGCCAGTCACATTCTCCAGAAAACCAGTTATGTAACCACTCCCCACAGAATGATGTTTGACAAGTCAGAATGTTTGGAGCGTAGTCGCCGGAG
The DNA here is from genome assembly GCA_023634235.1 of Pisaster brevispinus. Taxonomy (NCBI): domain Eukaryota; kingdom Metazoa; phylum Echinodermata; class Asteroidea; order Forcipulatida; family Asteriidae; genus Pisaster; species Pisaster brevispinus. Next base: position 12,580,096 of record JAMKCF010000005.1, on the reverse strand, counting down.
ACACAAGATTCCGCTATGACTGATCAGGAAAGACTGAATCTTCAGCACGTGTTGTACCAGACTTCAACCCACCCCTGCCCCCTTTCACCTCTTACAAGGGTATGCCTTGGTAGGGGGCTCCAAATGTATGGGCGTTCCTGCAGACTCCACATCCCAGTGCGAATTCTTCCCCTGTCAGTGGGTGCTCTACGTGAAGAGGGCACTCGTCTCCTTCAAGTTGCTTGGCCCTCGGACCTGAAACCAAGAATGCAAGTAGATGATAATTCACAACATCTGACACTAAATACTCCATTTTCTCGAGAAAACGATAAAATGCTTTATACTTGGCACATAACTCCCTTGTGTTTGCTCCTGCTAGGCTCTCGTGAGTCATGGTAAGACTGGTTTTCCAGTCTAGGTTTTTCTCTTACGGCTGTACACTGTTGTGTGTTGTGTGCGTTTGAGTTCACAGCTTGTAGCCTGTGAAGTTATATAGTTAGGACAACCAATGAGAGCAAGGCTCTGGTAAGGTTGTTTGGCTGAATGTACAAGGTTGACCAATAAGGATTGGTCTTGCAAATGAATGGCTGAAAGTTTGGCGGAAGCAAAAATATATTGTCGCTTTGTCACAGCTTATGTTTGTTATAACAAAAATTGATGAATAGCCCATATGCATGTCCCATTGCGCATGATCGGCAGTCAAAGGATTCTGGGTGAAATCCCAGTTGAGGCAACATCAGCAACCATCATGGCGCACTGATTTTGAAGCAATTACACAACCATAAAATTTGGCACAGTTACATGTAGCCTTAAGCATGGCGTCCATCTTGGCAGCATAATTTCATTTTTAACTGTACTCGGTTTCCCAAGATGCATTGCGGTATATTTTTGTGATGGTGTTTGTACATATGGGCTATTCAGTTCACACAGCGCCCTCACACAGTCAAAAAGAAGGCAAATTGACATGTTCACTTTGTGATACTGAAACGTTCTTTCAGCATGTAGAGCAGTTGGTTGGTTGTAAATGTTTGCAGTGTGCGAAAAGAACCTTTCACTAACCTTGCTGGTTTGTTGCGCTGGTTTCTTTGCTGTTGGATTTGGTGGTAGCACTCGCTGTGGAGGCTCACTAACTTCAATCTGGGGCACCTCATCTGAAAAGTTAACAAGGGAAAAAAATTAAAAATATGTTGCACTATTTAAGTCAAGTCCCATGCTTTGAATACAATTCTTAGAGGTTAAGAATAAAAGGTCAAATTAAAAGTTGACAGCACCTACAACAGTTATAAAGATATAGTGTAGATCAAATCGTGTCTCGTACAGACTGCTACGGGCTAGTAAACACCATTTCTCAACTTGCCCTATGGGCTGCTAAAAACTGTGCAACATATTTGTTAAAATGCTTGTATTTCCACCTTTACAGATGTGAATAATAAACTTTTAAAATGTGTTCATTTATTTATGAGTGTGAATGTAACTTCACTTGACCATTAAACTGGTTGTGATCGCTAACTTTAATACATCAGAAAGATACAATAATGACAACACATGTTTTAAAATCTGGGCTGCTAAAACTTCCTGGGGCAAGTAAAATGCACAGCTTACTAGCCCAGTGGGCTACTTTACAAAAAGCTAAAACGCAAGACCTGCTGTTTTAAAAGTGCAACCTAAGAATGCTTAGTAAGCAGAAGTGCACATGCCCACCAGTGACAAATTCTTGTTAGATTACGTATATTTACGACAGCACTGAATTTTCAGTTTTTGGGGGGAATGCATCGCTTTATTTACTATATCTGGACTTACCTAGCTGGTACCCGTCGATGGTAACATGTATGGCATACAGGCCCATTGAGCTTGGTGTCCAGTTAGCACTGTAGCATCCGTCACTGTTATCTCGTACAAGCATGCTCTCGTGAGGCCTGTAATTGGGGGAAACCAACATGATTAAAAGTAACTGGAAATTGTCCTTTTAATACATTGTGTTATTTTGATCACATTTTGTTGACTTTGTATTCACCTTTCCAAGCTCATGAAATTAGAACCCAGGATATGTGCTCTATATCAGAGCTGAGTATTATTATTAATATTGCAAAAAAGGTTAACAGCCTGACGTTATGACCCTAGCAGAGTCTGTATAAACAGGTATGCTGGAGTAACAGAAGCAATCAAGTGGGAAGAAATGAAAAGAGAGAGAGAGGCAGAAAGCACACAGAAAAGGCATGGGATGAACAATGAAAAAGGAGAAATGATGGGGCGGAGGGAAGGGGCTGGTTTCACCACAAGAGGTTGGAAACACAAAACACAAAATCAAAGGAAGAAAGAGGGAGAAAATATAATGAATTAGTGAAGGAGACAGACTAAAAAGGAAAAAAGAAGAAGGCAAAGACAACAAGTTTTTGTCATTTCCTTCTTGGATGTTCAGACCATTGGGTTGAATGGTCTGGAGGCGCCTTATCCACAGTTTCTCCCTACTCAGACGAACGTTATAATTAATAGGAGCTTTTGTTTACTCTGTTTCATCTTTTTGACATAGAGGGATTTTGCCGGCTAACTCCTCTTACCTTGTGACCGGCAGTGACGCATATCTCAACTCTTCAAATGAATACAACTCATACTCCTTCATCTAATGATGGAATTATACGCCATGCTGTCCTTGCGCATCGTGGCCTCATACGGAGCTTCAAGCTTGGGAGGAGGGTGTCCCCCGAAGGTCAGGTCCTTCTCCCCAGGGGGAGTGGCTTTAAAGAGTTTTGCGCCATGATAGGTCTTCTCTCTCTTGCCAAGTGGTACGGCTACGACTTCCACCTAATATTGGGAGAGAGGTTGAATTTGTTACAGCACTGACAAACAAGCAAATGTTTTATATTAAGTTTGGTGCTTTGGAAATGACAAAAGAAATATATGGCTAAGGAATAATACAACAATGGCTTTTGGAAGAGTAATTTCACTTCCATCCTCTAGTTTTCAATAGACAAACAATACCAAACAAAAATTCATCAAACTTGGTGGTCATATTAGTGAAAACAGTCTATATTTTGCCATGGATTTTGAGAACACTCATGTTGTCTAGTCAGAGCAAACACATTGAATCTCGGGGTCTACGGTTTTGTGTGTACTACCGAGATACTTTTTTTCAAACTCACAGGTAACACAAATCCCGTTTCAGTTGGCTCCTTGTGGAATAAAAAATAAGCTTTGTCCTATAAACTCCACTACAAGAGCATACCTACCTTAAGATTAGAGACACAAACCAGGCTACTATACTGATCTCTACTCATGATGGTGACTATAGTAGGCATACTACATCGGATGTCATCACGCTGGAATACAATATCACACTGTCTGGGATCCATGTACGACTCTGGCTGCATCCATCTACAGAAAAAACAAACAAACAGTTGAACCTTAATGATCTCAACAAATATTTGCTTGAATATTTACCAATCCAGTCAATTATTATTCCGAACAATGTGATGTATACAGATCTGAACTTCCCCTACTCCAGAACTAACTGCAAAAAGATGAGCTATGCAATTTATTGGTGTGTGTGGAGCCTATTGCTCAACCTGTTTTCGATACTTTTTAAAGAATTGCTTCTGAAAAAGAAACGCTGGGATTCAAGTAAAAAGAAATATGAATGTAATACAAAGTTAGAATCAAGTGACTTTGGCTACGGCTATGACCGCTAGCCATAGCAACAATGTTGAAGAATAGGGTTTTTCAGCAATCTGGGCCCAATTTCATAGAGCTGCTTTAAGCAAAAAACATTGCTTAACAATTTTCTGCTAAGCAGAAATGAGCAGGATACCAGTCAAAAATTGTACAAGTGACAAAGTAGTTTGGACGGTGACCTTATTCTGGTCAGCATAATTGTTGTTGTGCTTAGCTACTTTCTGTGCTTAAGCAGCTCTATGAAATTGGGCCCTGGCCCTAGCCACAAGAGAAGACGGTGATTGGGGCATGGCCTAAGACAGCCTTCCAGTTGGAAACTGACAACGATGTACGTAAAGGCAACATCTGGGCAATATTTTGAACATATACCTACAGATTCAAAGGGTTTTTGAAATTCCAACCTCAACTCACTGGGAAAATATTCAAGGGTTGAATATGAACCTGACGAACATCATTCGCAGCTAGATCAGTGTCACTCTATTTTCTATTATTGTCCTCTCAATAAATGTACATGCTTTTTGTGATTCGTTCTAATATATACCTTGCTAGTCGTCCACCACTTGTGCCATGTGTACACTGCACAAAGTCTTTCAGGAACGCCCTCTCATTGGACTGTGTACTCAGTGGAAGACTGCCCTCTAGTGCCTGGTGGATGGTAGGCGGATGCGACAACACAAAACCTTTGCCGAGAACGCCCGAGTGTGGCCCAAATACCTGCAAGTGAAATACATGACAGATTAATTCACTAAACTTAGGGGTCTTGTCAAAATTAATCCCCACAAGGTTCATCCCATGTCAAATTTTGAGTTGTACACATTGTATTCGATTAAAACGCAACAAGCAACCATAGATAAAAGTGCAATCTCTAAATGGCTAAAGTCTTTAAAAAAAGCACATGGTGCCCTTCAGAAAATATGACGTTGTCCACCACCAAAAGTTTAAGGTCGGAAGTCCTATCCACAAGGCATGTGGGACACAAGTAATCTTTTATGTTTTTGTTTTTGTGTGTGTTTGTCTATAGACTGTATGTTACCTGAAATGTACACACAGTAATGATGCCCCTGCTTGTGTCAATCACGATAAACTTTAAACATGGGATACCATAATTGGAAAGAATTTTATGAAGGGTTTCAAGTTAAGAAGTTACCCTTTGGTAACAAAGGCATTAGTTTTTATTACCAATGGTATGTTGTGATTATTTTCAATAACTTTTTCAACATTGTTTTTCTTTGAAACGACAGTGGGTTTTTGTCCATGTAATCTTGAGGAAACTTTTGTATACTACTCTCCACGTAACAAACATTTACTTCATACACAAACAACAATAAGTTCATCTGTTTCCCGTATCCAACTTCAAGCTTCAATTTGGTATAGCAAACAAAACACTGGTGCAAATCATTCAAAAGATGATTACATCCTCTACACAATCAACTTGTAACACAAGAAAATAATCACATTGGAATTCTCTAATGATTTCTAGGTGCAGCAGAACATGTGGCTGCAGTTAAGCAGTAAATGACCAGAATCTATCTTTAATTGTGCTATACGGTTAAAAAGCTGGTTTGGTTTTTCATTCATTCAGTGCGCAAGTCCTGGAACCAGCTCCACAGAGCAGTGTCTGATTAGGACTTAGTCATTTGAAGTCAGAACTGACAAAAGTCTGGTTTTCAATTTGGAACCAGGTAACTGAAGGAACTGCCCAAACTTATTTTCATTCACATGTGTAAAACTCAACATACAACTTGTCGGACTTTGAGGGTGATTGCGGGCAGTTTGAGAATTAACAAGCAGGGCAGTTGCAGGCAGTTTGAGGACTGAAGGTTTGTGATAAAAAAAAGGAAGACAACATACATTGCTAAGTTGTTTTCTGTTTCTTTAAATGCTCTACTCTTCATGAGATGCAATCAGTATCTGATTAATTAGGTGCTTGCAGTGTCCACTGGTTCATCAGGCAGTTATAGGTACAGATTGATAGTTACAAAACTATCTGCAAAAAGATTAAAACAACATTTACAACTTAACTTGGCGATTTTGTTTTTCTGTACATTCTTGGTATGAGGCTTTTATATATAGAAGCCTCAGACACATGAGTTAAAAATGCTTGTAATGGAAACAAGTTTTTGAAATCTACAAAAATAAATTATTCTACATGTGCATCTCATCTGTCAATTCAACTGCTAGCTGGGTCTAACTACACCCAATCATCAAGGCTTGGTTACTCTGCTGGTCTGCAATCTACATCTTGTCAGTAAATTCAACTACTAACCCTAGTAAACTGCACTTGCAGCATCTAACACATACCCCCATCTTTAACCCTAACCCAAACTTTAGCCCTAACCCTACTTCTAACCCTATTCTTACCCCTAACCCCATTTCTACCCCTAACCTTAACCCTAACCCTAACCCCATCTCTAACCCTACCCCTATCACTAACCCTAAGTACTACCTTAACCCAAACCTTAACAATAGTTTCATAGCTTTACATCTGCTTCACTTTCAATTGTTTTCTTTATTTACTATTATTTTCATTATTAGTTAACACTCTTTACTTTCTTTCTTCTTTTAATATTGATTAATAACACACTTTTTCTCCCAAATTACCTACACTTCCTACTCCTCCACTTGGCACCATTCATCTTTTAATTTTTCCATTGTCCACTGTAAATCTTCCATACTTCATTAATTTGAAGTAACCTTCTTTCAGACTTCAACTTGGCTCTTCAATCAGCGAAACCTTTCCATGTCACAACCATCAGCACAACCTAATCAAAATCAAGTCAAGCATAGACAAGTAATAAATCACAAAGAAACTGACTGGGTAAGTTTTAAATAATTTGGGTTTGAACAAAGACAAATTGACTGGAGTGGGACTTGAACCAACGACCTCTGGATTAACGTACCAGCGCTCTACCAACTGAGCTATCCAGCCCTATGTTGGCGGTCTCCCTATTAGTCAATATCTTTGTTCGGGGGTGCCAGTCAGAAGCCATTCAACCATAAGCTGCTGTGCAGCCAGGGATTCCACCCAAGTTTACGATACAACCTGAGAAGCAGCAGCCAAGGGATCACCTTAAGGAGATGTGAATTTTAAATATTATATATCAAGTAATAAACCAAAAACTGACTGGGTAAATTTTAAATAATTTTGGAACAAAGAAAACTTTACTGGAGCAGGACTTGAACAAACAACTTCCGGATTAATGTACCGGCGCTCTACCAACTCAGCTATCCAGCCCTATGTTGGCAATCTCCCTATTAGTCAATATCTTTGTTTGGGGGTGTTGTACAATGATTGATCTATTATAATTTACTCATCGGTACTACACTACATTTGTAAATTCTTCATGGAGATTACAACTTGGTTCTTCTATCTTTCCAGACCCACTGTTCAAAGCCGTCTTTCAGGATGTCTACATAACCAGGAGCAGTTTAAGAATACGGTTTCAACATACCTCAATGGGAGTGATGTATAACCATCCCAAATATAACATTCCAAGTTGACCTTGATACAAGCATCTTCTGATGAAAGAAGCTCTTGTCCATGATGGATACTTCTCTTCAATCAGTGAATAATCTGGAAACAAAATAAGACACACTGTCATAAACATTTCATCAAATGTCATCATGCTTGGAGAAAAGGAAAAGGCAGCACAATGTTTGGCTCTTTAACAATCTAAGAGTTGAAACATCATTAGAAAGTTTAATTTTCAGGGACTAGACAGCACGAGCCTCAAAGAAAACCAAAGACAGCACAACATCGGCTCGTTAATTATTTGAAAGTTGCACAATCATTAATTTGGCAAGTTGTGAAGAACTCGACAACATGAGATTCTGAGAAATTGAAGAAATGTAACAACATTGGTTCGTTGATAACTTAAGCATTGAAATATCATTACATCACTTAGATTTTGAGGAACTAAACAACACGAGCTGCAAAGAAAACCAAGAACAGAAAAACATCAGCTCCTAAATAATTTCAGAATTGCGAAATCATTGGCTCATGAACAAATGAAGGGTTGAAAATCATTGTGCAGGGTTTCAGAACTAAGTAGAAATTAAATTTGTCAACAGAACACAGAAAAACAAGGAAAGCTGAACAATCATTAAGGTGGCAAGTTATGCGGGACAGGACAACATTAGGTTTTGACAAATAGAAGAGGCGGAACAAAATTGGCTGGTGAACAATTTCAGAGTTGAAAATGTTTGCATCGCGTTTCAGAACCAAGGAGCAATGACATTTTTAACATACCTCAGAAAAGAAGGGAGTTGACCTTGATACTATATCTTCGAATGAAAGAAGCTCTTGTCCATAATGAATAATTCTCTTGAATCGGTGAATAATCTGCAAATGAAATAAAACAAACTTAATAGATGTACATTTTTGTCATCTTCAAATGTCATCATAACAGACAAATAACAGAATGACATCGGCTCTTGATTAATTTGAGAGTTGTATAAATCATTGAGGTGGCAATCTATGAAAAACTGGACAGCAGGATGTTCGAAAAAATTGAAGAGACAGCACAACATTGGCTCATGAATAATTTGAGAGTTGAACAATCATGAAGGTGGAAAGCTACGAGGGACCGGACAAAATGAGGTTCAAAACATTTGAAGACACAGCACCTCATTGGCTGGTGAACAATTTAAGAGTTGAAAAGATTTGTGAAGGATTTTAGAACCAAGCAGAAATCACATTTTCAAGATACCTCAGAAAAGAAGGAAGTGATGCACAGCCATTCAAAACATGACATTTCAAGTTGACCTTGATACAAGCATTTTCTGATAAAAGAAACTTTCATCCATGATGGATAATTCTCTTGAATCAGTGAACGATCTGGAAACAAAATAAGACACAACATCATAAACATTTAATAAAATGTCATCATGCTTGTAGAAAATGAAGTGACAGCACGATGTAGGCTCTTTAAAATTTTAAGAGTTGAAATGTCATTACATCCCGTAATTTGTAAGGGAATAGACAACATGAGCATCCAAGAAAACCAAAGAGAGCACATTATTTGCACCTGATTAATTTTAGAGTTGATCAATCAGTAATGTGGCAAACTTTGAGGGACAGGACAACAAGTGGTTCAGAGAACTGGAAAGACGGCACAACATTGGCTCATTACAAATTTAAGAGTTGAAAAATCATTACATCGCTTCGATTTTGAGGGACTAGACAATCGAACCGTTAAAAAAAATCACCCAAATACAGCACAACATCCACTTAAGAATAAATTTGAGAGTTGAGCAATCTTTAAGGTGGCAAATTATGAGGCACAGGACAACACAAGGTTCGAAGAAATTGAAGAGGCAGCAAAAACACTCACTCGTGAACAACTTAAGGGTTGAAAACCATTGCGTAGGATTTCAGAACTAAGGAGAAATAAAGTTTGTCAACGTACCACAGAAAAGAAAGGAGCCATGCATAGCCATTTCAAACGTGACATTCCAAGTTGACCTTGATACAAGCATCTCCTGATGAAAGAAGCTCTTGTCCATGATGGATGCTTCTCTTGAATCAGTGAATAATCTGCAAACAAAATAAGACACACTGTCGTAGACATTTCATCAAATGTCATCTAACTTGGAGAAAATGAAGGGACAGCACAACATTGGCTCTTGAACAATCTAAGAGTTGAAACATCATCAGACCTCAACAGACTTGACACCGATCTCATCTGCCAATTATGTGGTCTTACACAAGTTGTTGACAAACCCACAAGAGGGCAAGCGATCTTGGACAAAATATTAACCAACATTAATTATCACTATACTAAGCCAGTGATATCAACCCCCATCGGTCTCAGTGACCATAATACTGTCATGTGGCTTCCCAAATCGCACCGTAATCACTGTAACACCTCCCACCGCAAAGTGGTGCGTCCTTTTAAACAGTCCGACAAGTTGGCATTTGGCAGGTGGATTACCAGCTTTGATTGGAGCAATGTCTCATCAGCCGACACATCTACTCAAAAGACCGCTGCTTTCTACGACTCAATGAACACTGCAATAGACCGTCACTTCCCAACCAAGACTGTCTCTTTCCATCAAGAGGACAAACCGTGGATGACCTCCGGAATAAAGGCTTTGATAATGAAACGTCAAAAAGCCTATTCTCTTAGCAGATTTATTATGTGGCGATTTCTAAGAAATAAGATAGCTAGAGACATTAAACGAGCTAAAGAAAGATACTACAATAAAAGTGTTAGTCACCTGAAGCGAGACAATCCAAGAGACTGGCACAAAGAAATTAAAAAAATAACTGGTTGCAATAAAAAAACTAAGCTCAACCTCCCGGAATTTTCAAACCTCTCCGCTGTTGAGATTGCTACACAAATTAACGATAATTTTATATCATCTGCCAGTGATATTCAAGCTTTGGATCTCTGCATTCTTCCGGCCTACTTACCTGCAGTTATCTCCGCGCCTACCCTCACTCCACAAGATGTTTACAATAAACTGAGGAGAGTTAAAACCCACAAGAGCACAGGACCTGATTCCACCCATTGTGGCTAATCAAGGAATTCGCTTACGAACTTTGTTACCCATTGTGTGACATTTATAACTGTTCTTTGGCCTCAGGTGTTGTTCCTGAAATTTGGAAAACTGCTTTTGTTGTGCCCATTCCGAAGGGACAGCCCCATTCGATAAATAATCTCCGCCCCATTTCACTTACCTGTGTTTTCGCTAAAGTATTTGAAGAATTTGTTACTAGTTGGATTATGGATGATATCGGTGCTAGTCTTGACAAACAACAATTTGGCTCACTTAAAGGTACTTCCACTGATCATTGTTTAATTCATCTTTTAGACAAAGTGTATAAAGATCCTGATTGTTCCAAGAATAGTAGTGTTATTGTCGCAACTGATTTTACCAAAGCTTTTGACCGGGTCGATCACAATATTTTAGTTACCAAATTCATTAATCTGGGTGTTCGTAAATCAATCATTCCATGGGTATGCAGCTTTCTTAGTAACCGAACTCAAGCTGTATTGTTCCAAAGCAACCTTTCTGAGTGGCGTGCTATTCATGCTGGTGTACCTCAAGGAACCAAACTCGGTCCTGTTGCCTTTTTGGCAATGATAAATGATGCTGGCTCAATTTCACCTCATGTCAATCATTATAAGTATGTTGATGATTTAACTCTTTGTCAATCCTTTCAGAATGTTGGGCAGATCATTTATACTCAGAGTGAACTTGATCGCCTACATGAATGGGCAGTAGATAATAACATGAAACTAAACCCAAATAAGTGCAAAGCTATGACTGTGAGTTTCAAAAGAAATACACCTATTTATCCTCAGGCCCTTTGTATTAATAATTCTATTGTTGAACAAGGTAATTTTCTCAAAATTCTAGGAGTCTACATCCAAAATGATCTGAAGTGGAACTTACATATTAATAAAATGAGTATTTCTTTTAATAGTAGATTGTACTTTTTAAGACAACTTAAACGCTGCGGCGTCCCAATTGACGATTTAGTGAGGGTTTATGTGCAATATGTTAGGCCATCTGTGGAGTATGCCAGCTCTGTCTGGCACTCAGGGTTAACCAGTGCCCAAATTGAACACTTAGAAAAATTGCAAAAGAAAGCACTCAGAACCATTCTTTCCATTGATCTAAGCAGCCATACTTCTTACCAGTTCATTTGTAATAAGCTCAACATCGAAACTCTTAAAGTTAGACGAGATAAACTCTCCTTTAAATTTGGTAAAAAACTTCTTAACTCATCAGTTTACAGAGAATGGCTCCCTCCGTGTAGATTAAATAACCTTCGTAACTCCACCCATCTTGCCATCCCTCTTTGCCGAACCGAAAGGTATAAAAAGAGCGGCTGCCCCATCCCTGTGTTAACTAAAATGCTTAACAATTCTTAATTTTGTGTTTTGTGTGTCTCTTTTTCCCTTTTTTATTTATTGCTTGTCTTAATCTCTTTGTAAATTCAGATGTAATTCAGCCCTTGGGCTGTGAGTTTTGAATGTTTTTAATAAACCAGAAATTATTATAGCTTAATTTTTGAGGGACTAGACAACATGAGCCTCAAAGAAAACCAAAAACAGCACATCACAAGCTCCAGAATAACTTGAGATTCAAACAATCATTAAGATGGCAAGTTATGGGGGACAGAACAACAAAAGATTCCCCAAAAATTGTACAGGCTGAACAACGTTGGCCACTCAACAACTTAAGAGTTTAAAAATAATTCCTCAGGGTTTCAGAACTAAGGAGAAATGACATTTTCAACATACCTCAGAAAAGGAGGGAGTGCAGCATAGCCATTCAAAACATGGCATTCCAATTTGACCTTGATACAAGCATCTTCTGATGAAAGAAGCTCTTGTCCATGATGGATACTTCTCTTGATTCAGTGAACAATCTGTAAACAAATAAGACACACCATCGTCAACTTTCACCAAATGTCATCTAGCTTGGAGAAAATGATGTGAGGGCACAATGTTGGCCCTTGAACAATCTAAGAGTTGAAATACAATTACATTGCTTAGTTTTTTTAGAAACCAAGATACAATGATTTCAACAGGGAGATCAAAACAAAATCTAAAGATTGTAAGGACAAGTGGACTCAAAGCCTTTGCAAAGATGTCGATAAAGCACATCAATCAAACAAAACCCAGCAATTATATTCAACCATCAAGTCTATCACCGGGAAACAGGCTACAAAAATGAAAAGTATAAAGGACATTGAACATGGTGTGGTTTTGACAGATGAAAACAACATTAAGGAGAGATGGAAAGAAAATTATGAGGAACTTTACAACCGGCCTGGTCCTGCGAATATTGACGTCTTACAGTCACAAATATTGACAGATCACAACCTAACATACTCAGAAGTGAAGTCACCCGTGCCATAATTTGTCTTTAAGGATGGGAAAGCCCCCCCCCCCCCTACCCTGGTGTTGATGCCATCTCAGCAGAGGAAATTATGGCCACTGGAGAATCAGGAATTGACACTATCCATAAGTTATGCAACAAAATATGGAAGTCTGAAATTACACCAGAAGACTTGGGGAAAGCAGTCATAGTTCCTATTTAAAGTAAGGACAAACTTGACTGTGCAAATTACAGAGGCACCAGCCTCCTAAGTCTTGAAGGGAAAGTATTCTGCAGCGTTTTTCAGTACAGAATACATTCCAATACGGAAGAGATTCTGTCTGAATCTCAAGCAGGTTTTAGACCAGGAAGAAGCACAATGGATCAACTGTTCATGACAAACAGCAGAAAAAAAGAAAGCCACTATACTGCTGCTATACAAATTTCATATCAAATGAACAAAAAGCAACAATTTTAAGAGAGTTCAGCCTGTTAGTAATAGAATAGGAATAACCGCGATCTCAGACTAGAAATCAAGTCTAGAGTCCGTTCTGTATCATTTGAAACCATAAAATTGCCACAAAATATTTGACAAAAATCTTTTGACCATGCCGGCATGGTCAATTTTTAAAGTTTTTCGAACACAAAATTTAGTCACAAAATCCTCAATATATCTCAAACTATGGCTTAATAACCCAGTCCGCACAAGTAAACTGTCTTCAGGAGTCCGTTCTGTATCATTTAAAACCATATAATCGACAAAATAAATTTGACCAAACTCGTGAAATTTTGACCATGCCGGCATGGTCAATTTTGGGGGTTTTTCTGACACAAAATTTAGTCACAAAATCCTCAATATATCTCAAACTATGGCTTAATTACCTAGTCTGCTCAAGTAAACTGTCTTCAGGAGTCCGTTCTGTATCATTTAAAACCATAAAATCACCAAAAAATTTTGACCAAAATCTTTAAATTTTGACCATGCCGGCATGGTTGATTTTTGTGGGTTTTTCGGACACAAAATTAAGTCACAAAATCCTCAATATATCTCAAACTATGGCTTAATTACCCAGTCCGCACAAGTAAACTGTCTTCAGAAGTCGGTTCTTTATCATTTAAAACCATAAAATCCACAAAAGAAATTAGACCAAAATCTTGAAATTTTGACCATGCCGGCATGGTCAATTTTTTAGGTTTTTCGGACACAAAATTAAGTCACAAAATCCTGAATATATCTCAAAATATGGCTTAATTGCCCAGTTCGCACAAGTAAACTGTCTTCAGGAGTCCGTTCTGTATCATTTAAAACCATAAAATCGACCAAAAAAAATTGACCAAAATCTTGAAATTTTGACCATGCCGGCATGGTCAATTTTTAACGTTTTTCGGACACAAAATTAAGTCACTAAATCCTCAATATATCTCAAACTATGGTTTAATTACCCAGTCCACACAATTAAACTGTCTTCAGGAGTCCGTTCTGTATCATTTAAAACCATTAAATCGACAAAAAAAATTTGACCAAAATCTTGAAAATTTGACCATGCCGGCATGGTCAATTTTTTAGGTTTTTCGGACTCAAAATTAAGTCACAAAATCCTCAATATATCTCAAACTATGGATTAATTACCCAGTTCGCACAAGTAAACTGTCTTCAGGAGTCCGTTCTGTATCATTTAAAACCAGAAAATCAACCCAAAAAAATTAACAAAAATCTTGAAATTTTGACCATGCCGGCATGGTCAATTTTTTAGGTTTTTCGGACACAAAATTTAGTCACAAAATCCTCAATATATCTCAAACTATGGCTTAATAACCCAGTCCGCACAAGTAAACTGTCTTCAGGAGTCCGTTCTGAATCATTTAAAACCATAAAATCGATAAAAAAAATTGACCAAAATCGTGAAAGTTTGACCATGCCGGCATGGTCGAACTTTTTTTAATTTTTCGGACACAAAATTAAGTCACAAAATCCTCAATATAGCTCAAACTATAGCTTAATTAGATAGTCCACACTAGTAAACTTTCTTCAGGAGTCCGTTCTGTATCATTTAAAACCATAAAATCGCCACAAAAAAATTGACCAAAATCTTGAAACTTTGACCATGCCGGCATGGTTGATTTTTTGAGTTTTTCGGACACAAAATTAAGTCACAAAATCCTCAATATATCTCAAACTATAGCTTAATTAGATAGTCCACACTAGTAAACTTTCTTCAGGAGTCCGTTCTATATCATTTGAAACCATAAAATTGCCACAAAAAAATTGACCAAAATCTTGAAACTTTGACCATGCCGGCATGGTCGATTTTTTGAGTTTTTCCGACACAAAATTAAATCACAAAATCCTCAATATATCTCAAACTATGGCTTATTTACCTAGTCCGCTCAAGTAAACTGTCTTCAGGAGTCCCTTCTGTGTCATTTAAAACCATAAAATCGACAAAAAAAATTTGACCAAAATCTTGAAATTTTGACCATGCCGGCATGGTCAATTTTTTAGGTTTTTCGTACACAAAATTAAGTCACAAAATCCTCAATATATCTCAAACTATGGCTTAATTACCCAGTCCGCACAAGTAAACTGTCTTCAGGGGTCCGTTCTGTATCATTTAAAACCATATAATCGACAAAATAAATTTGACCAAAATCTTGAAATTTTGACCATGCCGGCATGGTCAATTTTTTAGGTTTTTCGGACACAAAATTAAGTCACAAAATCCTCAATATATCTCAAACTATGGCTTAATTACCAAGTTCGCACGAGTAAACTGTCTTCAGGACTCCGTTCTGTATCATTTGAAACCTAAAAATCACCATAACAAAATTGACCAAAATCTTGAAATTTTAACCATGCCGGCATGGTTATTTTTGGGGGTTTTTCAGACACAAAATTAAGTCACAAAATCCTCAATATAACTCAAACTTTGGCTTATTTACCTAATCCGCACAAGTAAACTGTCTCTAAGAATCTGGTCTGTATCATTTGAAACCATAAAATCGCCCAAAAAAAATTCGACCAAAATCTTGAAATTTTGACCATGCCGGCATGGTTGATTTTTTGAGTTTTTCGGACACAAAATCCTCAATATATCTCAAACTATGGCTTATTTACCTAGTCCGCACAAGAAAACTGTTTTCAGCAGTCCGTTCTGTATCTTTTGAAACCATAAAATTGCCACAAAAAATTCAACAAAAATCTTGAAATTTTGACCATGCCGGCATGGTTGATTTTTTGAGTTTTTCGAACACAAAATTAAGTCACAAAATCCTCAATTTATCTCAAACTATGGCTTAATTACCCAGTCCGCACAAGTAAACTGTCTTCAGGGGTCCGTTCTGTATCATTTAAAACCATAAAATCGAGAAAAAAAAATTAACCAAAATCTTGAAATTTTGACCATGCCGGCATGGTCAATTTTTGGGGGTTTTCGGACACAAAATTTAGTCACAAAATCCTCAATATATCTCAAACTATGGCTTATTTACCAAGTCCGCACAAGTAAACTGTCTTCAAGAATCTTGTCTGTATCATTTGAAACCATAAAATCGCCCCAAAAAATTTGACTAACATCTTGAAATTTTGACCATGCCGGCATGGTCGTTTTGTTCTGTTATTTCGGACACAAAATTAAGTAAAAAAATCCTTAATATATCTTAAACTATGGCTTATTTACCTAGTCCGCACAAGTAAACTGTCTTCAGAGTCCATTCTGTATCATTTGAAACCATAAAATTGCAAAAAAAAAATGGACCAAAATCTTGAAATTTTGACCATGTCGGCATGGTCAATTTTGGGGGGTTTTCGGACACAAAATTAAGTCACAAAATCCTCAATATATCTCAAACTATGGCTTGTTTACCAAGTCCGCACAAGTAAACTGTCTTCAAGAATCTTGTCTGTATCATTTGAAACCATAAAATCGCCCCAAAAAATTTGACTAACATCTTGAAATTTTGACCATGCCGGCATGGTCGTTTTGTTCTGTTATTTCGGACACAAAATTAAGTCAAAAAATCCTCAATATATCTCAAACTATGGCTTATTTACCAGGTCCGCACAAGTAAACTGTCTTCAGAAGTCCGTTCTGTATCATTTGAAACCATAAAATTGCAAAAAAAAAATGGACCAAAATCTTGAAATTTTGACCATGTCGGCATGGTCAATTTTTTTGGGTTTTCGGACACAAAATTAAGTCACAAAATCCTCAATATATCTCAAACTATGGCTTATTTACCTAGTCCGCACAAGTAAACTGTCTTCAGGAGTCCGTTCTGTATCATTTGAAACCATAAAATCGCCCAATTTTTTTTTACCAAAATCTTGAAATTTTGACCATGCCGGCATGGTCAATTTTTTGGGGTTTTCGGACACAAAATTAAGTCACAAAATCCTCAATATATCTCAAACTATGGCTTATTTACCAAGTCCGCACAAGTAAACTGTCTTCAAGAATCTTGTCTGTATCATTTGAAACTATAAAATCGCCCCAAAAAATTTGACTAACATCTTGAAATTTTGACCATGCCGGCATGGTCGTTTTGTTCTGTTATTTCGGACACAAAATTAAGTCAAAAAATCCTCAATATATCTCAAACTATGGCTTAATTACCCAGTCCACACAAGTAAACTGTCTTCAGGAGTCTGTTCTGTATCATTTGAAACCATAAAATCGCCAACAAAAAGTTGACAAAAATTTTGAAATTTTGACCATGCCAGCATAGTCAATTTTTGGGGTTTTTCAAACACAAAATTCAGTCACAAAATCCTTAATATATCTCAAACTATGGCTTATTTTCCTAGTCCGCACAAGTAAACTGTCTTCAGAGTCCGTTCTGTATCATTTGAAACCATAAAATCGACCCAAAAAATTGGACCAAAATCTTGAAATTTTGACCATGCCGGCGTGGTAAATTTTTTGGGTTTTTCGGACACAAAATTAAGTCACAAAATCCTCAATATATCTTGAAGTATGGATTTATAACCCAGTCCGCACAAGTAAACTGTCTTCAGGAGTCCGTTCTGTATCATTTAAAACCATAAAATCAAGAAAAAAAATTTGACCAAAATCTTGAAATTTTTACCATGCCAGCATGGTCGATTTTTTGAGTTTTTCGGACACAAAATTAAGTCACAAAATCCTCAATATATCTCAAACTATAGCTTAATTAGATAGTCCACACAAGTAAACTATCTTCAGGAGTCTGTTCTGTATCATTTGAAACCATAAAATCGCCAACAAAAAGTTGACCAAAATTTTGAAATTTTGACCATGCCGGCATGGTCGAATTTTGGGGTTTTTCAGACACAAAATTCAGTCACAAAATCCTCAATAAATCTCAAACTATGGCTTATTTACATAGTCCGCACAAGTAAACTATCTTCAGGAGTCCGTTCTGTAACATTTGAAACCACAAAATTGCAAAAAAAAAATTTGACCAAAATCTTGAAATTTTGACCATACCGGCATGGTCGAACTTTTGGGCTTTTCAGACACAAAATTAAGTCACAAAATCCTCAATAAATCTCAAACTATGGCTTATTTACCTAGTTCACTCAAGTAAACTATCTTCAGGAGTACGTTCTGTATCATTTGAAACCATAAAAGGGCCAACAAAAATTTGACCAAAATCTTGATTTTTTTACCATGCCGGCGTGGTCGATTTTTTTAGTTTTTCGGATACAAAATTAAGTCACAAAATCCTCAATAAATATCAAACTATGGCTTATTTACCTAGATCGCTCAAGCAAACTTTCTTCAGGAGTCCATTCTGTATCATTTGAAACCATAAAAGGGCTACAAAAAAATTGACCCAAATCTTGAAATTTTGACCATGCTGGCATGGTCGATTTTTTTAGTTTTTCGGACACAAAATTAAATCAAAAAATCCTCAATAAATCTCAAAGTATGGCTTATTTACCTAGTTCACTCAAGTAAACTATTTTCAGGAGTCTGTTCTGTATCATTTGAAACCATAAAATCGCCAACAAAAATTTGACCAAAATCTTGAAATTTTGACCTAAGCGGCATGGTCGAATTTTTGGGTTTTTCAGACACAAAATTTAAGTCACAAAATCCTCAAAATATCTCAAGCTATGGCTTATTTACCTAGTTCGCACAAGTAAACTTAATACAAGAGTCGATTCTGTATCATTTGAAACCACAAAATTACAAAAAAAAAATTGACCAAAATCTTGAAATTTTGACCATGCCGGCATGGTCAAACTTTTGGGTTTTTCAGACACAAAATTAAGTCACAAAATCCTCAATAAATCTCAAACTATGGCTTATTTACCTAGTTCGCTCAAGTAAACTATCTTCAGGAGTCCGTTCTGTATCATTTGAAACCATAAAATCGCAAAAAAAAATTTGACCAAAATCTTGAAATTTTGACCATGCCGGCATGGTTGAACTTTTGGGTTTTTCAGACACAAAATTAAGTCACAAAATCCTCAATAAATCTCAAACTATGGCTTATTTACCTTGTTCACTCAAGTAAACTGTCTTCAGGAGTCCGTTCTGTATCATTTAAAACCATAAAATCGACAACAAAAAATTTGACAAAAATCTTGAAATTTTGACCATGCCGGCATGGTCAATTTTTTAGGTTTTTCGGACACAAAATTAAGTCACAAAATCCTCAATTTATCTCAAACTATGGCTTAATTACCCAGTCCGCACAAGTAAACTGTCTTCAGGGGTCCGTTCTGTATCATTTAAAACCATAAAATCGAGAAAAAAAAATTAACCAAAATCTTGAAATTTTGACCATGCCGGCATGGTCAATTTTGGGGGGTTTTCGGACACAAAATTTAGTCACAAAATCCTCAATATATCTCAAACTATGGCTTATTTACCAAGTCCGCACAAGTAAACTGTCTTCAAGAATCTTGTCTGTATCATTTGAAACCATAAAATCGCCCCAAAAAATTTGACTAACATCTTGAAATTTTGACCATGCCGGCATGGTCGTTTTGTTCTGTTATTTCGGACACAAAATTAAGTAAAAAAATCCTTAATATATCTCAAACTATGGCTTATTTACCTAGTCCGCACAAGTAAACTGTCTTCAGGAGTCCATTCTGTATCATTTGAAACCATAAAATTGCAAAAAAAAAATGGACCAAAATCTTGAAATTTTGACCATGTCGGCATGGTCAATTTTTGGGGGTTTTCGGACACAAAATTAAGTCACAAAATCCTCAATATATCTCAAACTATGGCTTGTTTACCAAGTCCGCACAAGTAAACTGTCTTCAAGAATCTTGTCTGTATCATTTGAAACCATAAAATCACCCCAAAAAATTTGACTAACATCTTGAAATTTTGACCATGCCGGCATGGTCGTTTTGATCTGTTATTTCGGACACAAAATTAAGTCAAAAAATCCTCAATATATCTCAAACTATGGCTTATTTACCTAGTCCGCACAAGTAAACTGTCTTCAGGAGTCCGTTCTGTATCATTTGAAACCATAAAATTGCACAAAAAAAATGGACCAAAATCTTGAAATTTTGACCATGTCGGCATGGTCAATTTTTGGGGGTTTTCGGACACAAAATTAAGTCACAAAATCCTCAATATATCTCAAACTATGGCTTATTTACCTAGTCCGCACAAGTAAACTGTCTTCAGGAGTCCGTTCTGTATCATTTGAAACCATAAAATCGCCCAATTTTTTTTTACCAAAATCTTGAAATTTTGACCATGCCGGCATGGTCAATTTTTTGGGGGTTTTCGGACACAAAATTTAGTCAAAAAATCCTCAATATATCTCAAACTATGGCTTATTTACCAAGTCCGCACAAGTAAACTGTCTTCAAGAATCTTGTCTGTATCATTTGAAACCATAAAATCGCCCAAAAAATTTGACTAACATCTTGAAATTTTGACCATGCCGGCATGGTCGTTTTGTTCTGTTATTTCGGACACAAAATTAAGTAAAAAAATCCTTAATATATCTTAAACTATGGCTTATTTACCTAGTCCGCACAAGTAAACTGTCTTCAGAGTCCATTCTGTATCATTTGAAACCATAAAATCGCCAAAAAAAATTTGACCAAAATCTTGAAATTTTGACCATGCCGGCATGGTTGAACTTTTGGGTTTTTCAGACACAAAATTAAGTCACAAAATCCTCAATAAATATTAAACTATGGCTTATTTACCTAGTTCGCACGAGTAAACTTAATACAAGAATCGATTCTGTATCATTTGAAACCACAAAATTGCAAAAAAAAAATTGACAAAAATCTTGAAATTTTGACCATGCCGGCATGGTCGAACTGTTGGGTTTTTCAGACACAAAATTAAGTCACAAAATCCTCAATAAATCTCAAACTATGGCTTATTTACCTAGTTCGCTCAAGTAAACTATCTTCAGGAGTCCGTTCTGTATCTTTTGAAACCATAAAATCGCCAAACAAAATTTGACCAAAATCTTGAAATTTTGACCATGCCGGCATGGTCGAACTTTGGGGTTTTTCAGACACAAAATTAAGTCACAAAATCCTCAATAAATCTCAAACTATGGCTTATTTACCAAGTTCACTCAAGTAAACTATCTTCAGGAATCTGTTCTGTATCATTTGAAACCATAAAATCGCCAACAAAAAGTTGACAAAAATTTTGAAATTTTGACCATGTCGGCATGGTCGAATTTTTGGGTTTTTCAGACACAAAATTAAGTCACAAAATCCTTAATAAATCTCAAACTATGGCTTATTTACCTAGTCCACACAAGTAAACTATCTTCAGGAGTCCGTTCTGTAACATTTGAAACCACAAAATTGCATAATAAAAAAATTGACCAAAATCTTGAAATTTTGACCATACCGGCATGGTCGAACTTTTGGGTTTTTCAGACACAAAATTAAGTCACAAAATCCTCAATAAATCTCAAACTATGGCTTATTTACCTAGTTCGCTCAAGTAAACTATCTTCAGGAGTACGTTCTGTATCATTTGAAACCATAAAAGGGCCAACAAAAATTTTACCAAAATCTTGATATTTTTACCATGCCGGCATGGTCGATTTTTTTAGTTTTTCGGACACAAAATTAAGTCACAAAATCCTCAATAAATATCAAACTATGGCTTATTTACCTAGTTCCCGCAAGTAAACTTTCTTCAGGAGTCCGTTCTGTATCATTTGAAACCATAAAAGGACTTGAAAAAATTTGACCAAAATCTTGAAATTTTGACCATACCGGCATGGTCGAATTTTTTAGTTTTTCGGACACAAAATTAAATCACAAAATCCTCAATAAATCTCAAACTATGGCTTATTTACCTAGTTCACTCAAGTAAACTATTTTCAGGAGTCTGTTCTGTATTATTTGAAACCATAAAATCGCCAACAAAAATTTGACCAAAAATTTGGAAATTTTGACCATGCCGGCATGGTCGAATTTTGGGGGTTTTTCAGACACAAAACTAAGTCACAAAATCCTCAATAAATCTCAAACTATGGCTTATTTACATAGTTCGCTCAAGTAAACTTTCTTCAGGAGTCCGTTTTGTATCATTTTAAACCATAAAAGGGCTAAAAAAAAATTGACAAAAATTTTGAAATTTTGACCATGGTCGATTTTTTTAGTTTTTCGGACACAAAATTAAGTCACAAAATCCTCAATAAATCTTAAACTATGGCTTATTTACCTAGTTCACTCAAGTAAACTATCTTC